>JANVCC010000022.1:17269008-17327747 GCA_025345505.1 Todiramphus chloris collaris
CGAAAAAAACAGCAAGGATTTGGTTTATGTTGGGGATCATAGAGAGACCTTAATAAAAGAAAATCCTCCCCAGTGACCTAAACTACTCACATTTCTGATAGCATCTTGGAGCTGTGTTGTTATAGTCATTCAGATAACCTTTGTAAGCATACTGTTGTCATGACATAAAATTATTAAATTTGTTGTCACCTTCTTACACTTAATATAGAGTGTAATAATCACTTTGCAATAAGCTTTTTTCATGACATGGATAAATACCATCCCCCTACTAATTTGCCCTGTGTGCTTATTTAATGATCAAGGACAAAATACGCTTGAAAATGTATATGAAGCACCCTAAACGTTCAGGAGAGATGCTTTTTAGAAAGCAACTTTAGAACACGTTGCAAACTGTTCTCTTTGGAAAACTTATAGGAGTCAAAATCAGTTCTAAGTCAATACCTTTGTAAAACCTCCTTTCATACACAGAATTCATAAATTGGTAAGCCAACCATTTTACTCCTGCAGCATTCTTGCAAGAGGGCATTCTAACTGCCAGATTGCTAAGTGTTCCCTTTCTAGTAGCTATCTTAAGTGACAGATTAAGGTGGTTAACACTGCACTGTTAGGTTTCACTTGGGTTACTTTGTCCATCTTATATTAATCTTTCTTGTATATTAGATAATTTTAAATTGTACTGCTTTTTTTTCTGTAATTCTTGATCCTGCAGTAAGCATTTTTTTATGCTACGATATTTGCTTCTTTGCTCGGTTCTGTCTGCAAGGGGCAAATTTGACATGGCATTTTGTGAGGAAGATGTGGTAGGATCTGGAAATGGTAATGTTTATTCTCTTAAGTGCTGAGGAGAGATCCTGGTCAGCTACTGATATACCTTCCTGGGAAAGAAGCTGGAGTGGAGGCCGTAGCTTCCAGAAGATTACTTAAGTAAAGTTAAGCTGGTGTACCCATATTTTTATTATTCCATCATCATGGGGGAGGAAGAGAAGTAGAAACTATGGAGACTGTTGCTCTTTGTCAAAGACACTTGGAAGGTGCAGCAGAGTATCACTTGAGCAAAGCTCCTTTCTCAAAGCCTTGTTTCGATCATCCTGTAGTCATGGAATAGATGCAGACTGACAGCTTGGTTTTTTTAGACAGCTTTGAAAAAAACCAAAAGGTGGTGTCATTTTAGGACCATTGAATAATTTTGCTTGCTGTTCTTCAACATGTGTTTAAGGGCTGCCAGGTAGCAGATATTATTACAAACATTTGGAAAACAATGTGTGACATGTCACTACCATGACATATAAAACATGTTTTATTTCTTTAAGTGTTTGAGCTAGAATGCCTTTCCTTGTCCTTTTATTCTTTTAGAGGGTTCTTTTTATCCATGCTCTTTATATGAACAAAAGTTTGTCACATTTCAAGCTGGCTGGTTCTTTGCTCCAAGATGATGTTGTTTGTAAGGTGCTTTCGGCTTCAAAGATCTTGCATCCTCTCCCAAGTGTCTTTACTGATGAGTATTTCCCCCTCCTGCTGTTTCACATTGGTAGGTGAGAAGCAAGATCTGGTTTGCTTACTACACTGGACAAAAATTTTTCACTTCCTGGTAGGGAGCTCTACTTTTTCAAGAGCCATTTGTACATGAGATTGCCAATTACTGCATGGTGCCATAATTTTAATTTCTTCTCCTTTAGAAGACATCATTGTTAATATATGGTGACCTTTTGCAGTTAGAGAAAGTTTAGGAGATGGCAGCTTCAATACTGCAAGGTTACTTACAAGAAGATTCTGAAGGAGGATACTGTAAGCTAAAAGGAAAAAATTATTGGGGAAGTGGTATGGGGTTATAAGGAATTCCATGGTGATCACTTGACTTTGGGACTCAAATATAGCCAAGCACTTCATGGAAATTTTGAATATGCCTTTTTATGTGAAGGTCACTGATGATTCCTGCCAGAGGAGCTTAGTAAACTGAGAACTGTAGTTCATTGTGGGCAGCCCTGTTGAAGCACAACTGCTAAAGCTGGAGTTATATTTTTTTCCCTGTCTATAGGCTAAAGAGCCAGAGATGTTTTGTAGGTGTCGTCCAGAACGTTCAGCCAAGAAACTGTGTGTTCTTTCATATGCTTTCTGTTCTGTTAGGTTCTGAGCAGTGCTCATAACATGTCTGTGAAGGGAGAATGAACTGAGTAACTTCCCTCTTGCTTTTTGTTCCTTTGAGGAGATTTTTCTTTTTAATTTTGTTTGTTTGTTTCTTTTCTTTTTTTTTTTTTTTTTTTGGAAGTGAGGAAGCCAGGGTACTTTTTGATCTGTGCAGGTGTAAGGAGAGTGTTTTTGTATTGATGTTAGCTGTAGGGCAGATAAAAGGCTAAATTCCTTAGCCTTAAAGTTTTTGTCTGTAATTGAGCAGTGCAGAACTTAGGAGGAGTCTTTTCAATATTTTGTGAATAGAGAAATACAGCTGTTTTAAGGACTGAGATTTTCAAATTCATATAGTGTGTAACAGGAACTACCTGAGGGAAAAGAGATAACTGTGAAAGCTTATTGGGCAAAACTTTTCCTGATAGGCAACTTGTGAATGTGTCAGATTTGTGACCATAGAAGAATTTGCGTTTGGTGATACCACCTGTTAGTGTATGTAGAATCATAGAATTGGGTTGTAAGGGACCTTAAGGATCATCTAGTTCCAACCCCCCTGCCATGGGCAGGGACACCTCCCACTAGAGCAGGTTGCTCGGAGCCCCATCCAGCCTGGTCCTAAAAACTTCCAAGGATGGGGCTTCCACCACCTCTCTGGGCAACCTGTTCCAGTGTTTCATCACCCTCATGGGGAAGAAATTCTTCCTAATGTCTAACCTGAATCAACCTATCTCTAGCTTTAATCCATCCCCTCTAGTCCTGTCACTGTCCGACAGCCTAAAAAGTCCGTCCCCATCTTTCTTGTTGGCCCCCTTCAGATACTGAAAGGCCACAATAAGATCTCCCCAGAGCCGCCTTTTTTCTAGACTGAACAACCCCAACTCTCTGTCTGTCCCCAGCCCTCTGATCATCCTCATGGCCCTTCTCTGGATACGTTCCAGCACATCCATATCCTTCCTGTAACAGGGACTCCAGAACTGGACACAGTACTCCAGGTGATGCCTCACGAGAGCAGAGTAGAGGGGCTCGACCTGCTGGCCACGCTTCTCTTGATGCAGCCCAGGATATGACTGGCCCTCTGGGCTGCGAGAGCACACTGATGGCTCATGTTGAGCTTCTCATCCACCAGCACTCCCGAGTCCTTTTCTTCAGGGCTGCTCTCAAGCCAGTCACTGCCCAGCCTATATTGGTGCTTGGGATTGCTCTGACCCAGATGGAGGACCCTGCATTTGGCCTTGTTGAACTTCATGAGGTTGGCGTGGGCCCACCTCTCCAGCCTGTCAAGGTCCCTCTGGATGGCATCCCTTCCCTCCAGCGTGTCAGCTGCCCCACACAGCTTGGTGTCATCGGCACACTTGCTGAGGGTGCAAACTTGCTGAGGTTGCTTTGGATGGTCTATGAAATCTGTATTCAGGTCACCTGTATTCAGATGATTAAAGGATGTTTCCAAGTCTAGGGACTACTGAGGCTTTTGTGGTGGGTCTTTCTTTGGATTTTTTGTTTGTTTTGTAGCTGCTCACTTGGGTAATATTTATACTTTTACTGATCTAGAAGACAAGACAGAGTAAGTCTCTAGTGTGCTGGTTTCTCATTTGCTCTCTTTAAGCATGTGTAATGACATAACTGGCAGTCAGAACATGCTGTTTGGAAGTTTATGACTTCCACTCAGGGGCCTCCGTTTTCTTTTGTAAGGGTACTTCATTGTAGGTGGAGTGGAGAGAGGAAGGGGAAGGAAGAAATCCATGAAGGAAGTTCTTAAAATTGTCTGTATTTCTGATCAAACTGGATTCAAGATCTCACATACGTGCAATCTCCTCTTGCTGAGCCTAGGGTGTTTGCAGTGGTGACATCCTGAAATGTTTTGTTTCATAATAGAATGAAACCATAGTTCTGGAACTGAGCATTTAAATGTGAACAAAAAAGGGGATTTTTTTTTTTTTTTTATATCGGTGGAACACACTTAAATGGAACACGGAGAAAATAAAGAGGTGGGGAAGATTTCTAGGCTTTAGAGTGGCACATTTGGATAAAAAGTCACAGAAATCACTTCATCAAGAAAAAGCAGACTAGTTGGAAAGGACTGAAGGTTATTGTTAGGAATTGCAATTAGTGTATTGTGGCCAGCTTTGTTAGTGTTGAAGCCTGTTACATATGTAGTAAGGCTCTGAATAGTAAAAATATGTCTTTTTTATAAAGTAATCATTCTAGCAACTGCTTTTTAAGGAAACAAACAACACTTGGCACCCTTGTACCCAGGATATTTCTGAAAATTATTTAAGGTTTTCAGTCATTTTGGCTGGTAAGCAGGGCATGGACTTTCAGAAAAGCCAAAGCTAGAACACTAAAGTTTATTTGCTAGGGATTAAATCATCATGAAAACATCTTTGGGATTTTGTTTTGGGGGTTTTTTTTGGGGTTTTTTTTTTTTTTTTTTGGACATGATTATAAAGAATGCTTATATGAAAGTGGTGTAGTATCAGATTTGTTTTTTTGTTGATAACAACTGTTGACAGAAATGAGGAAAAATCTGGCAGAAACAAGTAAAAATATTGTTGTCCCTTATTTATTTTGTTTGCCACTTGCAAACTCTTGCTCATTTTAATCATTTATTCTCTTTAACAAGTATTTCTCCTTTGAGGGGGAAAATATCTTTCTGTCTTTCCTCCTTGCTCAAAACAAATTTAGAGATGACTTCAGATTACTTTTGTTGAATAAAAAAAAACCCCAACTGAATTGACGTGACTCTCTTAATTGTATACTAGACTTCTGCTCTGGAAATTTTTGTTACTGCATGGTATCTATGCCATTGGTATCCTTCTATAGATAATGTTTCTCAACTGGAAGCTTAAAATCCAAATCAGTAAAGTAATAATTTACCAGCAGCTAATGAATTCAGTATGTAATCTAGTTACGCTTTGTAAGAAAATACCCATGAATATCTGGGTGACAAAGATATTTACTTAAATTTCGGAATTTGTAATGTATTTTAGAAGATTTCTGTTGCAAATATTCAGTGTTTGGTACGTAGATTGTTTCATTATTGTTAACTGACAATTATTCAGTTATGAGGCAGAAACATCCTGTTGCTTGATATCAGGATACTCTCTAGCAAAGAAGTGGTAAAATGAGAAAAGTATAACTTCTGTAAAAATTAATTTGAATGATGTATCCAAGCTATTAAGTAATTATGGAAAAAAATCTCTGAATTGACATAATTTCATACATGATTTGCCGAGTACAGCTATATAACTGTAATATTAAATTTATAAACAGATACTGGACTTTGTAAACATTTGTCAAATAGTTTGACCAGCTTTTACCCAAAACTATCATGTTGTTTACAACGTGATATTTATTCATTGATCAAGCCCAAGTTTACTAGAGTCTTCTGAGAAATGAGACGAACGGAATGAGCAATAACAGATAAAAGCTACTGGGGATTACCATCCTCTGAAGGTTCTCTGCAACCTAAACACATGGCCTCTCCTCCCACTCTTGTTTATGCAGATGCTTACTTCTTGGAAAGATGTTAATGGGCTTGCTGGTGAAGAGGGAGAGGTCTGGGTTAGAGCTTCAGTCTAATGTACCAGTTAACACAAAAAAGTAAATTAAAATAAGAAGGAGGAATTTGCGATTGCAGAAGGCATTGGGTCACCTGATGCATGAAATGAAACAGCAGTATAGCTAGATTCAGGAAGTTCCAGACTCTTCAAGGGCAAGGTACCCTCACATGTGTGCTTTATCTAAGACTTCAGTGATGATTAATCATTCACCTAAGGTTAAACATTTCTATAAATGCTCACAGGTTGTTGGGTATGGTTCATGAATAGGTGTTTGAATTAGAGCAGAAAAAAAGGGAACTTCTGGCCATTGAAAATTCCACCTTAAAAAAGGTTGCATTAAATCAAGGTGAAGAGTAGCAGATGAAGAAATACTACTGGAGGAGATTTGGATTTTTTTGGTGTGTTCTGTTTTTTACTTTCTGACTGCTAGTTTGATCAGTTCCATTGTTTTCCTGCCTGCAGAAGGTGAAGCTGCTGAGAATTTTGCAGCGGGGTGTGGTACTCGGCCTCAGAAGTTGAGGGATGCTGAAGTATCCCTGGGGTTTGCCCCCATCAACTGTACTTGTAAACTGGAAGTGAAGTTGGTCATAGCTGAAGATGCAGATGGCTAGACTGTGAATTCTGTGGTGTATTGGGGGGGGCGTGTGTGTGTGTGCTTTTGTTTTTGATGTAAACATTTAAAAATGTAGGAAACCCTGTGGAGAAAACTTTTGAGGAAGTGCACAATTCATCATCAAAATAATTCTGAAGAAATGCACAAACATTTTAATTTTTAAAGTATTTTGTGTTGCTTTATATTTTTTATAACAAGAGACTAGTATTTGAATAAATATGATGTACATCACATTTTTATCTGTATTTAGAAATACAATTTAATATACCAAACTGGTTTTTATCATCAGAAGTCCATTTTATGCATAATAAGCATGTTATTAAATTAAAAAATATCAAAAGGTTAAAAATAGCTTTCTAAATAATGTTTTTGTCTGATGATTTGATTTTTATTGTCATTGTTTCAAGTAAAACTTCCAGACATCTTTACTGAATCCTCTTTTGAATAGCATCTTCTTTGAGTTGTTTAATTATTGATGTAGGTTTCTTTGAGTTGGGAGTCTTTTATATAGAAGAAATACATTTGAAAGGCTGTTAATTTATTGAATACCAAACATCACTGAAATATAAAGACCTATATGAACGTGAAGTTAACAGATTTCAGTCACATTTTATGTCAAGACTCCAATGACAGGAGGAAAGAGCAGGTTTTGGGGATAATGCTCCTGTCTGTTGCACATTGTTGCACTGGACATCTACCCTAACAAAGATGGGCTGTGTTTACAATCATAATGTGCTAGTTTTTTGCTTAAATTCTTGGGAGGTGATGGAATGACAGACACATACTTTCTTAGACTAAATGCAGTTATTTTTCCATCTTTTGACAGTTTTGCTTTCTAAATATTTGTTACGATTATCAAGATTTGAAGTCAGTGGATGAATTGGGCAAATAGTTACCAGTGCTTTTAAAGTATTTCTACTTTGTGATGCTTTCCTCTTGTGAACATCTGGGGTTGCTTTGATAGATAGCGAGCATACTATTCTGGATGCTTCGAGTCTTCCCTCTGCAAGGTTGATGCAATGCATCAAAGTTACTTTACCCGCTTTAAATACCTAAGATAAGAATCCTAATCACAGAAATTGTTATGCATTAATTGAGTAACTACAGAGTGGAAAGCAGGAATGTGTTTCTTCTGCTGACTGACAATTAGCAGGTTGTTTGTCTGCTCAGTCTCATCCATCCTATATTAGGGGTTATCATTCTCAGAACCAACAGCTGCACACTGTGTAAGAAGGGAGCTGATCCAGTCCCTCTGAAAGAGCACGTGCCTCGTTTGTTCAACAGCAATCCCTCTGTGGCAGAAGTGTTCTGCTGGAAAAACATTTGGAGTTTAGAAAGACTGGATGAGGTGCCCATGTATAAGACAGGGAGCGTGCATGGAATCTGAGTGAAAAAATGTCAACTGTTATTCTGTCTTGAGTGGTCAAAACCATCTAGCTAGAAATCATATATCCTCAGATGTGTCAAAATAGCAGCTTTTAGTAGTTAGTTGAGTGGTGATAATTTGAAAGACACTTATGTGCTACTGTAAATATACTACGTATCCTGAAACTGAAATTCCTTTACTCACTGTGTTATTTTCTAGGCCATCTATTGCATGAACATGTTTTTTATTGCCTACCTTAATAGAGTTCTAGGGTCAGTTGAAATTGTATTGCAAACGCAAGGTTTCAGGTGCTACATAGTTATTAGAGCAACAACCAGTAACAGTGCAGGCACGTAGTGGAGGACTCTTTGAGGAACCACAATCTTGTAGAAAAGGTCTCCTTTCTTTCTTTTATTTTCTTTTCTCCTGTTTCCCCCCCCTCCCTCCCAGTGTGCATTTGATTTTGTTGCTGAACATTAGTGGAATGTGATTGTACTGCTGTGTTGTCGAGCAATTGGCTGCCAGGGTGAAGTCTGAAGGGACATCTACTAATTAACTGAAAATAATGAGGAAAAATCTTGTTACACTAATCAAAGTGAACTTGTTATCAAGAACTTTGAAAGTCACCAAATTTGTAAGCTATGTATGGTCTAGTCTGACTTCTCTGGTATAAACAAAATCAGAATCACTTCATCCACTGGGGCTCACAGACTCAGGACCAAAGGACTCACCAAGCCTTATCTCCTGTACAGTAGCAGACAAAATGATCTCAAGCATTAATTCCTTCAGAAGAAACTGCTTTCCCTATCATGCCGGTGCTTGCTGTTAAGTTCAACGAATCTGCAATTGAACTAGAAAACATTATTTAGAGACACAACCAGGTTCAACTTAAGGACCTCAGGATGTGATGATTTTGCTTGTCAGACTGTTGAATTGTTTAAATAACCCTTTACCTTCGCGGTCAAGAACTGCATCTTACTGCCAATTTGAATTTTCTGTTAATGAGCCAGGAGGTGCCCGTTCTTCCCAACTAACAAAGCACCCCTATTATTAGACACGTTCTTCTTTTAAAATGGCAAGGAAGCTTGATTTTAAAGTCCACCTTTATTAAGTGTATTATAAAGTCCAGTTTGTATTAAGTGTGCAAGTACAAGCACTTACAGTATAACTTCTGAGCAGAGTAGATTTTTGCTTTTTTCTTTTAATATTATGGTTCACATCAGTGGTCCCAGTGACTTACAGTGCATCAGGACAACTTTGCCTTCACAACTGTGGGCTGTTGGGTCCTGCGTTTTACAGTTTGCACACCATGTTCCTAACAGTAACAAACACTCTTTCAGACAGAGCCAAGTTTATAAAGATCTCTTTCTTAGCCCAAAGTTATGAGCATGATACTAATACTATTCTAGATTTTTCTGGACTTCTGCTGTCTTTTCCTCTCCAACAGTTAATTTTCAGATGGCAGGATCGAGGTTTTCTCAGTAAGCACTTGTGAAAGGACAGTCATTTTCCAGGTCAGATCCCTTGCTTGTGTTATACACTGCTTGTTCTGCTCTTCTGTAGAGGTTGGCCTCTTGTTTCTAAACTTTTCTGTTAAATACTGAAAGGTAGCTCTGCTGAGTTCCTGAAGTTTTGGAACTAGGCCTGTCTGTAATCTAACTATGTAAATAATGTGTTGTCTTCTGTTTTGATACTCTAGTACTAGTACCAGACAGGCATGCCCATTAGCCATCGTCCTTTTCCCTCTTCACTGGGATTGTTTAAAGACAATATCATACGGTGTTATATTCAGACTGTTATGCTTGGGATGTCTTTAACTCCTTTGGAGCATGTCCCCAGCACCCACATCCATCAGTCCACAAAGACTTCTTTCTGTAGTTTGTGGTAAGAGTGGAAGCACAGCGTAAGCATGCCAATTTTTTTGGATGACTAATTCCTTCCTGTGAACTGAAGGTAAAATGCTTACAGTTTAGCTGTGCAAAACTGACTTGACAAGATGTCACTGTTAACAGGCTTGCTTTTAAGCCTGTGACTGTAATACACAATAGTGACTTTTTAATACCTTGCAAGCTGGTGTTCAGGATTTCTGACTCCAAAAGAGTGTGCTGCCAGAACAAGTTCTTCCCCCATCCCCCCCCCCCCCCCCCCCCTTTCTTTTTTGATCCTCCCTCCCGATACAGAACTTTGTCCCACAGCTGGGAGTGGAAAAATTCTATGAATTTAAGTACTGCTTGGAATTTATTTCAGCAGTTTCTGTATCACTTACAAACTGGACCTTTATTTAAGCTTTTGCCACTTATGCATCAGGTTGACCCCATATCCATCTGTGTATCTGTATTCAGGATTTTGAGTGCTGCCCATGAATAAATCAAAAAATATGCTCCAGTTTTCTGTGTTAAGAACTGAAAATCACAGTGTTGTTTAAATTACAAAAGGAAGTTCTCTCATAGCAGTGTCTAAAGTGGAAACACTCAAACAAAAGTGGAGTTCTGCTCTTCTACACATCATCGAATGTGTGGGAAGGTTGGTCACTCCGGAATTGCCTGCTGCTTTTCCTGCTGTGTAAGCCCTCCCTCCCCTTTCCCCTGCTGAAGTTAATTAGTTACCCCAGGTTGGTTACTTTTCTTTTTCTGAAATACCATTTTACAATTTTCTAGTCAAAACTGAAATTTTATGTATTCACCTGCCTCTGTTTTCTGACCTTCTCTTATATTTTTCTGTTTATAAATGATTTTTCTCTACAGTGAAGTAAAAATGTGGTGTGCTTTCCTGTGACTTATTTTACTGCAGCTGCAGAATTAGGTTTAACTTATATAAAGGTTTTTTTGTTAATTAAGAACTGTTCAGGCTTTTTCCCCCCCCTTTTTTTCTTCTACATTTCAGCTCTGAGAGTATCTGAATATTTTGAAACACAGTTGTGGAAGTTGCTAGTAACTGCTGAACACAAGAGCTTTTTTGGAAATGAAACGTTTATGGAATGTGAGAATCTTTAAGGAAAAAATTTTCATCTAAGATACTGAGCTTGGCTTGGTTCCTCTAAAATGACAACACGTAAGAGTGATTTTCCTCTTTTGTCACCCGTCAGCCACATGTACATATGAGGCTTCTGATCTTTGGCTTAAACTACCGTTCAGTTTTCATTATAAATGTGCCACTTACTGGAGCAAAAGGCCCATCAGCAAATATTTATTAATGTTATCTTCTCACAGACACATTTGCATAGTAATTTCTTGTTGTATTCCTGTGCTTCTGGTTGTCAAATCTACACTGCTTCTATTGAGCCTCACCATAGGGTCTGAAAATGTTAATAAGAATTGGAGAGGATGTGGACCATGGAGGCTTAATAAAATGCCTTAAAAAAAAAAAAAAAAGTCATGAATTATAATGAAAAAGATCTGCTGGCCAATGAATGGATGATAAGGAAATCTTTCTTACATAGGTACTGTATGTCTTGATTTCAAGATAAAAAAACCCATCATGTAATTGTTCAATATAGCCATGTAGCAAGGCTAATCTTAAACAAGACTTTCAGATTGCACTGGTTTTCTATTATTGTTGCTTTTAAGACAAATCTTTAGCCTTGTCTTGGCATAGGAGTAGTCATGATCATTTTCTACAGATGAGAGGTGTTCTTAGAGATTGTTGTCTTTTGTGTTATGGTAATTAACTGAACGATTATTTGTATTGCAGCGTGTCTTAAGCTCCAAAGTTTTATTATGGTAGACTTGTACAGAGTTATGGGAAAGACTTATCCCAAAATTTTATAACCTATTTTGAAACATAATGCACGGAGACAGTAGAGTGACTTGGAAGGAAAGTGTGTTCCTGTAGGACAGCCTTTGGCTTGGGCAGAGATTTTGGGGTTTTAGTTTTGGTTTGGTTTTGTTTGTTTTTTGTTTTTGTTTAATACAGCTGATATGTTAATAAGACAGCTATAAAAATTTGGTGGTTTTCCTTACACAGGTTGCTAGTTGTTTATGTCCATGTGTTGCAAGTAAAACTCAGCCATAAGGGCGCTTGCTTTTGAAAAGGAAGAATTAATTGATGAACTACCCTCAGGAAATGAGTATGCAGTCTTAACAGGCTATGAAGAATGAAATAAGAAGACGTCAGAGACCTCTTAACTCCCCATCTCAGATTGTGATACATGTTGAACATGCCCAGGTTTTCAACAGCCTAATTCCAGGTCCTTCATGATAAATGCAGAGAACCTAAATTTGATGCTGAATCTTAAACTTGTATTTCAGAAGAAATAAATATACAATTGCATAAATTTGGAGTTTCTTGACATGTATTTATGAGCTGTTCACAATGATCAGTGTCCTTGTACACTGCTTGTTCATTCTTTTCAGCTGTGAAACACCATTAAAATATTTTTTGATCTGGAATGTTGGGATGGGTTAAACATTTGGTCCATGTGTCATAAATAAACAGAATGTAAGTATCTACAAGAGACTCTCAGGGAAGTTGGAATGACTGCTGATAGGACTGGGATGGCACTGTCATTGGAAGGAACTGGTAGCAGGATGTTTTCCTTCAAATTTGGCACCTATTTCTCTATGCATAAGAGGGAAATTGAATTTCTTAGTCATAAGTATTTGTTGCATGAATTCTCTTTTTGGTTGTTTATTTGATAATTGAATGGCCAATTTCATATTGCTAGGTGAAGGAAATGTGGCTTTGTTAAGGTGTTTTCTGAACGATTTACAAAATATTTATTTAAAAAAATATATTTTATTGGCTTTATGCATGTCAAATTTATGAGCAAAAGCTTACACATTCATTTTTCAGTGCTCTATGAACAAAGACAAGATATCTTGAAAGGCTCTTGGAATTAATGGCTTTAAATGACTTGGAGATCCTTAAATGAAAGGTTTTACATAAATATATTGATTCTGATTTTTATTTTCCTATTACGGAACTATCTTTGTCTTAAGCCACTTCCTTGGAGTGAATAAGCATTAGGGGTGTTTTGCTTTTCTTATAACTCACCTGGTTTTATGTTGAGTAGGCCTGCTTAGGGAAAATACAAATGACTTCTTTTTCTTAGGTAGGCAACTGAGTGTAGTCTTCTATGTTTGTGAAACAGGCCAAGGTATATGTCTGGCTTTGCCCCAGGTAGTGAGCACTTGGAGTGAGCTGGGGCAGTACTTCAGGAAACATGCTTCTTGCAGGAACAGTGCTCACATTTCCATTGGCTGGAAAAGTAGGAACATCAGCTGGAGTCATTAACGTCCTTGTCTCTAGGGGTGCCTGTAGCTGGTCTGCCTACTTTCCCAGAATGGGACACTGAAGCCAGTAAATAGGGCAATAAAATATTTCACAGGTAATAAATCTCATACACCAAAAGAAAATAAGATCTAAGCAGTTCTAAGAAGAACAGAGTTCTTTCAAATGTTAGGAGATTGTGGTCATATAGAAAGGGCATGGATAAGGAAAAATTGCTATTTTTATAAGAGGTGGTAAAATTTGTATCAGAGGAGATTGATGAAATGCTTTTAAACATTTCAGTAATGAAAAAAACAGAAAAGGGAAGTAAGTCCTAAGCACTGTTTGAGGGTGAAAACAGTTAACATATCTGAACATAACCCAAGGAAATACCTGAATGCAAGAACATATCCCAAGGAGATATTTGAAACAAGCCAAATATGCTATTAAAGAACTGTAAAATAAAAAAATATAAGTTCTGCATGCAGTTTTATGGGCACATGGAACAGATTCAAGGCTTATTTCTTCATAACTGGGCTTTCAAGGATAAAGAAATGACTTAATCTATTATTAAAACCATGGTTCAAAGCATGATTTAATTTTTTCAGAATAGTTTGATGATTAATCTTTTGTCTAATGGGTTAAATAATCAATTTGTGATATTTTATAGGGATATATATGCCTGTATGTAGTATATGCACATGTAGCATTAAAAAATAACTAAAGATAATTCCAGAGTACAAAACAAAGGTGAGTAGAGAAGTACTATGCTGATCATCTAAGCAGTGCTATACTAGTCATCTAAGCAGTGATTGATGATTTCCAAGAATTGCAATTAATTTAGAGTTGTGTGTATTCATAATGAAAGCATAATTTATTTGGTTCAGTTTATTTTCTGTTATGCCTAAGCAGAGAAAATATGCTTGGCAATATGTGGAATTCAGGACTACAGAATCTAGCAAGAGTGAGAAAGACTTGCTAGTTGAAGTCACTGAGAGATATGCAATACCTGGATGTCTGTCATAAAATATTTCAGCATCTTAATTGCAGCTGTTCAAAAATATGTTAAACTTTTTGTAACATTAACAAAAACTACTAAAAAAATAAGTCTTTCCAGAGGAACAACTGGAATTGTTTTGCAAGTCAAAAGTTTGGGCCTTTGACTAACTCAAATAGGGATGGTTTTCTAACCTCAAAATAAGCAGGGTTTTTTTTTTTTTTTTTAATTTTTTGTTTTAACCATAAATAAAACTACAATTTTATTTTCCTGACAACCAACACAAATTGTGTACTTTTCAGTTGTTGATGTTTAAGCTAAACAAGTGTGAATAAAATTCTGGGTTCTATTAATGGTATATATTCCTCATCACTGTCGTAGTGAATACTCTCAGAATTACTTTGAGGTGTTTTGAGCATTTTTTGTGTGCAGTTCTCCCCGTGCACAGGAAGAAATGGCAAGGAAGGTTTTATGAAGTAAATGCATAAAGTTACATGATATATTTTAGTGTGTGCGGTGTGCAGGGGCTTTAGGTATAACAAATTTGAGTGTGTCTGTCTTGTGCTTGCAGCATTGCGGTTGAGTTGTGCAGTTTTTTTTCAGCCTAGTAACCTTTATGGCTCCCATCAACCACTGAAGTTGCTTCCACTTTTGTCAGTTGAGAATGATGACTTCTCTGTGGTCGTCAGCGTCCTGGGGGAGGTTCAGACTCATATGTACCATTAGGAAAACTCCTTCTAGATTGTCTTCCTTGTCAACAAAGGTGACTTCAGCTGAGGGAGTGGATATTGCTGAGGACTTTTGTGATGCCTTTATACTCTGAAGGACTAAGCTGCATTTGTAAAAGCAGTGACTGCCTTCCTTGTTTAGTGTGTTAAAGATTTTCCTGCATTTCTGCAAGAGATCGCATAGTTTCTCTCCTTGTGTGAAATGACCTATGTCTAGATAACTCTTTTTTTTTCTCCATGCTGCCAGATAAAACCTGTACCTCTATCCACTGCCATGAGTGGAACTTTTTGTCTGTATTATTTGTATTTTAACATTCTGAATAGTTCACACAAACAAATGGATTTATTTTCTTTTATCTTTTCCAAGCATAGTAGTTAAGCCCCATATTGCTGAAAATAGAAGCTAGGTAGGCTGATTTGCATCCATGGCAGGTGTTGCTGTCTATTCATCAAATGCTTTTTGTGCCATGTTATTAAGCTTAGCCCACCAATGGCTGTTGAAGGGTGTTCACATGATTACCATGCTGTGGTACTTAATCCCTCTACAGGGAGTACTGCCATTCTCTGTTTATTAAAGATGAGCTGTTCTTGTTTACATAGCTTGTTTGTGTTTTGAATGTGTCCTGTGTAGTTGCCTCCAGATATTCACTGTCCCTCAGTTATCTTCTCAACTTAGCAACTGATCAAAGCAGAATTAACACTTGCAAAATTAGATCTGTGGTAGCATGTCCCAGCATAGCTGCTATCAAGTTACCCCTTCCATGAAACCCAAGCTGAATCCCACCACATTTATCATACAAAAGTATCATGCACAGCTAAGCTTTTACACAAGAACAACCATTAGATTATTCTGACTGCTAGCATTAATTAGTTTCTAAATTCTGTCTTTCTAAGGTGGAGTTCCAAATCCATGTATCCCACATCTAGAATTCTGCATTTCAGCCTCTGAGATTTCTGAGAGGTTTGTAAAATTTTCTGTTGCTAAGCTGATTTCTACTGAGCACACCTCTGGGAAGGTTTCTGTGCCTCACTTGGTTTATCTAGTAGTCCTGAAACAGTTTTCATACCAGAAATATGTTCCTGATTTGCCTGTTCAAGATAGTAGTGTGCAAAGAATTGAGTTGAAGAGCTTGAAACTTCTGCTTTTAGCCAGGTTGGACTGTCTTCAAACATATGTGGAAATCATTGTTATCTCAGTATGGGAATATTAAATTGGCAGAAACCTGCATAATATGAAATTGTACATTGTGGTTGAACATAGTCAACAGCTGTATTTATTTGTGATAGTCCACAGTAACTACTAATATGCTCATCTTATCAGATAAATGTGATACCACAGGGCATGCTGGCTACAGTCTGTGTTTAAAAAACCCCCTGTGTTTCTTGTGTAATAATGTGAGCTTCTATTCATCTGTTAACATGCAATGCACTTACCTGTGTGTTTTTTTTTTTATAAAAACTGTACTTTGGGTTACTTTTGGGGTAAAAAAAGGTGTTCACTGAAAACCTTTTGAAGATTCATATCAGCAGTACAGATATTAAAATCAGTGAGAGAGGGAAAACTCCAGGTAAAATTTTATGGTAGTTCATCCTGTGCACAACACCTTAATGGTAAAACAAAGCAGCATGCACTTGAGTTTTAGCCAGGGCTTAATCTGGAAAGTTGTTGAGTTTGCCATCTAACAGAGTGCTTGAGAGCTTAATTTTAAGGTTGTAAGTAACTGTTCGGAAAATTGTGTTTAAACATGGGTATCTATTCAGTGACTCAAAGGCAGTGAAACCAGTGCAGTATCTCGTACTCTGGAGCTTCACCGCAGGTAGTGGGTACCACTGGGGTTGTGCTTCAGAGCAAGGTCAAATATCAAAGCAAGTTTTGTGAGTAAAGTCCAGCACTCCAGCTCTTACTGGCAAATCCTCACTAAGATGTAGAAAACTCGGTGTGTTCAAAGTGTTGTGCTTGGAGGTCACTTGGAATTGGTATATCTTAGTTCAGGTTGTAGTACCCACATCAGTCAGCTAATTCTCTTGTTTTTTGAGAGAGTTTGTATGTGTTTCCTGATTTGATAGACTACTTATGTGTTTTTAAGTAAGGCTTTGATATGATTTTATTGAAATGTGCTGCCATCAATAACTATATGAGGAGGTACTGATGTGATTGAGCTCTGCACAGCTGATGGAGAGTGACTGACTTCTAATGTGTTTCTATAGTCTGTCTATATTGATTTACCAAAGTTGCTTGAGTAAAGGCTGGAATAGTAGATAGAACTACTACAGCAGCATAGAAGATTTTTTGATTTTTAATACTTAATCAAACTTGACTTGTATTAGTGTGTCTGAATGTATTTGCAGGACTGATTACATTCAGGTGATATTTTCTCCTTCAGTTAGATATAAGTTTTGATATTAGAAAAGTTTTACCACCTGGCTGGTTTATACATGTAAAAGATTATTTATCCTAGTGGTATCCAATATTATTACAATGAATAATTTCAAAAGAAAGAACGGAACTTCTGTGGTGAAATTTGTATTATATGTCAAAATAACAAGTGTCTGCTTTGCACTGATGTGACTGAAGTATGTGTAGCATTGCTGCATCCTTCTTTTGTCATTGCACGTATGCAAACAAACACCAAAATATAGTGTGAGAAACTGTATTTGCATGCTTTCTAGAATACTTGTGATGAATCCTCTTAATAGCTAGCATTCAAAGGTACTTAAGTATACATTTCTTACAGTAACTACTTCGCTCCACCCCCCTTTGAACCTTTACAATACCAGGCACATGTTTTTAATATATTTTTTGGGGGGGGGTGGGGGGTAAGGTCAGGGGGTTAGATTTCACAGAATGGTTTATGTTGGAAAGGACACTAAATCTAGTGTCCGTCTAGTTCCAATCCCCCAGCCATGGGCCAAGACACCTCCCATTAGACCAGGTTGCTCAAAGTCCCATCCAGCCTGGTCTTGAACACATCCAGTGATGGAGCATCCCTAGGCAACCTGTTCCAGTGTCTCACCCCCTCAGAGTGAAGAACTTTTTCCCAATTTCTAATTCTGCATTCTTCCAGTTTGAAGCCATTACCTCTCATCCTATAACTACAAGCCCTTGTAAATGGTCCCTCCCCCTTCAGATACTGGAAGGACACAATAAGGTCTCTATGTAGCCTTCTTATCTGCAGGCTGAACACATCCAACTCCCTCAGCCTGTCCTCGCAGGAGAGGCATTTCAGCCCTCTGATCATCTTCGTGGCCCTCCCCTGGACCCAGCCCAACAGGTCCATGTCCTCCTTGTGTTGGGAGCTTCAGAGCACCATTGTTTAGTTGATGAATGTTTGCAGGATTTATGATTATGGTACTGAAATATAACTCATTACTTCCACAAGATTTATGTAGTTAGTTAATATGTGGCTGATGAGAATTACACAGAATTTAGAAACTTTCTTTGTTCTTATTCCTAAAAAATCTACAATACATTAATCCAGATTATACCAACGGGGACCTATAAAAGGTTGTTTGTAGTACTAATCTACTTAATTACCATCTGTGTTTGAGGTACAAATATTAATAGGATATCTCACAATCATAGAATGTCTGTGGTTGAATGAGACCTTCAAGGCCGTCTAGTCCAACCTTCGACCCAACACTGCAAGCTCACCACTAAACCATGTCCCTAAGCACCACGTCCACACACTATTTAAATTCCTCCAGGGGTAGGGACTCCACCACTGCCCTGGGCAGTCCATTCCAATGTTCAATAACCCTTTCATTGAGGAATGTTTCCTAATATCCAGCCTAAGAATCCCCTGGTGCAGCTGGCATCCATTCCCTCTGGTCGTCACATGTCACCAGGGAGAAGAGGCTGTCCCCCTCCTCACTCCAACCTCCTTTCAGGTAGTTGTAGAAAGCAATAAGATCTCCCATCAGCCTCATCTTCTCTAGACTAAACCCCAGCTCCCTCAGCTGCTCCTCACAGGACTTGAGCTCTAGGCCTTTCACCAGCCTCATTGCCCTTTTCTGGACACGCTCCAGCACTTCTATGCCCTTCTTATAGTGAGAGGCCCAGAAGTGAACTCCCCAGTGCTGCATACAGGGGCATAATCGCCCCCCTATTCCTGCTGGCCACAGTGTTTCTAATAGAAGCCAGGATGCCATTGGCTTTCTTGGTCACCTGCTCACACTGCTGGCTCATATTTAGTTGACTGCTGATCAATATCCCTAGGTCCTTTTCCAACTTGCAGCTTTCCAACCACACATCCCTAGGTCTGTAGCTTTTAAATCATTTACCATATCTATAAGTCTAAGACTCAGAGTTTCAGAAATCATAGGTTTGCCATTTTTTCCAGCCAGCATGTGTAATACATACACATCTCTGAATCAGAACACAGAGCTGAATTTTGGAATAAATGTTGAAAAGATTTTGAAAACATAATCTTTTTATCCTAGTTCAGTGGTCTCCAGATATGGTTTGAGGGATTGTTGCCCTTGCAGTTGTTGCTGTTGAAAAAATCAGTTTATTTCTGGATAAAACATGAATGCTTCTTTTATTACATTTCATACATTCCTATATAAATAATATGAATGTATTCATATGCATTATGTTATGTTTTCATTTGAATTTCCAAAAATTATCATTATAGTTTGTGCAGAACATTTTCTGAATTGTTTTACAAGCACTTAAGTAAATGAGATAAAGTTATGCAGGCATTCCATTATACAGGTTAAGCGCTATTGAATGGATAGGAGGAATCCTCAAAGTAAAGAAAACAACTTTCAGTTAATTAATGCAGACTTCCTGCATCTGACTGTATTTGTTAAATGTTCTTCAGACACCCCCCACCCCCCCCCCCCCCCCCCCCCAATGTCTTACTGTTGGTATCTTAGGTTCGTGGTGGTCCTTTTTGCATTTTGTCAGTCAGAGTTGCATTGTGGTAGGCTCCCCAGTGGTAGAGGGCACAAAATGGTACTGAGATCCTAATTTACAGGCTCAGGAAGCGTGGGAACTTCAGAGGGAAGGAACATGGTTATAGGCCAAAATAAAGATGATTATGTAGAAAATACCTGATGTTTATAAAGCCCAGATATGTAGTGCTGTTGATTTTTCACAGACTGTACAAATAGGTTAACTATTAATCCCCTTAGCTATCATCTACCTAAGGAGGTAACAGTTTCTGTAAAATAACCCATTAAAAGGTTTATGATGGGAAACAGGGTGACAATTTGTCAGAAATTTCTCGTGTCAGGGATGGCATAAGGGGTGATCTGCTTGCAAGAAACAAATGAATTGATGGTCATATTAATGGTGGAAGAGAGACTGCTTTGCAAAGGGCCTTAAAAGTTACTGTTCAACACGTAAACATAAGCTGTGGGGGTGCTTGTAGTTGTTGGATGAGAGCCCTCGCAGCACTAGCTCATGCATGAAGTTTTGTTGGCATCTGGAGGCCAGCCCCTCCTTCAGGCTGGGCAGTAGGTTTGCTCAGGAGAAGTTGTCAGCTGCCTTCCCAGGGAGTCCAATCTCTGCACTTGTGTTTAATGAATTAACATCAAAAGTAGTGTAGACTGTCATCCTGGCTTGTAGTGCTTCTCATATCTGTAATATCCAGTTGCTGTCTTCCATTATTTGAGCATTATTTTCCTATTCTCTTCAGCAAGCCATACATTACCCAGACTTGATTGGGATGTTGTGTATACCGAGCAAGGCCTTTAGAGCAGCACCGTCCCACCTGATGCAAGAAATAGTGCTATAGTCAAAAACAGAACACTTGACATTTTACAAAGCAAACCACAAGTTAAATTGCAACCAGGGTAAATATTTAAATAAGAAGGAGCCAGTGTGGAGAAGAATGTGCTGTAGAGACTTATTAGCCATATCTGAAAAGAACCCAGAAGGACAATCCTATTGATTTTATTCTTATCTTGATGACCTTGTAGTTTGAGTTAATGGTTTCTAAACTCAGCTGAAGAGTTTTCAGGACAGTTATCTGTCTGCAGTCAAGGAGAAATGAAAGTAATACAGTGCTGAAAAGCAGACTCTTTAAGATTTTGTTCATTCTCTAAGTCTTTAATATGTAGTTTTATGTACATGGGTGTAGAATTGACGAAAACATTGTATTCATATAATCTAGACAAGACCGAAATGTAGTTAATTGGTGTAATATTTCATCATTGTTCCAGAGAAATGCGTAATTTCTCCAGACGATGTGGAAGTCATCTGGAACTACAATAGATATAGCTACTTTTACCTGATGGAAATTCTTGATGAAGCTGCATTTTGAGGAGAGGAAAAAAGGACTGGGTGCTTACATCTAAGAGACAGGCTGCTTCTCACTCTGGCATTCATGGTGTGGCTTCTGAGGAAGAATGTGTTTAGGCGTATCAGTGGATACATTTATCTAGAGAAGAAGCTGTTCTACTTTTGGGGAAGTAGGGCTACAGAATCATCTGAGGGACTGATCTTTTGTGATAGATCATTAATTGACTTGAAAACTGTCACAGCTTCTGTAAAGCCAAACGTAAGAGCCGAGTGTGCAAGATTTCATGGAACCAATGTTAAGATGCATCCTGATTTTCAGTTCTCGCATGGCATAGTGAACTTCACCTTCACACATAATGTTGTTGTTAAAACTTGGATGCTGGGCATTTTATAGATGAAGAGGTTGTTGTTCTCTCATAAATGTTAACTATAAGAGCAGTCTGCATGAGATCAAGAGGTACCAAGGGATCACATAACTGCAATTTTCCAAACAACTGTATCTGTTTCAGAATGAAGATTCACAATAAGAAAAAATAAGACAAAATAGATCTCATAGTTTCAGCATAATTAAAATTTTTGCTGGTGGCTATTATGGGAAAACTTTCCTAAATACTTCACCCTTACCCATTTAAAAGATTTGATGTTACATGAGCAGAATTTTAATTCAGCAAGTCTTTATCAAGCAAAAGCCATATCTGATTACTAAATTTGTAACTGACAAAAAGGACCAGAGCTGTAATTACCGTATTTAGTTACCCTTTTTTTGACTTTCCTGCTGGAAAGCTTCTCAAGTCAATCAAGATGAGGGGAAATGATGTTAAAGCACAAAGTGTTTTGTTTTTTTTTTCACCAATAGGTTAAGCAAAACCCCAGAAACTACAGAATAATACATACTTACATAAAAATATATGTAAAAAACCCAAACAAACTAAGTTTTGAGTATTGGGCTTTATTTGTCATGGATTTAAATTATATAAATGTCTGCTCTTGGGAACTTGCATATTATCCTCTTCGGCAAGGTACCTAAGCACGCTTAAGCATGTCTTCTGTTTGTGATGGCAAGAAGCAAAATCTAAAAAAAAAGCACAACAAACTTATAGAAGATATAAAGGCAAAAAAAACCCCTTATATTTTTACAGCTATTTTTGTTTTAGTTCAAGTAAGTTTAATAACAATATGTAGAGGCTTCTATATAAGAAAATCCATGTATTATGAACAGTATGAAAGCTCCATTTTAACAATATTGACAAGTAAACACTTGACCTCTTTCGTGTTGTTGCAGTAGAGGGTGTTTGAAAGACAGTCTTCTCAATCTCTGCCTGTTTTATTTCTTGAAGATTCAGCAGCAGCTATGTCTAGATTTTAAGGTAGATTATTATTGGACAAATCTCTCATTTCCTGAACTAGTATCATTTAGCACAACTTGTTTTTATGCTTTTCTTTCTCACTTAAATGCTAGAACTAGCTCTCATCTTCATAGAAAAGGGTTAAAACAAGTTGTAGAGGTCTTGGAGAATAAACTGCCCTTTTATTGTGGTCTGTCTTGCTATGATGTTACATTATCTTACCATTTGACAGAGAGGAAATTATTTAAGCAGAACCAGTAGATAATATTGCAATAATAAGATTCGCAAGAGTAAAGTAGGAAGAGGAAAGAACTTGAGTCGGAGTAATGTATTATACTTTTCAGTATTTTTATATATATATATAAAAAATAGCTTTATTCTGGTGGAATAAATTTTTTCTGGATAAAAACACAAAAATGGGAGGTGCAAGATGAGGAAAGGAACTGGGATTTGATCCTTTTGTTTGTAAAATTAATGAATACATTTCATAATAAGATACTAGGCTTATGCAAAATGGTAAAGAGCCCATTTCCAGGTCAGTATTGACTGGCTATTCTTATCTGCTACAGCAAATTCTTTCTCTGAGGGTGAGGGGCACAGAGCATGCAATGTTAGGTGCTATTGCAGCTGGTTATAATCCACAAACACTTTCTTGTCAATATTGTAATAGTAAGAGAGAACATAAAACCTGACAAACTGTAGTGGGGTTTTTTTTGTGTGTTTCCTCTCATGTTTTATCAACTGAAGCTGAAGACATATCAACTGGCAATTTCATTTCAATATAAAAATGGATTTCGTATAACACTTTCACACTGGAGCTTCAGAGGATACATGGAACAATAGAGGTCTTTAAGAAGCCTAACTGGATCATCCTTGGAATTCTTAAATCTTGAAAATTTTGTCACAGTATTTTGAGTTGTGATCATTTAGTCATATGAACTATTAGTTTTTCCATGTCTGAAGGTTCTGTCCAAAGAACCAAGTCTTAATCATTTCACATAGTCTACAGAGTTTTTGGCAGGTGGCTGTTAGCAATACAGACGGCAGCTTTCCCTTGTAGGTTATTTTAATGTAGATTTAATAGGATTTCTTGATGTTATTTTTATGCTCTAGAATTGTATGTTTAGATCCATTTATTACTAGATAAAACTGTTCATTTCTGATGGACTGTACTATGTATAGTGGCTGTGACTCAGAACTTGCTTAGGCAAGAAACACTGTACAAGCAGAATTGTGGAAATCCTCACAGTTTCAATGACTGTTCTGAAAAAGGGTGAACAAGAGATAAGCTCTTTGATACTACTGTGTTCATCAGCATATATATGTATACTTGCAACCTTTATCACAATATATTCTTGCAAAACTGGTTAGTGATAATATAGGAGAGCAGCCATTTTGCAGGGGACCTCAAAAGACCATATGGTCCAACCTTGCCTGCAAAAGAGAGCCTAAATAATATTATCCAACACCGTGTCCAATCATATCTTGAAAATTTGGGGATACAGACTCCACCATGTCTCTGGGGAGGTTGTTCATCGTATCAAGACAAAACCTCTCCCAGTGTAACTTGTACTCGTTGCCCCTTGTCTGCTCCATGTGGTTCCTTGTGAAGTAAGACCCTCCACCCTCTTTGTAGCTGCCCTTTAAGTAATGAAATACTGTCATGATGTCCTCCTCTAAGCCTTCACTTTTCCAGCGAGAAGACACTGAAGTCTTTCCTCATAGGCCAGGTTCTCCAGGCCTTTGATCATCTTTAAGGCCCTTCCTTGGACACCGCCAGTCTGTCCATGTCTGTCTTAATTTGTGGGGAATGGAACTGCACACAGTACTCCAGGTGCAGCCTGACAAGCACTGAGTGTGATGATCACGTTTCTAGCTCTGCTTATAAAGCCCCTGTGGATCCAGGATTAAAGATTAATCTTAATTAAGTTGAAGTGTATTTGTGTTTCATACTGAGATTTCAGAAGTGGTTGAAATGTCCAGTATGTGTTATAAAATCTCTCTGTGTTTGGATTCAGAGCCAGTAATGTCAGACATGGTTTCTATTTTTTTCTGTTCTTTGTATGTGGGTTCTTATTGATAGAAGATGTCCATTTCTCTATAAGGAAAAACCAGGATATCAGTCTTCCTCAAAAACTAGATGTGAGATTGCAAGAAGATGTATTTTGGTCTGTGTTCCTGGTCAGCCTTCCCATATACAAATAAAAGGTTCTATGAAGGATTGAGACAAAGCTTCTCTGGCTCTTTGTATCTCAGGTTTCAGTCAAGATTCAAACCTGGCTCTTGTATAGAAGCAACACTTGTCTCATTAGTCAGTTTTTCTCTTGTCAGGGGCCAGCAATGCTGAGAGATACAAATGAGTGTGAACTGTTTGGGAGGGGTAGACAGAAGAGTGCTTTTGTGAGACTGTTCAGAGATGTCCAGGAATCAAATACTGAATTACTTTTTAGCTTATTTCTTAATGTGGAAATATTAATATTTCACAGTTACATTGCTGGTAATCTTTCATGTTTATTTACATTGACAATTACTTGGCTGCAGGTCCATTTCCAGAGAGGGCAAAATTTTGTTAGGAGTCCTTTTCTAGGTTCAGGAGGAAATCACATCTTTCTCACGATGTATTTGAGAATGGCTGCCCTATGCAGGTTAACACACTGACGAGAGAATATGTTCTGGGACAGTACTGGTAGTGATCTTTATCCTTCCCACTGGTTTTGAAGGACATAAAGTTCTTTGCATTGAGTTAATTACACAGACTTTTCCTGAGAGTTGTCTTTTATATGTTTATTTTTATTTTGCACATAAACATCTTGAAACCTATACTTCTTTCTAAAGCAGTTGTTTTCTCATATATGATATATTTTTAATGATTTGGGATGCCAAATTAAACACATTTACCTGTATGTGGCATGTTCTTTGTTTTCTGTGGAAGTCCAGTTTTTAAAATAAGAAACTAAAGCCAGTCTTACTCTTTCTCAAGTTTCTCTTTAAGGAGGTAATTTTTTGAAGAAGAGTCTTAAGAAATATTTTATTTATATCTAAAGAACATGAAATTGAGAAAAGGAAACGTAAGGCTAAGTTAGCATATGATAAACCGTTTTTTCTCACCTTCTACTAAGTCTGCTTAACTACTGTGTACCCATTAAATTTTCCTTTGAAACAGGTGAAATGAAAGAAGATACCTGACACACTTAGTAGAGCAGTGGGCAAGGAGACCTAGAAACATATGCAAAATACAGACATAGTAAAATAATACTCTGCTTCTTAAATAATTGCAGATAGGTTGGGAGCAGGTAAGCTTCTTTCTCACATTGCCCCTTCACTAAGTGAAGGCTCTTGTTAAGGTACCTATTTTAACTGGCGGTTCTATAGTACAGACAGCAAGCCCAAACTTACACAATTCATTCCCAGATAATACAGATATTTCCATATATTGCAGGAGGAAGTGAAAATGAGATTAAAAATATAGTCCACCATTATTCATTTGCCTTTAAAATGAGATAGTGTGACCTAGCCTTGCAGGCTGCTCTGTGCACCCATATTTCTATATGCTCATCATGTCTGCCTAGCACCTGAGCGGAACACCCCCCATAAGTAGAAGCGCACCAAAGTAGTGACCTGGGGTTGTTAGAGAGCAGTGTAGATCACAGAATAGCAGGGCTGAGTTACAGGTAGTTACTACACCAGTCAGAAGGTTTGGGGAAACAAGAAGTAGGTGACTTTTCTATCCCAAATTAATGCACTAAAGCACACTTACCTTCTTCACTACCCTGACTTCAATAAAAATGTATAGACAATGTATTGAGAAGTGGCTTTCATGTCACTCTGTTAGGTTAGTAGGTAGGTGCTGTGTGCATCTGTTGCCCAGTAGGGCTTTTAAGAAGTCCCATGGTCTTATTTTTGCTATCATCTTGACTTTGGGGTCAAGATATAAATTGATATATTCTGTTTATTATATAATTTGCTGCTAAAGGAGACACAGATGTTAGCTTATTGTTAATTTAAATATATTGATAATCATTATGACATAATTTATATTCCCAGGTGTTTAGTGAGTTTCTACAGCTGTCAAAATGAGCAGACTTCAAGAAGTGACTCATTCACAGAAAGTGGTCCTTTGCTCAAGTCAATTAAAATTTGCTTCTCTAAACTTTAATCTTTCTATTTAAGAACACAACAATTATGATTTTGTTAAACTGGTAAATACTGAGTGATCTTCACTTTTTTTCATGAGCCCAAGAGGCCAGACATAACTGGGGAATGTGACTGACTTAGAAATAACATGGTACATTGAGAAAGAGAGAGAGCTGATCAAGACTTCTTCTGATGTTTTGATTTACCAGGAATACTTTTTCAAGGCAAGAGTCAAAAAGAATCTTTATCTGCTTAAGAGACTAAGTAAATTGTTTATAATTTCCCTCAAAGTGCATTTAAGTGCTGTTAACTGCCTAAACGGTCTGTGGTTATACTGTAGAGTCCGTTTCATTCAGCTGGTTTTAGTTCATCTGTTCACAAATGTTTATTATTTGTGTTTCATTGTATGGCAATACATAAAGCTTCCCTAGTGAACTGGCTTGCTCAACAAAATCTGTCTCATAATATTTAGAAGCAGGGCAGATGTAAGCCTTATCCACCTTAGCAGGTCTTGCCCTTATTTTCATTAGGAAACTGGCCCATTGTGGCATCTTAAATTAATACTGTATAAGCAGGTGTAATTGCAATTGTTGTGGCTCAGTACCATTCATTTAAAGAGAGCTTGAGCTGTGATTTCTTGTTAAGGGTACCTCAGACTTAACAATCCTTCAGCTTCACCTCAGTTTAAGTCCCAGGAAGACAGCTGGCCCAGTTTTACAAGGACACACGATCTGAAGTTTCTTTTGGTTTCTGTGTAGTTTCAGAAGCTCAGTGCATTTGGAAACTGGGTTGAGTGGCAGATAATAGTGAAATAGCCCTTAGTAATGATCCCTAGATTAGGAAGAGATTAGTGAAATGGCTTTACACTTTTATTTTTATCGAGATAATGACACTATTGAAATAACCTAATCTGAATGAGAAATGTTACTGAAGAAAATGCATATACGTGTGTGTTGTATTAAAAAAAAAAGTTGTGATACTTATCTGTTTTCTGTATGACAATTAAAAAAACCCCTCAGTTATTTTTTTTGGGCATAAATCTGCATTCTGTCATGCACTGCAGTATGTTGGTACTTTGGGAAAAAGGTGGCAAACTGTAGCACTCTAAATTTGTTGAAGAATGTACAAAAATTTTGTTTCAAGAAAACTGGTGAAAATACATGCCATTCTGATTAAGCAAAGCCAAATGATTTCAATCTATGATTAATTAAATTAGGTTTATAACATGTGTCTGGAATGACCTTACTTAATGCTATCAGTGCTTTAAATGTCTCTGGAGCACTTTCATTAGCTGACTGAGTACCCTGCTAAAGAAAGGATGTCCCATGTGAGTAAGTTGTCCTAAAAGGATAAAACTGCTAAGTCTCAGATGCCCTGGAGGAAATACATACCTAAATGCATGTGATAAAAGCAGCTAATGTATCAAATAAGAAGCTTAGAGGGTAAAATTGCAAGATGAGGGGTTTTTTATCCAGATTGAAAAGAGAGGATGTCATGCATACATTGCAAATAACCTTCTATGAGGAAAGCTTATCGAATGTAATGTGATTCAGAGATAATATTTCAAGATGAAGTAATTGCTCTGAGATGTCGCTGTGATTTTTGAACTGTAGCAATTCATGTGACTCTTTTAGAAATGAATAGCTTTGCAAGCTACAGAGAAAACTGATGGAATTTTCCATCAAAACAGTTTGAGTGGAGGTCTGAGAGTGAAGCCACTGCAGTGCTGTTCCTGGAGTCGGGGAAGGTTGTTTTTCTTCCACCCAAAGCTTGGAAATTTTCCGCCAACTTTCTGTGTATCTTGCACTTGTTCATACACAGCTTTGGGAGCATATGCTTGTATTCGTAGTGGATATAAATACTTATGGAGTCTGAAAAACATTCAAACAACTGTGTGCATCTGTGAACCTGCAAACCCTTTGGGATGCATTTTAGCAGGTGTAAATCTGCTTCTAGTTCTGATGTGTCTGTACAGACACCATCTCTGCAAAGCCCATGCACACAATTTGATGACTTCGTAGAAAGAGGAGGCTGGCTGCCAAGAAAAATTAACTCCGTGTCTTGTGTCAGTTAAGCAGTTTAATTGGCTTTCACACCCAAGGCTGAAATAAAAATGAACTGCTACTTGTCACCATGCTCTGAAAGACTGGTCTCTTTGTCAAGTAACACATCCATCTGCTTCAGAGGGAATTTATTACAACAGACTGTGTCCTACTACACTGGAATTCAGCTGTCTGACCCAAGAAATGATCCCCTTGTGTAGTGCAGAGCCCTTGGTCATCTTCCTACACACATCTTCTATGTCCAAAATAACCCTAGCATGGATTCTCATGTGCTGGGTGGCTCCATTCCTCACAGCTTTCTCTCTTCCCATCATCTACAACATAGCGATGCTGATGCAAGTGTGTGCTTTCTTTCCAGCTGGCTCTGTAGCGGGTGCTGTTGATATGATGCATGGCAGAAATACAGGAACAAGAGGCTTCAGAATGAGATATTGTGCAAACCCATAAAAAAAAAAAAAAAAAGAGAGAGAAAAAAACGAACCAGGTGCTAACTCAAGCAGCGGCAAAGAGGAAAGGGACTTAACATGCAAGAAGAAAAAACCAAAGGAACAGAGGCCAGTATCATCATAGTAGGCACAGTGGAGTGTGAATTAAGTAGAGAAAGGATAGATGAAAAGATTAAAAAAATGGAAAACTGAGATTAAGTGGCAAGCAGAGAGGAAGGATTGAAGGGAAGGGAGTCTGGGAAATGTGCAGTTCCTCTCCAACTTGAAGAGGCTGTGTGGGAGAAGGCTGGAATCAATACACAATCCACAGAAGAACAGACATCTCACTTCATGTTTATAGAGTATGGGTGGAATTTGTGTTTCTCAGATTGTGCCAGTTAAGCAACTCGGGCCCTGGGGGCAGGAGCCTTTCGTCAGCATCTGTTTTCCAGTGCTAGATTAACACAAGATATAAGAGAGTTGCACTGTGTCATACTTGAGTTCTGTTGAAACACCTGGGTTAGGAGTAGAATGTGCATTCTTGCAGCTGTGCATTTTATCAGAAATGCTTTTATCTGTAGAAACTTCCTGTTGTGCCCTGTCATTAAATGAGAATGTCTGTTTGGGGGGGAGCGATTTAAAAATCTGAACAGAAAGAAATATTATCTCAGACAAGACTGCCAATAGGATCACCTAATGAGTGAGACTGTGAGTCAGGAATGGTGGTTCTTGAGATGGTTTCATTTCTTTTGTGTCAGAATGTTACTCTTTTCATAACTCATTGTTCAAACATCAGAAGGTAATTTGGGGCCATTACTAGCACAAATTTGAACAAGACGGTGGCTCAATGCTGTTATCATCTCTTGAGTATTATTTGCAAAAAAGACCTATCCTGCCAAAATATGAACTTTAAATGATCAATGTGTCACATCTCCTTTAAAATGTAAATTAAACAAATCAGGTCATCGAGTGTTTTCTGTTTGCTATGCTGCTTCTTACAATGGAAAATTTTGGTTTGAAATGATCCAGGGAGAGGCGAAAGGGCAAATGTATAATTTTACGAGGTGGTCCTTAAAACAGGAGCGTAATGCAGTTCGAGCTGTCAGCCTGTGTTATTCACCTGAATGTGATGTTTTTCTAAGGGCTTCATTCTCTCAGGAAAACTGTCTTGATACCTCCTGTCTGTGTTCAGACTTTTTGGCACATTAGTCCTTGCAAACAGTATTCATGTTTTCTTTTTTTAATAATTGCTAAGGCTGATAGTCATCAGAAGGATTTGAATGTATTTTCAAACTAAATAATGGCTCAGAAGGCTGTCTGAAACTTTTTCATGTCAGTGCAAGTGTCTCTTTTTTTTTTATCATTTATCTAACTTGACTGTGACCTATTCTGCTTCCATGTATGTTGTATGAATTGATGATTGTTTTCCTAATGTTTATTACCCCTTAACAACAGAGAGAAGCATGATGATTAAAAGAAAAAAAAAATTATCTGCAAGGAACTTATTATTGCTCCTCTCCCACAGCCTTTACTGTATTTTCACATGTCTAGTGTCAAAGGGGTTACTCTCAAGATAAGTAAGTTTCATTCAAGATGTTCATGATAGTGAAGTCAAATACTTTCTTTAGAAATCAGAAAGTAGCTCTCAGTGGTAGCAACATATGTGATAATATGTTCCCCTTACCCAAGCAATAGAAAGTTCTTTTAGCAACCTGAATCCCACTCACCTCCTCCCTTTTCCTTTTCCCTTTTTGGCTGAAAGTGCTTCTGCTTTTGTTCAAGCACAAAGGCTTCCTCTGCCTGACCATGCAGTGCTTTGCATCACTATTTGGAAATCTCTGGAGAAGGAGTGTAGTTTCTTTCTGGGTGACAAAATGTTTTGCAAATGGCATTGGACTGTTAAGCCTCTGAGGGTTGGTTTGTTTGTTTAATGGTGTATAGTCATTTTCTAAAAAGTTCTATTTCAGGAGTAATGTCACTGGGATTTACCTGTTGTGATGGGATAACCGTTTTCCAGCTCTAGGAAAGCTGTCAGAATTAAAGAAAATGATCAGAATACAATATTCGTAGTATAGAAGATTTGTTGTTATAAAACAGAGCATATCACATACTTTCTTTTTGATTTCAGGAATGTTACAGATGCTCTAATTCATTATACATAAAAATTGATGCACTTGTATCTTTTTTTTGGTATTACTTACTTGAACTGTAATCTTTTAGGTCAGTAATTCTTTCTTAACTTGTGTATGGAGAGCTTTTAGTACTGTAGAGCTTGATGTTATTTGACACCTCTCAGCATTACTGTAATGCATGTAATTAAATATCATTAAGGGATGATTTATAGAATTTTTTAGACTAGCTTGCAGCTACTTAAGCTCTGTGCTTCCCCATTGTTCACAGTATTTAGCAAGTCTTTATCATAAACATTATGCCGAGTGTGTATGTATTTGAATTCTGGAAGCAAAATCTGGGGAAGAGAAGTATTTCTGCTAAAGTTTTGCTGTTTCCAAATATACCCTTTTTTTCAGTTTTACATTTATCTGAAGGTTATACAGAAATGCAATGCAAACAGAGTTTGAGAACTTTACAGGTCATGAGTCTTTCAGAATCTGTGTGCTCATGATAAAGGCAAAGGGTTAAGGGGATCTGATACACTGCATAGGGAAACAGCCTTTTCTCCTCTGCTTGGGAACACAAGATTCAAAGCAGAAAAAAGTTTGTCATTCTCTTTTTTTCTAACTACAGTGAAGTAATTACTTAAGATGGTTCCTGAAACATTTGCTCTCATCTAGACCTTATAATAACAAATTCTTGGGTCAGACTAGCCAGTGAGAAGTGGCAACGGTGATGAATGACTTGAAAATAAAAATAGGTTTTACTGTGCATTTATAGCTGGAGTGGCATGCCTTTGATACTCTCATCAGTATATGTTAGAGCCTTGAAGGCTGCATACCTCTTGGACCCATGGCAGTCCTTGAGCCTGGAGAAAGACCTAAGGATTTGATTATGAAGATCCAGGTTCTGGGGTGAGAATTGTCAGTAAGTTCTTATGGCTACCTCATCCCTTGCCAAGACAAAGGTGCATGTCTCAAACAGCATGACACCTGGTTACTATTTATGGAAGGACTTGTGCTCTGTAAAATGGTAACATATAAGGGAATATATTTGTCATCTCACCTGTGTCCTAGAAGGAGTTGTTGAAGGTAAAATGTCATCTTTGAGGGTGTGCTCTCAGTCACCTCTCACGATGGAGTTTCATACCATAGGGAAAAATTAAGATCTAAGGAGCCAGAATGTATTGATTTCTTTTTTTCTTTTCCAGAATACTGTAAACTGGAACAGGAATGCTGTTTTATTATTTCATTTAGCATGCAACAGAGTACAGAGTGCTGAGTTTAATGGAGTGCATAGGCACATGTACTGTATGTGTCTGTTTGATGCATCTGTGTGAAGTAAATACATAGACAAGTGTCAATAAGCAGGATTGACTTCATGTAAGCAAAAGTAACAAGATGCACAGCATGAGCTGCTAGTTTTTAATATGCATTTCACATATGTGTTTACTATGAGAGGTAAGTTTTATCCATAAACTGGGGCAGGCTTAAATGTGCTTTTCCAAATCCTCCTAGAGCAAAACTTCTAGTGAGGGCTGGATCCAGTGCTCTGTATGACAGGAAGAGGAAGAGCTGTTATTCATATATGACTGGATGTGCATATGTTTTGGTAGGGATTAATATTTCAGAGTTCAGGAGAATACAGTTGCTTGCCTCCACTTAAATTCTGTGTCTGCATGTACCACAATTCACTGTAATTAAACTTATACAGGAAAAAGACTCAGAGGAGAATAACAGAACTCCTTTGATTCTCTGTTGTGAGAAATTTCTGAGAAGCCTCATGAGTTCGTGTCCTATGAAATTTATCTACTGAGGAAAGGGGTTTAACTGTTACTCCCTGGACGTGTGCTTAATCATGTCTTCTGCCTTTTTCTGTGTCTGTACAGCAGAGTTAGGTTATTCTACCTCGCTTCTGACATCTGTTTTCCTCCTTCAAACTGAGATGATTTTTAGTGATTGTATTAAATGCATTGGATTAAAATGCCACTGAAGTGTGGCCAGTGGATTTCCCAGCATATTTGACAAGGCTTCTGTATTCTCACAAAGTTACCTTACCTTTGCTTTGATTCCTGCCTTGAATTTTACAGCAAAATATGGGTGATTTGGCATTACCTATGCTTAGCAAAATGGTGTGAATCCTTTATTAGAAGAGGTAGGATGGTTGTGGTTTTTATTGAACAGAAGTCCTTCCACAAACTAGCCATTGGTTCAAGTTAATGCCTCTGGAGAGTGCTTGTGGTTTATTAGTGTGATACTACACCTATCATTATAAATTCACTGAGATATTTATGATATTCATTTTAGCTGAGAACTTAAAAGTATCATTCTTCTGATCAAAATGTTTATATGAAAATATTTGGTGAGCAAAGTTGAGGATTAAGAGTCATGATAAGTTAGCACAATAACAATAAGTTTAAACTTGAACTACTAAATTTTGTCATCTTAACTTTCATGTTATTACCAGATATAGTAGCAATGGCACATTTTTCCTAGCCTGCCCTTCTGAGACAATATTCTGCAACACTTCTGATGTGACTAGTATGTGGTGCATTGAAGATATAACCTTGGGAACAGGTACAGCAAACAGAAAGATACATCCATGCATGAGAAGCAAAGGACCAAACCTAAAGGATCCAAGCACGGCCATGCAGAGAAGTGTATTATGAGTTTGACAGGAGGATGCTATTATTGCTGTTGGACACTAATCTTTAGAGAATTCCGAAGTGCAAAATTTTGGACTTGTGAAGGGATGATTTGCTCTGTGCCCCAAATGAAAATACAGCACATCTACATACACTGTCCATTCTTCTTCATCACATCCTACCACTGCAATTCTGCAAGTTTCTGAACGTCAGCCAAAATATAAGCATGCTATGTCATAGTCTGCTAAGGAGACTTACCTGTATCAAAGCTATCAGGGGACAGAGAATGGATGTAGAAAGAATGGAAGTCTAAATGCCATCTTTTGTGTAGTCATTGATGTATTCGAGCTGACTTTTATTTGTTATAAAAACTTGCTAGACAGAGATAATGACTAACATATTAAAAATGCTCAAAATGCTGCTTCTCCAGCCTCCAAAGCATGACCTTTGGTGTGGGGTTTTTTGTCATTGTTTTTGTTTGTTTGTTTATTTTTTATTTTGTTTTTGTTTGATTGGGTTTTTTTTTGTTTTTGTTTTGTGTTTTAATGGAAAGAAAAAAAACCCAAACAACAAACAAACTAAAAAAAAAACCACACCATCTGACCGTCTTAACAGTTAACCTGTATGTCACCTCTTCTTCTTTGTCTACAGGAGCTGCTCATGAATGAGATCTGAGTATACATGCTGTCAGATAACCTCTTCAAGAGGCCTTTCCTTTCTTGTTGCTCTACAGTTCTAGTTTGCACACTCTTGTGCTCTCTCTCTTCCCCCTAATTATATGTGTGGTTGTAGCTACCACCACTCTTGTAGTCAGTGTTGCACTTCCTTGTTTTCTGGAAGGTCAGCACTTGATAGCTAACTGGAAGAAGAAAAAAAACAAAAGCATTTGGTTTTGTCGTATTTAATTTACCATTGTTCTATGCATGTTTTAGTTTCATTTCTCCTTAACGTTTTTGCTTTTTTTTTCACTTCTTCTCTCGGGTTTTTTTGGTTTTTATTTACCAAAGACTAGTCTTCTGTGAGACAGGCTGTTACATGCTGTTGAGAGGGAAATAGAAGGGAGCTCCAGTGCATCAAACCAGCTTCATGGTTAAACATGACCATGCTGATGCAGTGTAATGGCTTTAGCAAGGAGCTATCAAACAGTGCCAAAAAAGAGATGTTACGGTCAGTGAAGAAGTGGAGGGAGTGGGGGAAGCATGCCTGCAAGTTCAGAGGGAGATCAAGTCCTTGACTTTTTGCCTTGCTGTGGTCCATAAACATACTACATGCCTATGGAACATGTGAGACTCTTCCACAGTTAACAATGAAATTTAAAAAACAAATTAAAAAAAAAATCCTTCAGCCATCACAGAAAATACAAGTATTAGTAGTATTGTCAGCATGAGAGAGTGTAGTATTTACTTGGAAATACTGGTTACCTTGATAAGTCATCAGTCTACATAAAACCCACAGAGTTTCATAGAGGTTTGGTGTCACTAATCACGATTGCACAAACAGAGTGAGTCACATCTTCCAGCATCCCAAGATTTGCTTAAAAATAAGAGCTTTATTTTTAATCTGGTTTAAAAAAAAAAAAAAGAAAAAGTAAGGAACTTTTAACAAGAATACCAAATATTTCAGGACATGTAACAAAATCATGTGGTTGCTGCCAAGTCCTCCTGGATTGTTGGAGTAATCTTCCTTTTAGAAGAAAGAACGAGGAGTAGCACATTGTAGAATAAAGTTAGATTTCATATGTGCTATTTTGAGCGAACTGTAGTCACGCCCTAAAGAAGTCTTGTCACTGGAACAAGCTTGTTCCAAGTAGTTTGCTTTTGAAAGTCCTCTTCTACTTCTCCCATCCTTTCACTTTTATAAAAAACAAATGAGGAAATCAAGTATATCTTAACTGTATACACTTCAGGCAAATCATTGAAGTGGAAGGGTTATATACAAGGCTTAATCTATAATTCTCAGTTTCTCAGTGAGGAATTATATGATATTACTGCAAATTGTGTCAGATAAAAATCTGTACCTAATGAATGCTCTTGGATTTCTGTGGGGTTTTTTATGTTTTGTTTTCTCTTTTTTTTTTTTCTTTTTTTTTTGTGTGTTTGTTTTTCTTTTGTTGTTGGTTTTGTTTTTAAAATTAAAGCTCTGTCTATCAAGTATCCTTCTTTATTAGGATGCTCTTGGAAAAATTCTTTCAAAGTCAGAAGTTCTGTGCAGACCCCAGTTGTGGTGTACTAACATGACACACCTCAAAATGAGGGGATGCAGGACAGTGACACCTCTTTTCGTTAGTAATTTATTATTTCAGTCCCAGCTTTCAGATGTGTCTTTTGCTTTTATAATAGGATGAGGATGATTGTTTTTTTTCTCATCATAGCAGAGGTTAATTTTAACTATGCAAAAGCAAGTCAGTGGTGGATTTTAGTGCACAGTAAGTACTTGCCATGGTAGCAGAGGCATTCTAAGTGTTTTTATTTCATGTTGAAATTAGTCTTGTATGTGAATTTCAAGATAAGGAAAAAAAATCACATACCACCTCCCTGCTGATATTTCTTTAAAGGGAGCCTTTAATATCAGAGGAGACAAGTTCGTCTGTGATGTAATCAAGCACTGTGAAAAGATGGGGCATTTGCTTTTGCAAAACTTGAATTTAGCCTTCCACTTAGATTTTCCTTGATACACACTGTATTACTCTAATACAGTAGTTCTGTAGGGAGTTTTTCCCTTAGTCAAAGATAGGCAGCTAGTTTAAAAGCAATTGCAGGACAGATATATTAAAATATATAACTTTAAAACTTCAGTGAAGTGATGACTTTCGTGCTTTTATTACCTCAAATTAAGGTGGCACCAGCTGCCGCCTGTGTCTGCATCACTCTGCATATTCTGAAGAGGTATCATTCACCAATGAGAGCGAAGTAAAATGTCTTAGTAGCTTTGTGGGGCTAGGCATATTTCTCAGCAGCTCAGGTTCAAACCTTACTCAAAACTTGCACCAAGTCAAAAAGGAGCTTGTGAGAACGGTCCCTGTGCTAGATCTATTGTGCAGAACTTTCTATTCTGCTGAACTAACATTAGATGAGAAACATGCTTCTGGGTAAGTAATTCCATGTGGAGGCTGAAATCTGTCTTTCAACTGGCTGCGTATTAGAATGCTGTATGCTTGCTCCAGCTGTATGGAAGGAAAAATGCATGCACTGTTTTGCTGATTTATTTTTAATAGCAATCCATTAATGAAAGCTGTAGTTTAGGAGCTGAGTAGTCAAATTAGGAAATAGTAGCACTGTGGATGCCTGTGATCTATTTTATTTTTTAAATACTCTTTATCTTTAGATATACTATGTCAGAGAAATACAAATGCCAAAATCAGCATTTGAACTTTATCTTTTTTTTTCCTTCCCCTGTTCAGATGGTAATCGTGACATTTTCTGAAGGAAGGCTGTAACTAGAAAATTCTTATTAGTAAGGAAAAATGTATTTCTTAAATAATACAATAACTCTGTTTGTTATTTGTGAGCATGCTGACAGTTCACTGTAAAATTTAATGCTTGATTATTGTATGTCTTTAATTTCCTTTTAGCATTATGCTGGTAAATCCTGTTCCCTGATATTATGTTATATAATAGTTTCAATAACCATAAATAGTAATAGCATTTGAAACAGGGAATTTCGTCATATGTATTTTAAAGAACAACTTCAAATTATTAAGCTTATGAAACGTTAATATGTTACAGATTACACTGTACTCCTTAGCTGCAACGTTAAAATGAGCATGAGGCATCCTAAGTTCCTTTTAGGATGCCTTGTTAGGTTGAAAGCAGAAATGCTCACTTTCAGTTCATGAAGTCCTGTTTATAGTGTGATGATTAGCTTGTAGAAAACAGTTTTTACTTTTTTTATATATATATATATGGCAACCTTGTCTAGAGAAATGTCTACTAATACTTATAGAATGCTCATTTGCTGTGATTTGACTGTTACACCCTCTGCTCTGTGTAAGTATGGTCATCTGTGGCAAATTCTGTTTCGGAGGATTCCATTGCTGTTAAAAAGACTTCTTATATCACTGTTTTTTTGGGTTTTTTGGGGGGGATTTTTTTTTTTTTTTTTTGAATAAAAATGATATGTATCCATTTACAGTACTTTTTGGTTACTGTCACCTTTTGTAACTTTCTAAAGGCATGAAAATGGCCTGGGGAGATATTTTTCTTAGAATTTAGGATTAGTGCAGTATGTAGCTTAGTTTAGTTAAATTGCTCAGATCTCAACAAATTAGGTCATGTGATTGTAGGTCCTTCAGGACTGCAAATACCTCTATTTCATAAGCGTTTATCCCTTGTTCTCTTTCTCTCCATGTATGTGTCTGTGACATTGCGCTTATGTTTTGTTTGAGGATCATAGTTCTACAGTTTGTGCGCTGAATTCTTTGTGTTAGGGAAATATTCTCTTGATTTTTCTAGACCTTTGCTTCATTGTGTCAGTTTGTGTATATTCAAACACATTCATGATGATAATTTGCTGTGTGGCAAAGAAATAGGAGTTGTAGAAGGTTTTAACAGAGAAGCCCAAGAGAAAACTGGTGATTTGGTTGCTCCTGTTGCTCACTTACGTGATTTCACCATTCTGGATTTAGAAGTAACTCTGAACTTGGAGCAGTTGGCAACTTCCATGCTGTCTTCAGGATACTTAGTTAAATATCACTAGTCATAATTTTCCTGTGTTACCATTATGGTAACGTCCAAGTTCATATTTATCTTTGGTTTTCTAGTGTGGCTCATCTGACAGCCCACGGAACAGGCCAGGCTGCTATGCATTTTCCACAGCAAACAGCTACTGGGTAGTGCAGACAGCTCAAAAATCTTGGGATGTTCCTGACTCCCGAGAGACATAGCATAGGTAATGGGCAGCCTGTGCTGTCCTGGCATGGTCTGTTTGCTGCTCTTGGGCAGCAGCAGATGGCCAGCCCAAGCTGAGACTGTCCTGGAAAAAAGGCTTGCAAGCTGAGAGACAGAAGTAAAAGTCCAACATTGGTGTCAAGTATTTGGGGACGGTTGCAATGTGATGAAAGATAGTAGAGAGAATTCTGTCTGTCCAGGAAGTGTAAAAAAACCAAGCAACCAAAAAACAACAAACTAACAAACAAATAAAACCTCACAAAAACACAAACCCCATCAAAAAAAACCCCTCAGTTTTAACTCATCAAAACTGTTTTATGTAGAGCATGCAACTCTGTGAAGCTAAGAGATAAACTGTTGAGAGGGGAAACGCAGTAATACTTGGAAGCTTGTACACCTAAGGTGATACGAATTTTGGCAAGACCTGAGCAACGCAAATGCTGCCAGATAGGGAAAAATGTGTAACCCTTGCTGGTATCGGTGACTACCGCTGCCCTTGCTTTTGGGAAGGCAGGCACAGGGCTCTGAGTCACAGGGGCAACAGGCAGCAATGGAGTTCAGAAAGGGCTCTCAAGGGGGTGTTTGAACAGAACTCTGAACATGAAAGGTGTCTTGGTAAAGAAGGGCAATCCAGAAGTAATGAAGTACTTTGCTGTCACTTTCCCAATTATATATCCTTTTATATTATTATCATATATTTAGTATTACATATCCCTTAGTATTATTATACTAATTTTAAAAGCTTTCTCTGTAGGAAAGATGAAATTGTCTTTCCATGTAAGACAGAATTTCAGTGATGGGTGCTGGTAGTGGACAGTGCACAAATAAAACCTGTTTCATAGGTTTGTGTGTAGGTGACTATCCCAGATGCATGTATAAATTTCTTGATTCTGCAAGCAGGTATTTGGATTTGTTCGGTACTTGAAAATTTGGCCTTTGGGGAAAAGACGCTTTTATGTGCTGTAATACTAAAATGCTTTGAGCAATGTTTAAAATCATTATATTCTGTAGCTGTAGAGAACACTGAGATCTTTTGGAATGACTTGTTCAAATATCCTTATAGTTGCTGGTGTATTTATATTTAAATAAATTCAGGAAAGATTCATCTGAAGCTGCTTCTATCCAGTACTGCTTTAAAGAAACAGGAAAATACAATCATTTCATCACTTAAAGCTGCTTAAACCTTCAGGGTAAAAAGGGTTACTACTTAAATTTCAGATGAAAGGAGTGTTTTGTGAATTCATCTGTGTCATGTATTCATACCTGAATTAAAATGAACCATGATGTACTGCACTTTCTTGGGAGCATTACATAAACTTCCTTGTTCTAAACCACGCACAAGTTTGAAATGTGTAAACAGACCTGAAAGAAACTTTGCAGTAGTTTCTCCACAAGCAGGAAGCCTAATATTTACACAACAATCAATAGGGTAATGGACACAGAGACAAGCAGCACTCTCTCCTACAAAACTTGGTTTAACTGGTAAAAGAAGGTAGGATCTATCTGAACAACTACTTCCTTTTTACTTAGATGTATACAGCTGGGGATGGGTTTGGCTTGAATTCTGTGGAAACTTGTTGGACAAGATTTGGAGTTGTGAAATTAAAACAAGGGATTGTTTAGAAGTTTGTTATATTCGGAACAGTTTTCTCCTGCTTTTAATTTCTGGGATTTTGATCAGGTCTTTCATTAGTGTTTTGTGAAACTGTAAAGAAGATTAGTCTGATCCTGAAACAGCTTGCCTTGGCATATATATGGAGTGTCTTTATATATGATTTACTTGCATCTTCCTGTAATTCTTTGCTGTGATGTTTATTTCTGTTAGCTGCCTCACTGTGGGCAGATAGGCAAAGGGAAGCAAGAAAAGCAAGAACACAACTGACCTCAGTGCAATCAGAAAAGGACAAAAGGAGACAGGGGACAGTATATTGCTTATTTCTTGTTATTGTCTGATCTACAGGGCTAATAATATTATCCGACAATAAAAGATGACCATTTTAAATTCAAGCAGTAAGTTGTTCAGTCCAGGAACTGGTAGGAGGAAGATAAACCTGTCCTGGTTCCTCTTGTTTCCAACATCCTTTTTGTGAGGTTTCTAAAAAATATTGTTGTTCCCTAAGCTCTGTGGGTAAGAGGGATTGATAATTGCATATGCTACCTGCAAAGAATGGTTGAGAGAAAGGCCTGCTTGTTTTCATACCCCTGGAGGAGACTTGTCCATTGGAAGGAGAGGAGGTAGCTGGAGTATTGAGACACTGTGCTAAGTTTCAGTTTTCAGAGTGGACATTTTGCTCTCTTACCCTGGTTGTCTTTTTCATTGTTCCAGTAGTTGTAGGGGACTGTGTGAATGTTGTGGGTATGGCATGAGCTTTAGAAGTTCCATGGTCCTTTCTGATGTTGGTCAGAGTTTTTGGTAGGTTGTTGAAATCTCCCTGGGGCAAAGATGAGGGCAGGAATGATTTTTAACACTTCAGAAGGTACATCAATAAATCAAAGATTAGATGGACAGACCTAGGTGATTATTTCAAATATCAACAGTAAACAGAAATGTGAGAAGTTCCCCCAAAATTTTAAGAATCTTTTGCAGTAGACAACATCACGTAATCCTAATTGTGTGATGTCTTGCTTTGTTCAAGCATATACATCCTCCAGCTATCTATAATACTTGTTCTCAGAAGTGACTTGAAATTTAAAACAATAATAAAAATTTAAACAAGTAAAGGAAAACTTCAACTAACAGACTGACCAATTATAAACTAACAAAAAATGTGGTCTTACCATAAAAAGTAGCATTCAGACCTCTTAGTTATTCTAAATATGTTGCCTACTGTAGAAATAAAAACCAGAAAGTGAAGTTCAGCTTATGCTATGAACCAAAATTTAATTTTGTAGTGTTTGTGGTTGAAACTTGTGTTTTATTAGTTAATTTCATTAACAGTTATTACCAAAGAGAAATGTAACTCAGACTTGTATATTTCAAAGGGCAGTGCTCCCCAAATCATTTTTATATACATCCTTAAGGCATAGACCCAAACCAGTGTCCAGCATTTCCTGTTAAAGCAGATTGCTTTATTTGAAGAGGTAATGATAAGTCAATGAGTAAGGTTGTCTCTGACAGAGAACCCAGGTACTGCATGTATGAGTAAATCATAGAACAACTGTGTCTGACTAGAAAGCAGATTTTTTTTTTTTTTTTTTTTTTTTTTGGCCTTTTAAGGGCTGAATATTAATGTAGCTATAGGACATTCACTTACAAACTTCTAGAACTTAGAAAAAGAAGGCTGCAAGTCCTAAATAAATAGTAATAGTTCAAAGATCTTAGTTTGAGCATGGAACTGTGGAATGGGTTGAGCTGGAAGGGACTTTAAAGATCATCTGGTTCCAACACCCCTGCCATGGGAAGGGACACTTTACGCTAGATCAGGTTCCTCAGACCTTCATCCAGCCTGGTCTTAAACACTGCCAGAGGTGAGGTGTCCACAACTTCTCTGGGCAACCTGTTCCAGTGTCTCACCACACTCATAGTAAAGAACTTCCTTATGTCTAATCTAAATCTATCCTGCTGTAGTTTAAAACCATTGTTCCTTGTCCTATCAGCACATGCCTTTATAAACAGTCCCTCTACAGCTTTCCTGTAGGCCTGCTTCAGGTATTGGAAGGTCTCTATAAGGTCTTTCCAGACTCTTGTCTCATCCCTATGTGTATTGCATAGCTCTTCAGATTTTTAGTAAGTATAAAAAAACTTATAGGAATTTATGAATTCTGTCCTGAAAGAAAATGTCCATAGCTAAAGCTCTTCCTAAATCCTGCTGTCTCCCTTCCCATGCTCTTGCAAAACCATGAAGCTTAATTTAGTTTAATCTGAAAGCCTGTATATTTTCTTTTGGGTAGTCCCAGATAACTTGGTAAAGTGCTTTTCTGTAAATAGAGAATTTCATAGTTAGGCTGCATGGAAAGAGAGGCCGTTTTGCAAATGTACATTTTAAAACTTCACATTATTGATAAGCGTGAGTCAATGGCTGAAGCTGAGAGGGAAAATTTTGAGCAAAGTATTTGCAACTATTTTTGTGCTGTCTGAAACTGAAGAGGGGAAGAGGCTTCAGAACAGGTAGGGAGAGCATTGCAGTAGAGAATTACCGGAAGCAGAGAAGTTTCTGGGGAAAAACCCAGAGACGATACAGTCAAGACCAGAGTAGGGATATCGCTAGTAATAGGAAGAGAGACTTTACTTCATGCTTGCTTAGAACTATAGGAAACTAAGGGCACTATAGACATGGAAAGAGAGTAATTAAAGTGTTTAAAGCTTTTGAAAAGATGGAGGAATAAGGGTAGAATCAGTCCTATGATTTAACTGAAAAAGTAATTTCTATGCTTATGTGGTTTTTGATGGCACTGAAAGGGTAGCTGTTCAGACAGTAAAAGATATAGGGGGTACTTGGAGGTAAAGGAGTACCGTGTCCACCTCTCTTTTCCAGTGACCTTCTAGCTTATGGTATGAGTCAAGCTGTAAAGCTGAGTGACCAGTTTTTATAAGATTCCTTGTGAATGTTGTTCTTTACGCTCAATTTGATAATTTATGACTCTGCAGTGGGATGGGGAGTTGGCCTTTGAGTGATATATTGTATTTCTGACAGGCTTTAAAACAAAAGGTTGATCAGCATCTCCAATGCCTATCAGGTGCCTGATGTACAGGTCAGTTTGTCATGGAGTGCGTGCTTCAGCTCAAAGTGTCTTGTGGTTGGCCTGCTCAGTCTTTTTTTTTTTTTACCTGTGTGAATATTCTGAGGCTAGTGGAATTAATCTAATGTATAGGACTGTATATGAAAACAGAAATTGGCTCAGCAATTCACAAAATCTGGTTTTACCTAATTTATATGAAAGATAAGTAAAATCTGAAAAGAGGAGGCATTTTCATTTTGGTTCTGTATCTTGAGTGTGAAGGAGTCCTTGGGGAGTGATGCACGGTTTCTGATTAAGTAGAACTCCAGCTATAGAACAAAATCAATGAACAATCACTGAGTATACTCAGTAGTAAAGGGTATACCTTCAAGATCAGCAACATTAGAGACTATGTGATTACTCTGTGGCTCTGTGCTCTTAAAATTTTTAAATTATTGTAATTATCACATTTAAAATGAATTTTGTAAATTTTAATACTAAAGATACAATTGAAGCACAAGTGAAATTGATATTGAAACACATGAAAATAGGCTGCACTCACTGATGTAATTATTTTTCTGAGCTTTCTTTAGAAGCCCTAAGCTATTGACTTTTCTGCCTTTTCCATGGGATGCTGTCCTTTGGCTTTATTGGATAGGTTGTTTTAGATATTGATTTTCCCAGTATTAAGGCATAGGAATACTATTCATTTCTTCCATCCCATCATTCCTAATTTTGTGCCAAGTGTATCAAACCAGGGGGCATCTTTGCTTGCAGTATTTATGCCTCAAATGTTTGTGGTGTGGTGAGGGGTACAGATACTTCTTTCCTTTTAAACTACTCAGAGTAATTGCAGTAGGAATGTTCTGTAGTTGTGTTTAAGGTTCTTAATATCTTCACGAAAATACTTACTGTAAAAGATACCCTTTGAACAGTGCTTTACCTACAGTGGAGTTAGTCTGTGATTCCTGTCCTGGTCACTGTGTTCATAAAGGTGACATTCAACATTCTGCCATTTGGTTATTGCTGTGCCTTTGTGTGCAGTAACCTTGGAGTTACTTCTAGTGGCATACTCTGCACATATGTAGTGCTTTGGAACATTTGTTATGTTACATTAAAGGTCTTTAAGACAAATGCTTACTTCTAGCAGCTGTAAATAGTATCAGTTTACTGTTTTAGCTCTCTGCTCTTGGGACATTAAGAACAGTATCATTTTACTTTTTAAGTCCCTGTTCAAGTTTGGCCATTGAGAAATAGTATCAGATAATGAAAGAGATGGGATCCTGTTACAGCTTAATAACAGTAAAACAAATAAGCAAACAAAAACAACTAAGTAACCCTTTTTCTTCCTCTTCACAAATTCAATTAAGTTAAAAATAGACTTAAGATACTGTAGAGATTTGTAAGAACCTAGTAGTAGTCTTAATGTTTCAAAGATACATTATGGGGATCTGAGTAGCAATTTGGGTTAAAAGAAATGAACAGTTTTTGTGGAATGGGTGGATGAGCTGATTAAAAAAAAAACTAACCACAGAATAAACAGTAAAACTTTCTAATACTTAGTCTAAATAGGAAAGATTCATCCAGATACATTTAATATGTTGAGTTCATAAACCTCAGGATTTATTTTGCTCAGCATTTTAGGTCTAGTTGTAAGATTTGGGAAATCATTCTGTTACAGCTGTTTGAGAAGTACTTTGAGATGTAGTTATGCAAGTCTAACAAAAATGAGGATCTTACTCTTTGCTTTTTAAAATTGAACAAAAGAAAGACTTATACTTGAAAGAGGAATTGCTTCTTGTAATTCCAAACATCAGTGGTTGAAATCCTAAACCCATAGAGCAAGGAAATTGTGAGAAATATTAAGAAGCATAACAAAGTTTCTACAAAGTCAGTATTTTATATCCAATTGTGAGTCATTCAGTACTTAAAAATTATATAATACTGTCAATTATGAATACAAATCCAGGGGGAATTTACAGACATTTCAACAGAATTTTAAACCCCTAATACCGTAAGGTTTAATTCCCTAAGGAAACATGAACATAAATATTGAAGTACCTGATACTGACCTCTGATAAAATGCACAAATGCCTATTAAATTGTATCTGGAAAGATTGTTCATGCCACAGGAAACAAAAGGATGAAAGGACTTACTGGAAGGACAGCAAGATTTCTTGTTTGAGCTATTGCACAGAGGTTGTATGGTGACTAACAGCTTTGGCATCCTCTGCTCAGAACCCCTTGCTCTGAGCAGGAATGCAACTTATCTCTGCCAAACTACTTGAGGGAAGCTTCCTGTATCTTGCATTCACACCAAGGAATCCTACATCTCACTGACTAAGGTGCAGCAAGGAAGTACTAAGCTAATATAGCAAGATAACAGGTAAGTCCATGCATTTTGTTTCACTTGCTAGAAGTTTCTGTATGATCTGTGGGTGTGTTTACCAGCTTCTGCATCATTCTTCATTTTCATAATTTGATTGGTTCCCTTCTAAAACTTTATATTTTTGACCTCTATTTAGTCTTCATCTTAAATTCGTTTCTTCCTTTGCACTTGAGTACTCTGAGTGTACCCTACTCCTTCACCCCTCAGTTTATCCAGATGTTGTCCTTCATTATTTAGGAGATTTAAAATAGAAATCTAGGAGTTGAAATCCTAGGCAAACCTCTACCACTTCAAGTCAACTATCTATAATTATTTCAGGACATTCTTTTGTTATTATTGTTGTTTTTTTTAATCTAGTTATCGTGTGAAAGAAAGACTCATACTTTGAGGAAGTTAGGTTGTCAGGGGTTTTCTCAGGTGGCCTTTAATCAGTATAGATAGACTTCTTACAGATGGTAGTATAGTGTCTTTCACGGGGAATTTGTGTGAATATCTATTAAGCTTTAAATGCATACCTTTTCATATTCCTCATAGCTTCTCAATATATGCTAATCTTCAAATGCAACTTGACTAGAAGTTATCAGTTTCTTGCTTTATTTCTTTTTGAGTTCTATCTGGAATTTTTTTCATTGACCAATCTTTTCCAAAAGTCTTCCCCCTATAAAATGATCTTTACATATAACCTTTGAAATCAAAGCCATTTATTTCCTGCCCTGTCACACATTTCTTTAAATTGTGTTTCAGAGAAGATTTTTCTCTCCCAGAAGAGAGCAATTCCAAACATGTTTGATAGAAATGCAAGTGACACTGAGCTGAGGCTGCTGCCACTCAGCTGTTTTTCTTTTCCCTTTGAGTTTTATGTAGTTTTCATGGTGTGTGGACTTCTTTCTCTTCCATTCAGGCATGACTGTGGGGGCACAAGGATCAGAAACACCATCATTTTGTAGCATATTTATCTTCTCCCCTCACTCTTAGAGAGATGTGGAATTGAGCTTGGCACCCTGTTAGAAGTTATGTGCCAAAATGCGATTTTCTGTCTGTAGCCAGACACCAGTATGTTGGCTCAGACTTGTCAGAAACCAGCAGCTGTTCCAGTGTTGGTGGAATGATACCCAGGTCCCAGCCCTCTGCTGGCTCTGATGGATGCTCTTCCAAAGAGGACTCTGTGTGCTGTTCTCAGACATCCCTCTGGGCTGTTGATGCCTCTGAAGAAGATACCATAAGAGGAGGGTCTTGCTGGGTACCTGCCCAGGTCACTTGCTTAAGATGTGCAATCTCTCTGTGACTGGACAAGTCTGGAGCAAGACCTGCTGAGGCAAAGCTGAGGTTGGAATAATGAAACTCCTAAGGGTGGGCAATGAGCTTATTTAAAATACTGTCTTGCCCTCTTTTTGATGAAGTTGCTCATATGTTTTCACTCCTCTTTGTTGTGATCTTTTGCATCATGTCCCTTAGACATTAGGGTTGCAGATGAGTGCTGAGATGCTGAATTAAATAACTGTAATAATTTTTCATCCTCTGTCCTCCTTAGATAGAAGACTATTTGCTCAAAAGAACAAAAAAATAGTGTTATTTCAGAATTTTATTTCCACTTTAAGCACCTTTGCTACAGATCAGAGAATTTGTAAAACTAGGATCGATCTGTGTGTTTAATTTCAGCTTATCAATAGAATGTTCTCACTCACCTGGAAACTTCCAAGCTAGAGGAACAGGCTTCTATTGTCACAGCCTGCCTGTTCTTTCATACATTAACATTTAATATTTTTGCTTCTGTGAGCTCCAAAGGCAATTCAAGGCTTTTTAGCAAAAGCAGATTTTGTCCAACACTAGTAAAAGATCATAATCCTCAGTGTGAAGTGTTCTTTCTGAAATGTCAACAAAATGTATTTTGGCAGAGAGGCCAAGTTGTTGAAAGCTGTGGTTCGCAAGAAGCTTCTGTAGAGGTAAAAGTAGCTGCAAGTGGGATGTCAGGCCTGTGGGGAGCAAAGGCAGGAAGGGCAGAGGCAATTCAAAGACTAGGAAAGGTCATGAAGGAGTCTTTCATCAGGGAGGTATGGTGAGGAGGAGGTAGGATCATCTTTATCTCAGTCTTCCTCCTCCTCTTGTACAGTATCCCCTACCACTTGCTGTCTTGCTAGAACATTTCCTCTTGACTGTACTATCCTGCACCTGCTCATGGGGCAGGAAATGGAGGGGCTAAAGCTGCTCCCACTGCTGGGGAAGGATCAGGCAGCAGTCCCTGGGAACAGGTTTTGTGTTCTTGCTGCCATTGAGGTGTTGCAAGAAAGGCATCAACGTGTTAATGGAGGATGAGGGGAAGGCTCTTGTATAGGAAAATATTCCCTCAGCTGTCCCTGACAGCTGCCTACTTGCTTTGCCTGCTGGTTGGCTTTGTGGGACAAGACTCTACTTTATTGCATTTTGTCTCTGATTCACTGTACCAAATGAGGAATAATCTGCTATTTATCTTTAGCAATTCTCTGACTCACCAAGAACAGGATTTAAGATAGGAAATTCTTTAGGTGGTACTCATTTTGATCCCATGTGTTCTGTCCACTTAGGAGGAGGAGCAGCAGTGAGCTGGAAGGAATTAAACATCTAGGACTGGAATCTGAAAGGCGCCAAGTATCTGAGGGCTCAGCGCCCTCAATTCCCATCAGTTGCAAGTTACACTGTAATGTGAGTTCATGGATTATGAGCAGAGAGCAGTGGGATTCAGCTGTTAGTCTGAGCTGCTACACATACTCTGTGTAGGAAGGGTTGTGCTAGAAAAAAAAAGCCTATCTGTATGGCTAGAGGAAAAAACTTCAAGGAGAGGATCCTTTATTCTTTTCCTGGTTTGTGTTGTGTTTCTATGGATGGGGCAGCACTTTAGCTGAGTTGGCGAGGGAAGATGAAGAATGGAAGTTTCTTATTCCTCCCTGTTTTGAGGTTATTTGCAACCTAGAGGCACATGGAGAGAAAATAAGGTAAGTGTCTTGGTTCAGTGGCTGTTGTATTCTTGAGGCTGGAGGCAGCTTCTGTGGTGCTGATCTCTTGTGCCACAGCAGGGAAACAGTCTCCTCTGCCTCTGTTCATTACCAGTAGAACTGCGGTGGGCAGGAGGAAACACAAGTCTCTTTTTTGTCCTTTGTGTCCTTTGTCCTTTCTTTTTTTCTTCTTTTTTTTTGAGTGAGGCTTTGATGCAAAAGTTACTATTTATAATAACTTCCATTAAACCCTGAGACTCCATACCAGCAAGTAGCATCCTATTACTAAAGAATAAGCATTTCCCAAGCATTAAAATTTCTATTCAGCTGTTCTTTTGTCTCCATGGCAACTTTAAGCGTAACAACAAAGCGGTAGGTGATGTTGTCAGCCAAAAAATCTGTAATGCTCAAGGGATTGTTGATAGCAACAAAATGGATGCCAGTGCAGCGTCATTTACAGCCAGTAATAGATACTGCACCTATGGCTGAAGTATTGCAAGTAAAAACTTTAAGGCAGAAAATATACCAGAAAAAGTAAGGTTGATGCAATTGGCAGTTTTTATAAATGAGGTATTATTTTAAAATTCAACAGGAAACTGTGGTTTACCTTCTCTAATGGAAAGAGTTGAGTGAAAAGTGAAGAGCTCTTTGTGTGTACAATATATGCCACCTGGAGAGGAGCTCAAGCATTCTTCCCAGCTTCTTGATGGAACAGAGAACAAATGCCACTTTAGAAAAGTGTGGTCAGTTCCTGAAGGGGATAAAGATTAAAGTTCTTATATAGCTTCAGTGTTGATCTGAGAAAAGGAAGCTTGTTCAAAAAGAAAAGGAAATGCTTTTCTTACAAATAATAAAATAAAAGGAGGTTGTGAGGAATTACCATAATTTTTTGTTCTTAACTCCATGGTGCCAGGGGCTTGGATATTTTACTGACATGTAAAATTGAAAATTGTTCATGGGGAAAAATACCTTGAGAAAATTGGACTGAATGATGCTGGAAACCAGCTACTGAGAGGCAAACTATTTCAAACAGGATGCTCAGTGTTAAAGTGTGGAGAACGGGAATTCATGTCGTTTTTTATGTAGTTGAGACATACTGAGGAAACCCATTCTTCAACAAAAGTAGTGACAGATGAATTAATAAAAACAAAACACTATCGTTTTAAGTATTTTGTGTCCTATATTTCACAAATATCTTTGAACTGTTGGTGCTGGATGTACTGTGGGAATTCTGCCTCTTACTATGCATGTATGCATGCTGTCAATGCAGCATATACCCAGCCACCTGTTGGAATCTTAAATTAGATTGAGTTCTGCTTTCTCCAGTTCATGTATGATATTAGTGCTCCATATTTTGTAAAGGTGTCACCTCATTTCTTGAATCCAGGATTCCTGATTGTTTGCGCTGTCTGTTGTCAAAGAAGGCTCTTCTCCTCTATGGGGAAGATGGAGGATGGAGACTGCAACCAGTTGTTCTTCAGAGTTTGACTTGACAGAATCACGCAAAGCCTTTTCATGCAGGCAAACAGAACAGCTTCATTAACTGACCACAGCAAAGGATACCATCTGATGCCTGTTTTAGACTTCAGAGATCTGGGCAGACATTCATGTGTTCCTTGGTTGCTCATAACTCCAGTTACACCTGTTTGTGTCCCTCTCAAATGAAGACATTAGTGTATTTTCTTGATTTTTTTTTTTTAATTAATGTAATGTAGCTTGTTTGCACTACGAAACACACCCAACTTTCACTGAAAGCTTGATTTCCATATTTTTTTTCCTTTCATCTGGCTTAGATACAAAAGCTTTCTGAGCAGTCTTTTGCTTTTGAAAATCCATAGGCAAACCCATAGCATACATGTAACTCAAACAAAAGAACACATTTTTGAAGCTCCTAGTTATATTAGACTTTCTTAAAACACTTCATCTGAAACTCTAACCTACATAGTCCTTTACTGTCCTATGCCATCCTGTTGTGTGACAACTTAAAATTTAAGCAGAGATTTTATAGCAATTATTCATTTGCTTATTGCTTCACTGTACAGTTTGAGACCAGATCTGCTTAAAGGAGTGATGCAGCCACTGCTGTGGTTAACATTGGAACTGCAGGTTAATAAAATGAATTTTATTCTCATGAGACAAGGTCACAGCAGCACTTGAGACTGAGAGGCTCCATTTTTCAAAGTGGTTATAACATAAGTAGCAGAGGCTTTTCTGTACCAGTTTGCTCTCCTTGAGAAGGACAGTTATCTATGTAAAAGTCCCAATTGTTACTGTATATCTGTAATAGGAGGAACTGAAGGACACCAGGTAACTCCAGGGTGGCCTCAAGCCAAGCGGTTCCTGCTTAAGTCATTATCCCTTCAGGCTTGATTCTGCACCTTGTCTTACAGTAAATTTTATATCCCACTTCAGTCCTTTTCCCTTTGCTTGAATCTTTTGGAGAATATTTCGCTTCTGAAGTGTTGTCTGTGTTAAATCTCACTAAGTTGCTCAACCCACAAGCAAAGCTATTATTGCCCCTAGGTCTAACCCTATAAGCTCTTCTGAAAACTTAAAAGTTGCATACTGTTCTTTTTTGCTGTGAATCTGTAACTGTAAGTTTTCCAGTGTAAGAAAAACTTTGAGCAGTGGGATTCCAGGCCTTCAGTTAAAGATGAACTATATTGTTCTTACTGGTGTTAGACAAAACAGATCTGTCAACATTTTGTTGCTATCGAAGGAAGAACTTTGAATTGCCTAAGTAGTTTTTATAACTCCATCAATTAGTCTGCATAATTAACAATTTTATCATCTAATTATTTTTCTCTATATTTTCTCTCAAGTAATTAAAGATTCAGACTATGCAGAAAATCTTGACTTTTGTCATTATTTGCTATTTACTCTGCAAATATCACATAATCTCTCCAACCTTAAATGTGAGTCATATTAGGGCGATTTGTAGTTTCTAGTGAATACCTGTTTACAGTTCACTAAGATCTGTTTTGAAGATGGGATTTGATTTTTTTTTTTTTAATTTGTTTTCTTGAGCTACACTTGTCCACAGAAAAATGCACCAAATTCAATGGAGGCAGTAGCAGTCATCTTTTTTTTTTTTTCCCCCCACTTACCTTTACTACTTTTCCTTCTGTTCTGGGCGCTATTTAAAGTGAAGTGATTTTCAGATAATCTGGCATTTGACTGACACCACAGATTTAAGGTACAATTCTTGGTTTATTTCATGTAGATAGATTGAATGACTTGAGATTGTCTAGCTCTACTTTCCATGATTTCATGAAAACCTTTTAATCAAAATGCTTTGATGTATCTGGTAATAATGGCTGAAAGTTGCCATCACTCTAGTAAAAGTAAGTATAAATTATTTGATGGATACTTTGCTTTGCTGCATCTTGCATAAATCCTAATGTCCCTAAATGAAAGACGTTTCTGCTTTTCTCTGATTCAGCTCACAGTGGTTTGCATGCAAGCAAATTGTTTATGGTAGGTGTAAGGGACATGGCAACTAGCAACTGTGTTTGGGGTGTTTAGTCATGAAGTTTGCTAGAAATGCATCATGGAAAATTGACATTTAAAATCAGAAACAAGTTATATTTAGGAATAAAATCAATCATGTATTTACTGCAAAGAACAAAAACGTGTTGCATGAACAAAAGTTCCCAGTTCGATTACAGCTGTTGAACTTTCCGTTTCATGTGCAGTGGTAGTATGACTCTGTACAAATTGTTTTGACAAAAATAGTATTTATATAAAAGTGGAAAATTCCACTTGCAGAGTGAGAGGGATTCTTAGCAACTTCTTTTCCCTGAATTTGCAACTGCTACTGTATTGAGAACAGCAAAAGTGTTCATATTGTCAACGAGATTTGACAGAAGTGTAAATGTGAAAAGTTTTTCTGCTTTGCTTGTCCACAGGAATACGTACATAATTCCTATCAGAGTCATTCTGTGTTAGTGTTTGTATTTTTCTCTGCATATCAAATGCAAAAAAAATGCAAGTACACTAGGAAAAAAAAATGCAAATTTCAAATAAAAATGTGCTCTTTTCTCTTATTAAGCTTAAACTTTTTAAAATTTCTTTATTTTTACATATTATATCATTTTAAAATAATTTTATATTTTTATTTTATTTCTTTATACAAAGTAATAAAGAGAAATTTTTCTATATTCACATGTTGCTTTTGACAAGACTGTTTGCAGAGGAAGGACTGATTTTTGTGCTGTAGAATGGATGCGATAAAAAGCACTGCACTGGGGCATCATTGATGTTAGCTTGTAATATATGTTTCTGCTTTAGTTTGCTTCTGTTAAATTTTGTTTTATTGATCTCTTGACCAAAACTTGTGATAAAACTAATTCTGAAAGACATATTCTCCTTGAAATCAAGCAAGATCATGTTTGTACTTCATAAAAGACAGGTTTGACACTGGTTATGAATATCTTATTGCGATTTGTCTTTAATGACTGCAATTGTAGTACCCATTGCTTGTTGTCTAATCCTCTAATTGTCAACATGGAATTGCTACTCTTGTGTATATATAACAACATTTTTTTTCAGTCTTGATACAAAGGCATGTGCAGTACAGATTCCCAAATTCTCTTCACATGTTATTTCCACAGTCTAGTTGTCTGCCATCATGAACCTTAAATGTCACTCAGAATAATTTTGATGTCAAGATTTCCCTGGTGTTCAGACCTGTTTTTCCTTTTATTTCAGTTCTCTCTCTTCTCCAAACCTCTCAGAATTCTTTACTTCAGAAGTCTTTCAAATACTCTGTCCCCCTCTTGCATCTGTGTCTGTCAGGTATTGTTCCTAGGTTGTCCATATTTAACTTTTTGTATTTTCTAGATTTCCCAGAGCTATCTTGCTTATATTGCTTTGCCTCAGTCTCTTTTCAATTTGTAAATCCTTTTCAAGTTAAAAGGTACCTGCTGCTCCACACAATAAGCTTTACCAGACAGGGACTGATAACTCCTTGCTTCATGTAAGGGATACAGTGATACTTTGAGCTCTGTCCCTCATGCTGTGGCCAGGTTATTAGGTTTCATGCATGATAGTTTTGTGGAGGAAAGAGAACTGAGCTTTTTATTCCTTCATTTTAATTGGTACTCTGTCAGGTCAAACCCTTGCTCTTGCAACTCAGAAAATACTATTTGGATACACATCAAATGTTCTTACTATTTACACTTTTTTTCACATCTCACCAAGGTCACCTTTAAAAGACTTTTCAGACAGCATGCTCAGATAATTTTATTACCTGTAGTTTTTATCTAAATTTTATTTTAACTCTGCACCACTGTCTGATGGATTTATTTATCAATCTATTAGCTATACTTAGCCCAGTATATGATGACCAAATGATCTTAGATTGATTTACAGTTTTTCTCCACTGTTTTGTTTGAATATGCTTGTACAGAAATAGAAATAGTGGTCAAGGCTCATCTTGTCCAAACCTCTGTTCTTGTAAGCACAGAGATTTACAATCTCAAAACTAGTTGAAGTTTTCTAATTCTTACCACACTGGCATCCCACTGCTCTTGTGATTCCTTCTCATTCCCATCTTAGGTTCATTTTTCCTATTCTTCACTGACTGTGCTGCAGGTGAGATCTCCTGCCAAAGGATTCCTGCTTTTCAGTTTGTGTTGGAGACTTATTTCCTCTATTTTTTTCCATGTAGAGTGATGTTTCTTCTGGAGTTCATTGTTGCAAACAATGCTGTTAAATCTGGAAAAAAGAAAATGTTCATGGCTATTTTCTATTCTGACTCCAGTGTTGTCTAAAGACATACCTATATTTTTCAATTGAGATATCAGTCATAGTACTTTATTCAGCTGCTTTCCATAAAGCATCTCAAATATGTGACATTTTTCTGTTCTTCTATAACAGAAAATACATCTGAGGATTAAATTTCACTTTGCTTTACTCATGTTTTTGGGTCACTTCTGAAAGTGTTTAATAAATGTTTGAAGTTCATGTCCTGGTGTTGTAGGAGCCTGAATTTCTTTGTTGGAAGAAAGTTGTAACACAGAAACTGTCTTTGCAAAATTTGTGGTGAAATGGACCTTCAATTAAAAAACAAATCAATGTAGTACGTCACATGTTTAAGAGGTGGATTTAGAATACTTTATGTATATTTTTCTCTTTAATGTAAACATTCTACTACTGGCGAATAGACTTACTCTTCACTTACTCTTCACTTTCCTGTTCTATTCTCCACTTTGACTACACCTTTTTTAATACCTAAGAATTTTTTTCCTCTGGAAGCAGCTAAGGTCATCATGCATCTTGCTGATCAAAGACCAAGAAAGTTAATGGTAAGTTCAGTTGCCTGGTCTTCTTCTGTGCTTCAGGCATATACTCTACAGGAGAATGAGGCGATCAGTCCCAGTCAGCACAGGTTTATGAAAGGCAGATCCTGTTTTACAAACCTGATGTTCTATGACAAGAGGAGGTTTAAATTGTGTATTAAGAAAAATTTTTTCATTTAAAGGGTTGTCAGGGAACAGGCCTCCTAGGGAGCTGCTGGAGTCACCATCCCTTGAGGTGTTTAAAAGACATGTAGATGTGGTACTTAGGGATGTGGTTTAGTGATGACCTGACAGTGCTGGGTTAACAGTTGGACTTGATTTCTTAAAGGTCTTTTCCAAGTTCAGAGCTGCCTTCTTAATCACCTGCTTAAGGAATTTTAGCTTCTGAATTAGGGACTTTGGTTAGAGTCCTTAGGTTATACAGAAGTGAGTATATTCTGGAGTGTGATTTTGCTCTGAAAGGCTTTACCTATTACAGAAATACATGTCCCATTTTAAACCCATTCTGGAATGAATGTTTAACTGTGATACCATGATTGGTGTATCCACAGGAATTTCTAAGGCTTGACCTTAATGAAGGAGTCATATATTCATCCTCATCTTTGCAAACTTCTCTTGCCAAATTTAGCATGCTACTGTAGCAGTTATTTATGCAAGGAGATATTGTGATTTAGGACATTTGCACAGAAATGGAGGGAGGGCTGCAATCTGTATTCTAGAATACATGGTAGTAGATAGAGGAGCAGGTAAGCTGTCATACTCTCCCTGGACTTCAAGTCATTCTGTATGACTTGCTTGTGGTCCTTCTGCTATAAATGCTGCTATATGTGTAATGTCATAATTGTTTTCCTCTTTTCATTCCACGTTCATGTATTTCATGTCTTCACTGGGTTTCTCTATGTAGCAGTTTATGATCTGTTAGTCTATCAGAGCCTGTAGCAGCTTCTGTCCATGTTGTGTTGAAGTGAAGACATGAACCTGCTACCAAATACCATGGTACCTGCTCTTGCTATTGCTGTGCATTGAGAACCACTAGCTATAGCAGCTAACCCAGCAGTTGGTGTTTCTATGCAGAGCTCCTCCTGCTGAAGCTAATCAGCCAGGTTTCACACTTGTACTGCTGCTAATCCTAGTGACTCTGTGGACTTGAAAGGAATGATGACAGATTTGCACCAGCGTAACAAATCCAAGTTTGGACCATTTGTCGGAGTTTTGTACGTCAGACATTGTACTTCAGGCCTTAAATTTATAAAAGTAGTCTTGTTTCCCTCAGTTTTACAAATATATAAAATTGAAAGGCAAAAGCAAAGTATATTGTAGATATCTAGTCTTTCTAAGATTTCTTTGTGTGTAGAGGTATGTTGTTATGCCTTCAACTGTGGCTTCAAAAGCTTATGTAAATAATTCTCTCTCTAATAGTCTGGGTTGCATTTCAGAGTTTCCCTGTTGTGGTGAGTGGCATTATAGCTGCTAGAAACATCACAAGGAGGAGGAAGCTGTGTCTTTGTAACAGCAGTGTTTTGCCTCTCGGTGCCTTTTGCTGGTTTTTCGCACCTCACAAATCAACAAAACAACCTTTCTTTGAATTAGGTAGTTTAATCTGTCATTGTTTACTTTAGAGAAGTTTAGATATATAAAGCCACATTTTAGACCATATGTTTTCTGTAAAATGTGCATTGTGTCTCAATCAGAAAAACCTTCCTTTGGTCTTACCAATTGCTAAGTACATAGTGAGGTTAAATGCCTGTGGTACTCAAGAGAATAAAGAAAAATGTTTAAGCATTAATTTAAAGCCCAGTGATTGGGAATTTAAGCTCACTGTTAAATCAGGAATTGGGGCAGAGGAAAAAAAAACTGCATTCGTTGCTTCATTCTTAGTTCTCAGAATGCTAGGCTCAATTATTTACCATAGTGTATAATGAGGGATTTAGAAAGTGAAAGGTGACAGAAATAAATTTGCTTGTTGTAGCTGTCAGGCTGAAGGCTGTATGCTGCTTAGATCCATCTTTAAACTAGCATTTCAGGTAGTAAATATTAAGCATTGATAATTGCTTTTAAAAGCAGAGTGAAATATTACACTTATTTTTAAGATAGTGCAAAGGATATTTATTGGAAGGGAGAGGCAGTTGTTTCCTAACAAAAATAGTAACAGACTATCTATCTTGCCTGATTTTAAAGTTATGCAGCACAATGCTACTACAGTGTAGTATACCAAAGAACCAGTAGTGAAAGTAATTTTGAAAAAGGGATAGAATGGATTTTTTCTTAAAGATACCCTCATCAGTTTGTTTCCAAGTGGTCTGACTGCGTGTGCTGGCTCAAGGGCAGTGTCAGGAACAGGGCGGGCAATGGGGCTGCCCAGCCTGCTCCATGTGTGGTCATGGAAGGTAGGTGCAAGCTGCATGGCATGTTTCATAAAAATGCTTTCATGCTTTTTTGACATCGACTCTCACCTCCTGTTTATTTCTCTTTATTTTCAGTACCTGCTGGGTTGATTAGATGTAATTTATGAAGTCATATTAGATATTAATTAGTCTCTGGGAAATTAGAGTTGACTTTTTTTGAGAGGTTCTTACTAGCTGAAGTCGTGTTAAAAGCCAGTTTGAATGTTTTGTCAAAAATACTATTTTCTAGCTCAATCTCAATTTAATTTCACAGAAAAATTTTGTTATATACTTTTTTTTTTGTCTCTTTTTCTGGACATAGCTGAGGAAAAGGTTGCCCAAGTTCATGTCATGCAGTCTTCGAAAACTAAACAGCATCAAAGGTATGGTCCAGTCCTGGCAAGACTGATGCACTGCTGCACCCAAAAGCAGAGTAGGATTTCTAATTGGATACCAGTGTTTAATTAATGTTCAGTAACATCATGAGTGTGGTGATATGTGCTAATGGATCTGTTAATTTGAAATCTATTGCCTTCTTTCCTCTTTGTGTCATAGAGGGTAGACAGCATGTATTATAGTTTTATAGATTTTCAAGTTCTCTCTTATTCATCAACCCTGACTTTGAGAATAAGTAAAGCAGTGCATCTTAGTTCAGGAGAGCCAGGATTTGTGAGCTTTGATCTTCTGAATGTAATAACCCCATACTGTCTGTAACCCTGTGCTCTGAAGTCACCTTTTATGAACTTCTAAATAAATTCAAGCAGACATAATTTCTTCTACTTTTTTTTTTTTTCTTTCCTTTGAGTTATTTAAAGTGTAGCTCAGTAGCAGCCAGCTAGCTAGTAACCCCTCGAAGTTTAATTCTAAGAATGATAGTAGGTAAAATGCCATTGAAGTATAGTTTATCAGTCTTTTAGGTTATATTTGATCTGGTGATGTCAATAGCAGCCTGCCCTCCCTCTGGAATCAAGTTGCAAACACACTCCTCAAGGGTAATTAAAGCTAAGCACACAATTACAACAGCCCAGATTTGTTCAGGCTTGATGATTGCCCACAGTCTCATAGCACCCAACATCACAAAACGACCATGTTAACATGAAAGGATTATTTATCTCTTGACTCTTATGCTGTGTGTATATTTAAATGCTGCAGAGGAGGTGAAGTGTAACCTTACAGACTAAGGTAAGCATCATGGCACTGATTAACAGCGGGAAGCCTTCATGAGACTATGTGGTCTGTGCTTTATTATGCTTTTGCTTTGCTAAAATGATTCGTGGTTGCGTGGTCATAGCAAAAACCTTTGCACCTTCTGAATAGGCACTTGGTGGACTTGATGACTCTGGCTTTCGCTTTCTTGAGTGGGGTGAGGTTTCTGCACTTTCTGCATTTCCAGGTACAGTACAACAGGGTGCACTGGTAATTTGTAAAGCCTGAAAAACAGAGCTCTGACTTGTCCCTTGCTGTGACTTTTATGAGCGCAGGCTCTGAAAAGGAGATATAGTAAGGCATCTGATTAGGAGAAAAGTTGAAATTCTCCAGCAAATTTTATGAAGATGTTCTTGTTGCTTTAGTTAGGGGCAGCA
>JANVCC010000022.1:17327757-17448967 GCA_025345505.1 Todiramphus chloris collaris
CAGCAAATTTTATGAAGATGTTCTTGTTGCTTTAGTTAGGGGCAGCAGATAGACCACTAGGAAGAATTAGAGAAGTTTGGAAAGAAGGAGCTTTCCCCTTCTATAGTATTAACTAGGAACTTATTGAATAGGTTTCTTCTTTTTCTGTTTTTTGTTTTTTTCAAACCACTTCTAAGCCATCTAGGAATTTCTTCAATAAGGAAGTCTTAGAAAAAAGTTTTTATTACTTGGACTTAAACTGCATGTGTAGTAAACATACCCACTATTTTTATATATTTGACCTCTTTTGGGCAGGTGCTTTTATACTGTGTGCCCTCTCCTGTGGCAGAGCAGTTAAATTCAGCATGGAATTTAGGCTATGTAGATGGTGTTGAGAGGTTGTTTTTTTAAAATCTGCCTTTCTTCCCTGTCTCATTGTTTCTGATTTCAAAACAGAAACATTCTGCTTCTTCCAAAAGCATGTACCAAGCTATGGAAATGATATTTGCTAAGGGGAAGATTTTGACTGAAATTGTGACCTTTTGGATAGAAATGGGGTGGACAGGATGTTCGAAATTCTTTTGACATTTCTGAAAATTTGAAAATTTTCATTGGACGGGAAACTAGTTTTCATTCAGTAGAACTCTTGGTTTCTATTTCAGATAGTTTAAATATACCACTTTCAACAACCTAAATTAGCCGTTGTTGCCAATAAAAGAACTTATGAAAAGAAAAGAAGCAGCAACTTAGGTAACTATATTTTCCAGAGGTGATTGTATAATATGCGGGAAAAGCAAATAAGTGACAAAATTCTCTGAGCTATGATGAATTCTAAGAGAGTTGGAAATCGTCTAATGTGATTAAGTGATAGACACATCTGTAAGGCTGTATATGGGTCTAGATCCCTATTACCTATCTACACAGCGCTGCTGAACTGGTGCAGTGGAGTATTGGAGTGGAATAAGGAGCAAGAAGCCAACTGCAGACATGAATCTCACGTATGTAAAAGTTAAGGCAAAATTACTACGAATGACTAGTAACAAAACGGTCACCCAGCAACATTCCCAACGATAGAGTTGTGTTTCCTGAAAGTCTGTGTTGAGGCTTGGTGGGGGTTAGATGATGAGCTCAGTGGTGTCAGAATTCAGGGTAAGAGTTTGATTTTGAGAAACACCAGGCTGTATGAGAGGTGAAGTGATAATATAGTATTTTAACAATGGATTGCAACCAAGTCCCATTCTCTAAATTATGAAACTTTTAAGGTAATGAAAATTGGGCCTTTTGTGTTTTTGTTCCATAGTAGGGAAGCTTCAGTTTTTAATGAAACATGGTGTTAAATCAGAATCCTGTTCCAAGAAGGAAGGGAGTGTCATGCTTCGTCTTGGGACACTCAAAGGCTTGATGCCCAGCACCTAAGAATGTGCACAGGGACTGCACAGAATAAAATGAGGACTGGCAAGGAAGGTGTACCATACTCTGGACAAGACTGTGACTTCAGTAGACGTGTGGTGATGTGTTTCTCATTAAGGGTGACAGCAGAAAAGCAAACAAAGACCATCTTTCACTGCACCTTTGTGTTGAGTGAGTGGCAAAGGCAGAGGGGGTGTCTGGTTTAAATAAATCAAGAAAGAATCCTAAGGATTTCAGAAAGATCTCCATTAGTGCAGATGGCAAGAGAATAGAGAGCTGAAAAAGATGCAGCTGTTTTTTCTGTCATACTTGGAAAACTTCAAAGCGAAAACAACTCCAAAGCAGTGTTTCCTAGAAGCAGATAAAAACAGAGGGGGGGGGGTGGGGGGGATAGCTGCTCACTCAGGCTGTGGATACCAGAGGGAGAAGCTTGAGGAAGCCAGGAGATTCGGAGGAAAAGAAACTGGGATAGACTGCAAAGCTCCAGCTGACTTTAATGCAGGCAGGAGTATTGCCTTTATTAATAGTCGTCACTGTTTGATTAGAATAAAATCCAATTTACTGAGCTTGGTGGTGTTAAGCTATAATATGTCACTGTGCTTTCCAGTCAAACAAATTGCCTTGGTTGCTTTAGAAGTCTAGAGAATTAGCTCTTTTAAAAAACTAATGACAAATATTTCCATACTACCTACAGATGATAGCAAATTGAAGTTGTACTGCAGTCATCGTGTTTCTACTAAATATAATGAAGGATGTTCTGTAATTTATTTCATTGCTTAGGCTTGACAAGGAGCCAAATGTGCGTTAATGCCAGTACAGTATTTCTGGAGTTCACTTGACTTGGGAATACAAAACCTGCAAAAAATGCTTGGAACAGTGTAGAACAATTGCTGTAAAATTCAGGCTGTATGTTGGTGCAGGTGTGCAAGTCCTTTCTCAGCTGCAAGAACACAAGAGTGGTGGCTAAAGGAGAAAGAGGACAGGAGCGTGAGTCACACATTCTGCAAATCCAGGGAGGAACAGGGCTCTTCCAAATGTTGTGATCAGGCAATTGTAACACAGTTATTTAAGGAAAATGCAAGATAATCTGTTCCACTTCTAATTATTGGACGTCTCTTCCCACTCCATCTGTTCATTTTACGTACAAAACCTACGGGGATTCCTGTTGTTATTGCAAACTATTAGAAATGAAGTACAACTGGAAGGAGAACGAGACTTTTCTTATGTAATGTTTTGAAGTATTTGTCTCTAAAATATTAAAATTGCAGTTTCCTATTGTTATGTCCCCCGTCCCGCCCCCCCAAATAAATGTCATATTTTTTCTTCAGCAGTTTGATGTAATAAATGTAGAGATTAAGGAAATAAATAACAACACAGTTATTTGTAATATTAATATTCTTATAATAGAGGTTTTCAACACCAGCTTTTCTATGATTGTCTTTATAGTAAAAATATGTATGGTATTTATGAGCTGTAGTCCACACTTCCATTTTTTTGAAATAAGCATCTTTCAGTCATAAGATACTGGAAATGGAAAACAATTAGACAGGCAGAGGAATATTAATGATTCATGAAAGTTAAAGTAATTCCATGTCAGCCCTTATATTTCAGTGAGGAAGGCTCTGATCTAATGAAGATTTGCCTACTTCTAAGTACAAGTAGGTTTATGTTTTATTTTTAGAATTGTTATGTGAAATACATGCAATGTATAGCTAGACTTCTTTTCTGATTGTAAATGAGCTATATATAATTATCTATATTAGGTAAGTAAGTGATGGTTGACTTTCTGGATTGATTAAATGCCAGAGCTTCCCTTCATTTCAACAGCACCAGATTTCAATTTATTTTTGGTATTGACCTAGTTGGTGGAATCCTACATGTATTAGAAGTGTAGAAATACCTCATTTCACAGTATCTGCTTTTATACAAAAGGAGAATATAGAATTCTGTTAGCATGGCTTCATAGAACATTTATTTCTAGATGGATAATAATGGAAATACTAACTTAATGCTCAAGCATACTGGAAATCATGTTTTAATTTGTTGGGAGAGAATTATTTTCATGATCTTACATGTTTTTATATAAGTCATTCTTGAGTACAATGAGCTTAAACTGTTCAATATAGAGATAATTTTATGTTGCAGTGAAGTTGCATCAAACACCTCTGGGTTTGCTGAAACATTTACTAAAGAAAGTCAGCTCAGAATGGAATGCAAAGTAGTTGACATATCCTTTTGTATCCATATGTTGCTGTCGAAGGCTAGACCTGAACCAGTACTTTCTTACCACTTGTCTTATATGTTACACAGAGTGGTTCTTGCTTAGTGCTGTTGAATAGCCATAAGCTCTACACCAGTTCATGCTGCCTTTCCTTGTGGCTTCTGAAAAAACCCCACATCTTTTGAGGATTTATCCATTTTTGGTTGCCAAATGTGAATGGGCATGTATGGTTTGTGCTTTTTAACTCCATTAATAAGTCGATGGAAGGTCTGACTCTTCCCCTGGTGTCTGAATAATGTTTAAGAGGAATGAATTGAGTGTACTCTTCAAGTTTCAGAAGATGCACGTGCATCTGTAGCTCTGATGGTAATGATATCAACTCCCATAGGAGCTGCATCCTCATTCATTAGTGCATTAGTTTTTACACTGCCCTGGGGGCAGAGAGGTTCTTAGGTTTTTTCCTGTTGTCAGTGGGGGGGCTGTGCCATGTCTCATATACGCTGGGCTTCTGCTTCAAGTTATTTTTAAAAATAAGTTGCCTGGATAGTGGGTGATCTCTTAGGATCATGTTAATTTGCCATTTGGGAAAATCTGTTGAAGTAATGATCTTATCTTTTCTTGACTACTTTACTATTGACAGACTGTAATCCCTATGGGTATCTTAAGTCTCATTTATCATAGTATGATAGTATAAGGAGGCAATGTTTGTTCTGCTGGGTGAATCCTGGGAAAAAAAAATAAATCTACTAAAATGTATTTATTCACATTGCTTTTTATTTAAGAGGGGAGAATGTCTTAAGGTTCACTTCCATGACTATTAATGGGATGCTTCTAAAGTAGCTTTTTCCTTAAGCATTTTGATATCAGCACCTGCTGTTCATAAACTTAGAATTATTTTGCATGCACTTAACTTGTTGTTAACAGTTTACCCTAGCAATAAACAGAAACACATGACATTCTCTAATACCCATGTATAGCTGTAACTAAACAAACAAAATTAGAAAATGTCTGAATCCTTTAAACTGGTCATACTGAGGAGGATAAAAGACTAATATTTATATTAAGCATTGTGAAAGATCTCAGGGGCTAACGTCACGTAAATACCTAGACTACAAAATGTAGTGACTTGCAAGTGATTGATTTTTTTACCTGTCATTATTGGGGGGGGGTGTGAAACACCTTATAATGAAAGCAGATAGATCTGGGGTATGATGCAATAGGGAGCTGAGGAGCTTTTTATTCAATATGAAAACCTAGGTACTACCTCTGGCTCTAACCTGTTTATAAAACTGTTTGTTGAGACACGTGCTGAAGTAAATATTTCTGACAATGCTGAAAACTTCCACTGACAAATTATCAAACTATACTGAAACTGTAGCTCCCAGAAAAAGCTCATAGATGAACACATGCAGAAGTAACTCGGAATCCTTCCAGGGAGCTGTTTCAAATATGTCCGGCCTGATCTTCCCTCTTCTGAAGCTCTGAAGGAAAATGCTGTAAATGGAGATGTCAGAGTGAGATGTAAAGGCAAGGTGGCTGTGCATAGTGTGGTTGCAGTCCATAACGAATTCATCCAATATGGGTAAAATGAAAGGGACAACTTATCATCCACCCTTGAAGGGATACTGTTGGCTTAAGCAGCATCTGAAAAATCCTGTACTGAAAAGGTCAGCAGAGGAGAAAACGCAGAACTGTTCCATCCCATCGGTTATATTGTTACTGTTCCCTGGCCAGATGAGACTACTCAACATAGGTGTAGAAAGTAAAAGTTCCTTATAGCTGAAAATGGTCAGATAACAGAGGTAAACAAGTCAACACAGCCTGTCCATAAACTGAAAACTCATTGTAATGCATGTAAGTAGTGGTGATAGTGAATAACTCAAATTAGGTCCCTTTAAAGTTTTAGCAAATACTGTCCATGGCACAAGGTAAAACAAAGATAACCACATGTAATCTGACATGGATGTAGATTGTACAGTTCACAGAAATTTGTCAGCCAGATAGTTTTGTTCAGTTCTGTTAGCACTTCAGTTACTCTTCCACTGCTCTTGTTCTAAGTGTGAGCTGCTTTCTTGAATTGAAGGATTTGAACATTGTAGTAACATCTTCAGGTAGCAGAAAAAGGGGAGAAACCTGAGTATGGCTTTAGATTTCTCTTTAGTTGCCTTCAATGAAAACTTTGAAAGAGTATTCTTTCTAGTCTGGAAAGTAATTAACAACTTGAAGTATGCTGAAATTTTTCACAAAATTATTTTTAGTTGAGTAAGTTTTGTGATGGAATTGAATTTTTCATGGAATGTTCTAATACTGACCCAAATCAGAGGAATTAATGTGCAGACATTACACCTGTTTTGTGTGTTTGTCAGTGATAAAGACAAGAACTTGTGGAGAAAATCATAGAAGTAACACTTTCACAAGTAGGAGGAACAAAGGGAGAGATTGTGTCCTTAAATTTCACTGAACTTGACAGTGCTCTTACTTGAAAAAGATGAGTAGTGACTGTTAACCGCAGCCGAAGTTAACCGTGATTTCCTCTGCCAAAACTGCAATCTTGCTAGTCTTGTCTTCTGCAGTTTTTCTGTGAAGCTGCAAAAGAATGGCAGGGGGTTGTTGGTAGAGACTCCTCGAGTCCCCGTGCCAGCTGTCTCCTTTCCGGTGCCTGGGTAAAGCATGTCTCACTGGCCCCGGGGGACTTGTCTTGGCATGGGACTGACAGATGCAAAACTTTCTAATTGCTCCTCCAAAATACCAGTTTTCACTGCTTAATCTATTAATTATGTGCCTTTACCTGAATTTGATCTAGCAAAAAAGATGGCAACCTTTTGTAACTTTTGGAAAAACACCAGTGTCCCAGTGCATTGCAGTGTGCACAAAGACATATGTACGTGGCTAAAGAGGAACAGCTCCTGTTACGCAGGGAATTGTTTTACTGATAAATATGTGTAGAAGGAAAAAAAAACCCACAATCAAAGTCATGGAATGCCTTGTGTTGGAAGGGACCTCTAAAGGTCGTCTAGTCCAAATCCTCTGCAATAAGGAGGGACATCCTCAGCTAGATCAGGTTGCTCAGAGCCTCATAAAGCCTGACCTTGAGCATCTCCAGGGATGGGGCCTCCACCACCTCCCTGGACAGTCTGTTCCAGTGTTCACCACACTCATAGTAAAGAACTTCTTCCTAAAATCCAGTCTAAATTTACTTTACTTTAAAACCTTTGCCCTCCATCCTATCACTACACTCCCTTGTAAACAGCCCCTCTCCAGCTTTCTTGTCCTTCAGGTACTGGAAGGTCTCTATAAGGTCTCCTCAGAGCCTTCTCTTCTCCAGACTGAACAACCCCAACTCCCTCAGCCTGTCCTACTTGAACAGGTGTTCCAGCCCTCTAATCATGTTTGTGGCCTTCCTCTGAACCCACTCCATCAGGTCCATGTCCTTCCTGTGTTGAGGGCTCCAGAGCTAGATGCAGTACTCCAGGTGAGGTCTTGCCAGAGCAGAGTAGAATGGCAGAATTGCCTCTCTCAATCTGCTAGCCATGCTTCTTTTGATGCAGCCCAGGATGTGATTGGTCTTTTGGGCTGCAAGTGCATATTGTTGGATCATGTCCAGCTTCTTGGCCACCATCACACCCAAGTCCTTTTCTGCAGGGCTGCTTTCTGTCACCTTAAGATGTCAGCTTGTATTGATGATAAGGATTGTTCCAGCCCAGGTGTAGTATCCAGCACTTGGTCTTGTTGAACTTCATGGGGTTCACTGGGGCCCACTTCTCCATCTTGTCCAGGTCCCTCTGGATGACATCCCATCCCTCTGGAATATCCAGAGCACCACTCAGCTTGGTGTTGTCTTCAAACTTGCTGAGGGTGCACTCAATCCCACTGTTTATATCATTGATGAAGATATTAAACAGTACAGTTTATAGTACATTTAGTACAGAGGTCCCAGTACAGACCTCTGAGGGATGCCACTTGTCACTAGTCTCCATCTGGACTTTGAGCTATTGACCACTACGCTCTGGATGTGACCATGCAGCCAATTCCTTATCCACCAAACAGTCCACCCATCAAATCCATGTCTCTCCTCCTTGGCGAGGAGGATGTTGTGGGGGACTGTGTCAAAGAAAGGCCTTGCAGAAGTCCACACAGATGATATCCATAGCTCTTCCCTTGTGCAGTGATGTAGTCACTCCATTGTAGAAAGCCACTGGGTTGGTCAGGCAGGACTTGCCCTTAGTGAAGCCATGCTGGCTGTCTCTGACCACCTCCTTGTCCTCCATGTGCCTTATCAGAGCTTCTAGGAAAATCTGCTCCATAATCTCCTGATGAGATAAAATGAGGTATTTTCAAACATCTGCTCAAAAGAAAACCTGTTTTTCTCCTCTTAGACAAGGGTAAAAGGGACCAGCGAGGAGCAGTGTCTTTTTGCAATATCTGTTTGCTGCTTGCATCTCCAGTACATAGGTAACTCCTGCCATGTGAGTCAAAACTGAAGTTACAGTGGTAAAATACTGTTTAAAAATTATGAAGCTGAAGTGAGCAAATGAATTACAAGAAACGCCAGTTATATTTATGCCAAAGATTTATGAGTAGTTTAAAACAATCATGACATGGTAAGTCGTCTCTATCATTAAAATGCTAATGAAGTGGTAAACATCTGTTAAATTTATGAAGATAATGAAGCTTGTCAGCTACATCTTTCTTGTGTCAGTATTCCTGCTTGCCTCAGGTCTGCATGCAGATTTGGTGGAACGGGGGTGAGAATCTGTGTGACCTTTTGGATCGAAATTGTATAATGTTCTGTTTGATTTGATGATTTTGTCTTGAAGTGCTTCTACCTGTAGTTGAGGTCATCTTTATCTGATCATTCTTCCAGAGGCTTTCAAATAAATTTCAGTTGAATGGTCACTGGTATTTGATTGGTGATAGTTGAAGTAATAAACTGATGAACAGAAGTGAACAAACTTCTTATTATTAATGCCTCTGCTAATCACTTTGGTAGGTATATATGTTTCTATTCTGTATGGACTCCAAGTGTATCCTAGTCTACTGGTCATATATTACTCTGACAGCAGAAACACCAAGGATTGCAAAACTGCAGGCAGATTTCAAAGGTCTTTGTGTGAAATGGTCAGTACTCAGCCAAGGACTACAAAGGCGACTGCATTGTTTTCAGGAGGATGCTAATTGTTTTTTTAAAACTTTTATGCAAATGGTTTCTGTACCTTGGTTCAAGACTGCATCAGAAGCCTGGCTTGACTTTGATTTTAAATGTCGGTCACTGTTTAACTCTATTGCATCATAAATTTTCTGTAAAAAATTAGCTAAAATATGTAACTGTGGCTTCATTGAAGTATGTATATGTAAAGAGAGGACAGGTCTTTTTTAACTTCATGGTTCTTTAATTGCTTATGAACTTCAAAGAGAAACTAGTAGAAGTTAGATTGATGATGGCACTTTATGGGCTTTAGGTAATTGAATACAACATAGCTGCTGTTTGAATACAACTTTGAAATCCAAATTATGCAAATCTACTGTTTCAGAACAGCTAGTTTTTGCAACTGAAGATATTTTCTTTGGATAAATCCTTTGACACATTGCTTCCTTATTGATGCATTTCTTTTATTGTGGATATGAAGAAGAAACTATAGGCATGTTAGCCTTTAGCTTTTGACATTTGTGGCTCCACTTGAATAAGCTTTGACTTACAGTTAATTCAGCATAACTGTCCATGAGTTTCACAGACTTGCAGAATGTTAGGGGTTGGAAGGGACCTTTAAAGGTCATCTAGTCCAATGTCCCTGCCAGAGCAGGACCACCTAGAGCAGGTCACATAGGAACGTGTCCAGGTGGGTTTCATTTGCTTACAAGAAACAAAACTTACTTTTATGAAAGCATATTACTTCCTTTCAAGTTGTGCAGCCCAGCTGGGGTGGTGTTCAACAATTCTATCTCCATAGTTATCAATGACCTATCTTTGTGCAATCATCACACTTTTCCTATAGAATAAACAGAGAATAGATTATAGCCTGCTATTCATCTGCTAGACCGTAATATAATGTTTGCTGTGCTGCAGCTGTGATCAAAATGACTGTCTCTCCAGCATCTACAAAATTTGAGCTCAGGGCTAGTTGTAAGTGTTTGGTTGTCCAAAAAATCCATGTAGCCCCATCTGGCTTCTGAATTCAGCTTTCCTCATTGGATACGATAAGATGGGCTTGAAATTGTGTCTGTGGAGGCAGGATAATTATGTGAAAAGGAGGAAAATTTCTACTTTGCCTTGAGTTTTGTGTGCCCTTAACAAGGTGAAAGAGACATCCCTTAATGGAAGACTGGTACTCAGGCAGCCCATGTGGATTGCCTGGCGTCTTGGAGGTGGATGCAAATGATTTGATTTTGTGGGAGAAGAGAGGGAAAATTCTTTGTATACTTTCTCCCCTTGCCCCCCAACCTCCTTCCTGGCTGGATTTAAAAAGCTCAGATTACTTCTACGAGAAAAAGCTTAGGTATTGTGTCAGCTCTGCTTGAGACCAGAACTCCTCAGAGGACTGTTATGCTCCCAGCTGATGTGCTGGCCACCAGTGGGTGGGAGAAAGAGGTAATTATGGACAGAGGTAGGAGAGGCAGAGATTGACTCACCCTCTTTTAGAGGTGTGGGATGCTTGTGTTCCAGTGCCTGTTCCAGTCGGTGTTGAATTACTTATTCAATCCAGGAAGAAGGAATGGAGATTTACTTCTTGTTATGTATTGGGTTTTTTGCGGGGTTGTTTTGGTTTTTTTTTTAGTTGAGTGAGGGCAATTTTATATGAAATCTATTTTGTATCATTTCAGGGAAAAATTACTCCCACGAGCATAGCTGGAAGCTATGTACTAGGCACACTATTGTGTGAATAGGGCAGATAGCTAGTTAAAAATGAATATTTGGACATCTGTGCCTTCCTGTTTCTTCATGGTCTTGCTGGGGAGTGATTCTCAAGTCTATACAGAAAGAATTTCAGTATGTAGATTTCTGGAAAACTCTTGCCTGGAGAGAAAGATCTGGGCTCCAAATAAGAAAATGCTAGTTTGCATTGCATTTAAAGAGTGGTGTTTGTCCGTGTGCTGGCTGATTATTTAATTGTTGGCTGTTTTCTAATATTTGCTTTGCAGTGTAAAATAGAAGGCATTTTTTTCAATGTTAGGTGAAATGGTGTTTGTGCAGCACCTGATAGTTTGTGTCAGAAGAGGAAAAAATAATAGAGAGATCACTATTTGGAAACAAATCTCTGGATTTCAGCTTGTGTGTATTGTCTGTGCTAGCTGACCTAATAGACAACTGTGAATTGCAAAATATTCATGGGCGCTCATCCTGTCCTTTTTGGCACAGAATAATTTTTCAGCTTTAGAAAGGATTTATTTTACCTGCCAGTGTGATTTATATACCATATGTCTCCTCCTCAGCCTCCAAGTGTCCATGGCCATGGGGAGGTGCTCTGCCTCATCTGTAGTGTGTGGAAATAGGTTTCTTTTAATGATATTAACTCCTACAGAGCCACTTTATTACCTCCCTGTATTACTTTTTCTTGGCAGTTGTGTCAGCTATACTGTGTGTGATGTAGAAAGGAGAATACTATGAATTACTGGTTTTGTTTGCTCTTGGCAGGCACTACTACACTTCCTACCCTTGTGCGCACACCTACCTTGATGATGCAGCCTTCCCTGGATATCAAACCCTTTATGTCCTTCCCTGTGGACAGCAGCTCTGCTGTTGGATTCTTCCCAAATTTTAACACAGTAAGTAAAGGTGTTTCCACATTTAGTTGCAGTGTATACTTTCCAAACCAGTTCTAATATCCAGTATTGAAGTTGTGTTAAAACAGTGCATTGCTGACACAATTCTGGACAACCCTTTTTGCCTGTGCTGTGGGTTGTGGTGGTACCCAGCCTCCTCACTGTGGATGGGGCCAATCCTTTCTCACCTTGGTCTGTGGGGTGGTATTTGCACACCAAAAAAACCCACCCATGATAGAGATTTGATGACCAATAGAATCATTTTGAGCATTTGCCTGGGCAGGTGTTTTTCCATGTGCTGTAAAAAAGAAAAAAACAAAAGCTAAAGGAAAAACAGGTATGACAGGCAAGGCCTAGATCCTCCACTGACACGTACCAAGCGAAATCTGTTGCAGCCAGTGAAGCAACTGGAAGGTATTGTTAATTCTGTATAATAGCAATAAAGTCTAAAATTGTGCAGCCAGCCAATGTGAAAAATGTGAACCTGCTACTTTCAGTTTATGGTAAAGCATCTTGGATTTTTGACAGAAAATATTGCCAAAAAAATGTGCAATGCTTCTGTAGTTCTCCAAGTTTATCAGAGTAGCAATAACAAAAATATTCTCTTCTGTACTTCTCACTACTTTAATAGTTCATGAAGTGGTTCTGAATGTCACTGAATTTATTTTTTTTCTGTCTCACTTTATTATTTGTTTAATTAATTATCTTAAGTGCATTGAGTACACCAAAACCAATATTTTGCATGTTGCCACTCAGGTTTCCATTTGTGGAGATAATTCATCATGGAATGAGTTGGCAGGTAGTAGGCTAATAGCAATAGGAAGGAAACTGCTCTGTGTCATTTCTGCCAAGTCAGCAAGTACAATCTGTACGTGACCATTGCCTAAACTGTACAGCATTGCAGTTGTCACTGTAGTTGCAGGAGGGATGGAAAGTGAAGCAGTGTCACCATGGCCAGACAGTGATCAGCTGGACCAAATGTTTCCTTTCACAAACTCACCTTCTCTCTGATGTTAAAACAGCAAGAGGGTTGGTTTTTTTCTTCATGACTTACAAATACATCTCGCTGATGGGTCTTGTGCTACAGTATGTGGTGCTTGGAGGTGGTTATGAGATAATGTATCAGACAGCTTCTTTCAAATGTCAGCAACACAATGCTTATTATAAACAGCAGCAAATATTACTAATCTATTGCAAAACACGTGAAAATTGTGTGTTTATGAGGGAGATGTGGGTGTGTGCATGTGTAAAGACTGGAGGGGTACGTGCATGTGTGCAAAGAGATAAAAGATTAAAAAAATACAGATATGTTTAAAGTGCAGGATCAGATATCAATATATTTTTAAGCAAGCAGTGTGTCATTCTCATCTTCTAGGCATGCTGCAATTCATTCATTTTCCATCCTCTTTCTAATACATTTGAGAATTTTGTTACTGATCTCTGCTTTCAGTTGCACTGGTTTTATAGGTGAGCTTTTTCACAGATCTGTACAGGAAGACTCATAGACAACCTTTTCTTTAAAGATGCTGTAGTTACAGAGTCAACCAACAATATTTGCTTACTGATAGTATTATTGAATTTCCGGGTTGCAGTAGCCTCGAGAGACAGATTAATTTGGATCTTTAAACTGGTTTTGCCTATGTACTCTAGCTTACATTTGTCTAGGTTACATTCCCTTTGCCTATTTCCCAGAGTGTTTGTTCTTCACACCTGATTCCTCTCCTGAGTTCTATAGGTTTTATTATAAAACAAACAAACAAAACCAAAACAAATAAACAAAAACACACACACACAAAAAAAAAACCCTACTGAAACAAGCAAACAAACAAAAACCCAAAAACAACGAAACAAAACAAGTCTTAGGGTAATCAGCAAATATTGTTGACTCGGTGTCTGCTTCCTCCCTTGGAATTCCTGATAATTATATAAAATGTTGCTGCTATGCACCACAGACACTGCATGTTTAAACTCTTTTTTTCAGGAACAGTGGTTCAGTACTGCTCTATTTCTAATTCACAGACTTAGCCATTTGTCTTGCAGCTATTGATTTTCCCTAACAGTCATTTACAATGGACTTTAAAGCTCATTGGAAAACTAAATCATTCATGATTAACTACTGACATGCACAGTGAACACCAGCTGTCATGCACTTCCTTTCTTTTTAACTTAGCACAACCTTTGAAAAATGTAGATTTACATGTTTGCGATATAAAATCTATTTTTTTTTTTCTTTTTCACTGTAAAGTAATGGAGGGAGCATATAAAGGTTTGTAAAATGCCTTTTCCCAGAAGATAAGTTTGAGTGAGTAGAACCTAAATCTAGTTGACCCATAATGTATATGTCATCCAAAATTCCTTAATTTTTCATCTGGTGCAGGAGCAGACTGCCAAAAGACTTTTTTGTCCCTTCCCCCCAAAAAGACATCATTTGCCTTATTTTCCTTTTCAATCAGAAAATCTATGCACTTCACTCACAAGATGACTTGTCAAAGACTGCAGAGTATGAAGCCTCTAGTGTGCAGCACTCAATCTCTCTGCCTTCAGTAGGACTGAGGGGACCCTTCAACACGTGTCAGGGCTTCTGTTTGTGCTTCCATGTGTTCACTGAAGGTGGCAAAAAGAAGTGTGCTCTCAAGAGAAAACTTCTTTGGACCCACCTGTTAATTTTCAATGGCAATCAGATCTAGAACCATGTTTCTAAGTGTAACCAGAAGGCTTTCTCTAAGCTAATTGCTGTGGCCTGAAAATAAGAACAGTTTCTCTTTAGGAGCTTGATAAAGTGACTACCAGAGCAGGAAGAACAAGGTAAAATGTATTAACTGCAGACATATTTAAAGGAACATCCCCTACAGCACTTCCAAAAAAAAAGTCTCCTATTTATGGAAATATATTTAAAATCTGGGGTAAGCCTTTTCTTATGTAGTTAGCTTTGACATTTTCAATTCTGAAAACATCAGTGATGCTCCATTTGAAACATCAGTGTTCCCATTTAGTTTGTGAAAGTGTTCTGATCGCTTGCTTCTCTCCACATGGAGTACTTTGAACTGAAGCACTGAGCAGACCCTAATTTGTTTTAAAGAAATTCCTACCCCAAGTACCTCTTATTTTCTTGATGGAATTGTGTGGTTTAGTTTAAAAAGCCTCCCTTCTGTTGCTTCTAAAAACATTAATAGTTCTAAAAATACTGTGGATGTATGTATAGTACTTATTAATTCATGCCCCTATCAAATTTTGTCTTTTCTCTTTTGGACTTGCTTATTATATAATACAAAAATAATTGGGGAATAATTGCGCTAACTCCTTGGACACAGCCTTTATTCATCAGTAAGGGTACCTTTTTATTTCAACAGATCAGCCAGAAAGGGATCTTCTAAGGGCAGAATGAGGGATTCCAAGCAGAGAGGTATTGCAGAATAGGTCTTCTCCTGGTCTTTTCACAACACCAGCAAATAGTTTTCTCAGAACAGGACAGGCACGATCAGATGTTCAGAGCCTGAACCTGCTGCACAGAAGGCCAAACCCTCTCTCAGAAGTGCTGCACCAATGGATCCAAAGGTGACATCATGTTTGTCCTGGCATTAAGTTCTAAAAGCTCTTGCTTAGTTACTCATACCCCTCTGTCTGAAATGCATGGCTTGAATCAAATTCTCAACTGGTATTACTTAAAATGTTCTTGTTTATACCAAAATGTGAGACAGCATTGTAGAAACTTCCCAAATTGGTATCTCCATTTTGGAACAGATGCTGTATGAAAAGGTATTGTTTAAGCAGAGCTCTCATTTAATATGCTGAAATGACTAATGATTCCTTAACATGTGCCATCCTGCATATTGATTACATTTAAAGATCTGTACCACTTCAAAGTCAAGTGCATAAAGTCAGAGAAATCAAAGTTAAGATTACTGTAGTTCCCATTGTGTATGTATTTTAATGCAGTCTCAAATTTTACACTTGAAGGCTTCCACCGCCCAGCTTCACCTTCTGTACCATTCTTTCTCTACACTTTCCTGATTATCTGTCTCATGTCATCTGTCTTGTGTACTGAATGAAGAAAGGGTGCTTTGTGATCACATCATGGAAGGTTATCATGATGCATGTGCTAAAGTGTCTGAAGCCAGGATTTATCTAGGCAAGGCAAAAGTGATGATCGCTGTCTGCATCTCCTATAAAAGATGTATACGTCCCAGAAAAAAAGTCTTAGAACTCAAATGCTTTTTTACCTTATCCTGAAGTAAAAGCAGCACTACATGATTCAAATTTAGTCGAAGTGGTACAGCCAGGGACCTGTCAGTCTGCACAAAAGCAGTATAGCAACTTCTCAGATTCTGTCACCATAGAAAATAATCAGCCATTCATATTCTTCCTCCTGAGTTTGTTATGGCCTTGGGGGTAATCAAAGATTATACCATCTCTTGTAGCTTTCATATTAGTGAATTATTTACCACCTAACTAGCCCAGGACTGGTTTCAAAATGCTGGTTCATACCTTCATATTTTAGAGGACACACAGGTTAATGTCATCTAGTTCCTGCTTCAGTGTGTGTTTCTCAAGTATGTTTATGCTGCTTCTTTATGAGAGAATTGCCTCGGTTCCTTTGCAAAGTGGACCAGAAGTATTTTACATCTGCCAGTGAAGGTGAGCCAGCTGGAATGTGCTTCAGGAAGGGGAAGAGTAGCTTAGTCAGAAATCACTGTGTCTTCTCCAGCATTATCCCAATCTGATTTAAGTATCCTTGACCTTTCCTCAAGACAACTCCTGGGAGGGACTAATTTGCTTTCCTCTTCTGCATTTTCGATTATGTCCCTCATTTTTATTTGCTACCTATCTAGCTCTCCTTTGAAGGACCCAGTAATCGTCCAAGACAGAAGCAGAGGTCTGCAGATAAGAGCATGGGGCACTCATATTGCCAGCTTCATTCACCCCTCTGTGCCAGGTTTCTCTTCTGCTTTTGGCATGGCTTGGAACCTTTCTCTTTGCTTAGCGGGATCTGAATTCAGCCACTTAAAGCCCTGCTGCAGTGCCAAAGTATACTCTGGAGCTCAGGATGCTGTACAGGAGGAGCAAATTACAGATGCATCCAACTGGATGTTGCCAACCCATTATCTATGGTCCTCCATATCTAAGTAGCCTGTCCACGTGCTCTGATTTCTTCTCTTCCCCTTTGTGAAGTGCTGGAGGGAAGTGACCTGCTCTGCTCCTCTCCCTCTGAAACACTGCTCCAGAGAGCAGGTGAAATTTTGTAAGAGCTGTACTTTACACTCGTTAATGGCACAGAAAGGAAATTTAAGCAGAAGGAGAGGTGTTTTGTGGGGTAGCTGTGTATATTGTGTATATTGTTTGGGGGGGTTTTGTTAATTGTTCTTTTAATCAAGAAATGTCAAGATTTTTTTTTTTCTTACATTTTATGACTTTTTTTATAGCGAAGCAGGCACAGAAGGCACTTCAGGTTTGCCTTCTGTTCCTGTACTGAGCACTTAAAACCATTCATATTTGACTTTTAGTTTATGGATGTAATAGTTTGTGTTTTCCAAGTCATCCAAACTGCAACATGAGGAATCAGCCTGTTGCCTTTATAAAGGGAATAAAAGAGAATATGAGGTGTTTTCTCCAGGTACTGGGGTGAGGAAGGCAGAGGTTCAGGAGCTACATAATAAACCCCAAATTCTGGTGGCACAGGCCTCTGCTCTGTGGCTAGTTTTGGATTTTTTCTCTGATTTTTTTTTTTTTCTCTTCTCGCAGTACCTGTCTGCAGAACCCCTTTACCCCTTTTCCATGTGTTCCTCTTTTCAGTGTCCTGTAGTCCCTTTGCTTTGTGTCCTTAGGCTTTCTGTACTAAGACAGGTTTTCTCCTTTGTCTTTCTATGGCTTTGATGAAAACCATCAGAGACCGCTTTAAACTGTGGCAGCAGTTTTGGGAAAAATTCTTCTCAACCTTTGGAGCAGCTGAAAAATGCTTATTTAAGGTTATTAAGGTAAATTTTTCCCACAAAATACTTGAACCATTTCAGCTGAAACTTTCTAAAAAGACTGAGCTTGAAGCAAACACCTGGTAATATACACAGAGTTAGATATTGGGGGGGGAGGGGGTGGAAATTGCTGCCAAAAGCAGGGAGTTGTCTGTCAATCTTTTACAGCTATTACAGTTTGTGGTATTTTAACATAAAGATGCAAGTTCCCTAGTTCCTATCATGAATCTCTTCAAAAAGCAACTCTCTCCAATCGATGAGCCTAACTATGTACTTTCTACCTTGCTTCTAGTCTTTAATATATATTTTTCTCAGGAAAAAAACCAACCAAACAAAACCTTTCTTTAAATAATCCAGACTGGCTTTAAGGGAGAATTTCTTCAAATATTAATTATTGTTTAAAGTTTCCTGTTGCTTTGTATTTTCTCTAATATGAACTGGATGGATGAGCTTCCTCCTCTCGGCTCAGAGCAATATAGGAAGCCCTGTCTCTAAGGAGAAAGAGCACTGACATGCACGGGTGAGAAACACAAGTCACCAGATGTGCTAGCGTTTCCCTCCTGCTTTACAGGAGCTCAGCATCCATGGTGTGGTTTTTGAAAAATGGTTCCTAAATTGCTGCAAAACATCCATTATTGTGATTCCAAGTAATTAGGTCATCAGCCTAAGTCTTTAAATAAATACAGTTTCTGCGTAGAAATCCTACCATTTGCTGAGTCCTCTAGAAAATCTGTCCCTGGCTTATGTGTTTCATCTCTGCCTTTACAGAGAGCTTGGAGCTGGTCTCTACACCTCAGCAGTATTTGTTTTTATTACTGGTCAGCACAGGAAAAAGCTAAGAAGCCTTTATCTTAATTTAATTGCTTTCTCTTTAACTTTGTAGTGTGTTCGTGACACAGGGAAGCTGGTTAAAGGGGGAAGGTCATTAGCCATAAAAAGTTTATGAATTAGACCACTGAAGGGTGTTTTGCAAATAAACTGTGAGGAAAGCATCTCCCCTCAAAGCACACAGTCATAAAACTGTAGCTTAAGACAAACAAGGCAAAAGTGTTGCACCACTCTGCTTATAAAGGTTTTGTAAGTTTCTAATTATAACTCTTGTCCTAAGCAAAGTTCCAGAGCACATTTTGAGAAAACTAATTCTCCATGTGTCTGATGAATAAAGAAGTGGCCTCTTTGGCAGCGTCCTGGTTGTGTGGCTGTATTTACTGCCCTCCCTTAGACCTTCGTCACATTGTTCCGTTAGAAACTCAGAATTGCTGCAATCATTATTAATTAATAAATTATAAGAATGTAGCTGGAAAATAATTCTTGCTGTACTCTTTCTTTCTAACTGTGTCAGTAGCTGCTGGGCCTTTAACCAAGACACAGTCAATTTTATGACAATTTTAAAGTACTGTATGGCAATTTAAAGTCATAGTGTGAAACCTGTCTCTCTTTAACATACCTGAAAATGAATGATGCACAGGTTTGAGGCACTGACTAGCTCATTTAAACTACCAGAGCAAGGCTGCTCTGTGCCTTTCAGACTGGTCTTTGTATTCAACTGCCTTGTCTCACAGTAGAGATGCCACGAGCTTCAGCTGCTTTGCCAAGTTAACACTAGAGAAGGAAGATCACTTTTCTTGCTCATGTATTTATTAGAAGAAACAGGTTTCTGCCTTGCTTTAAAGAAAAAAAAAAAAAAAAAGCACCCCATCAAGCCACAAAACAAAAAAAAAAAAACCAACAAAAAAAAACCCAACAGAATTCAATAGTACATTAAGTCTCAGGACAGGTTTAATTAGAAATGGAATGTTCCTTTAAGGATTTGTATATAAACACAGTGCAGTTTAATCAAAAGTATTTTAAAGGCTGTTTGTGTACTGTGTGGTACTGATCAAAAAAACCCCAGCAACCCAAACCAGAAAGTTAATTATTGATTTTTTAAATGCAGAAGGCCTATTCCATACTTACTATGAAGAGTAGATGACAGCTAGCACACTTATGCAATTCTCATTTCTGCTTTGCTTCGCTTTTATATTCAGCCATTTTATATGTTTATATTCAAATGTATATATGCACGTATATTTTGTCCTCCTTTTTGATATTTTTTTTTCAGTATGTGAAAGACAAATATATTAATTCATTTCAGAAATCTAGGCTTCTTCTGCCTTTATTCTGTCCTGCTCACAGAATTAATCAAGACCCTGAATTTCTCCCTCATCTCTCTTTTCACAGTTCAGAACTGTAGAGAAAATTCAAATCTATCTAATGTGATACCATTCATCTTCATGATGTTGTTGTTCTGGAGCAGGCTGGGAGCAAGAAAGCCATCAGCAAAACTTAGAGCAAACCCTTAGGAAGAAATGGGTCATACCTAAAGACCATCTCAAAGATGAAAGCAAAAATCAGGAATCTTGTTTACTTTGCATGTTATCTAAGCTGCTTTTCTGACTACAAACTCCTAGGCTTGAGTCTTTTGGCAGGATTCTACTGAAAGGTAATTTTTCATGTTATTTTACCTAGTCGTATTATTTTACTGTCAGATGGTAATACGTAGTGCAATAAGAACACCTTTGCTCTTAGAATATGTTACTGGTTGAATTTTCAGCAACTCTTAAACTGTAGTGTGGGTTTGGTTTTTTTCCCCACTGTATCTGGAGGCAAGATGATTTTGGTCATGTTTTTTTATTTAGCTGAACACAGATGAGTGTTTTGAACAAGAGCAGCCTTAATAATAATTAGCAGCTATGAAGTGCCTTCCATCATATGATTTTGAAGAGCTGTGAAGATAATATTTAAAATTTTCAACATTTTTGTGAGGTTGCAAATATTTTTATCCCCATTTTACAAATTGATTATACTAGGCTTAGGTGAAGTGACTCATATACAGTTAAACTTGTGAGCCAGCAGAGACACAAAGGGAAAGGAAATTTTCATATCCTTGAATATTAATTTAACCACTGGGTTTATACTTAGTTCTTTCTTTCAATGTTTGGTCTGCCATGGTCCTAAAAGTTTAACTTAGAGATACAGAATCTTGTACTATGGTAGGGGAGTAATCCGGATGGATTAAAAGAAGCTGCTGGTTACTTAAATCTGAATCAGTTTTGTATTGGGGGGAAAGGGGGGGAAGCAAGTATTGAACTTCAGATACTTGCTTGTTTCCTCATTCTTCATTTTCTTTTGGAGGAATTCTTTTACCCCAAAACATTTTCAGCAGCTTTCTCTTTCTTTATTGCACCTACAAAAATATCCAGTCTTGTCTGGAGCAGAAAATTTGACATTTTTCTCTCTATTGTTGGTGTTCATATTGCAAATGGAATCATTTTAATGTATTTATATCCTTATTTGCAATTAAGTCTTATAAAGAAACTGGGACCAGAATCAGGTTTTTTTTTTTTTTTTTTTTGCTCTGGTGTCTAACCAGTTTTCATTCTTTCTGTTAAGTCTTTCTACAGTAATCAAATACTAAATTTTAATAATCTTTTACATGACAATTTCTAAAACAGCATTGGTATTTAATTTTTGGAACACTCTTTTTAAGGCTCTCCTAAGTACAATTTTCAAACCCAGAAATTATTTTTTATGTGCAATAAATATATCCAGGGTTGAAGGGAAGGAAGGGCAGAGGAAATATTCCCAGCACTGAAAAAAATAGTAGTAAATAAAAATAAATAAAACATGTTTTCTCAATTCTCTTTTGATCTCTGTGCTTCATCATATCACATTAGATGTGGTGAAGAGAAGGGTAAGGAGATTAGAGATACCTACCTGACTTATTTTTTTCTTTTGTCAGAGTTTCTTGAGTTAAGCCAGAGAAGTGCAAAAATGGAGAAGGACAGAAGAGCAAAAGATAGTAAAATACCAGACTTTATTTCAGTTGAATAGTTTAGAATATTTTTGCTTTTGCTTAAGCAAGGAATTTATCTGGATTATCAAAGAGAAGGTTAAGAGCTGATCTGATTGCAGTGTATGAATGCGTACGCATTCAGAAGGTGTCTGAGATTAGTGTGACCTTTAGTAGAGAAGCACAACTAGATTGAGAGGTTTATAATAGACATAGTAATCCTTGCTTCCCCAGTGATGTAAATTAGCTTAGAAACTTTAAAATCAAGCTGTTGTCTTGAGGTTTTTTTCCCCAAATTTATGCTCTGGTTGACCACAAATTCTCGGACTTCATAATAAGAATGGCCAAAACTCCCCAGTGAATGAAATTTTGGCATGATTTTTTCAGGAAATCAGATATAATTGTTGCCTTCTGGCCTAAACCAAACCTTTAAATTGCTGCGGAAATTGCTCTCAGTATTCTGTGTGATTGTGAATACATGCATGCAGAGAGAATCATCCCCCTTTTCATTTTTCCATGCAAGCTGTACTGTAAAAGGGGAACATGCAAGAGGGGATCACACCAAGTGGCTCTGAATAGGACTGGAGATAACGTAGAGAGGGAAGACTAACTGCTGGTGGCTGGAGACAGAAAATCAGTCTTCCAAATCCATAACTCCAGCCTGCAACTCTGTTAACAGAAATAGTGGGAAATTTACAAAAATAAAAGAATCTTCATCTCCACAAGGAAAATGAGGAAGCTGAATTTATTAATATTTCACCGCTTTTGAGACCTGAAAGGTTGTTCCCAGTTCTGAGTGCCCGTTTAGCTGTCTTCTAAAAATGAAGTAGAAGTGTAAATGCCAAAGGTATTTATTTCCCATTTTATTTTTCAAGTACTCACTGTTATTTCAGCAACTCTTCATGGATAGCTGTAGTATTTGACATGTTAGCAAGTGAATTACAGCAAGATTTTTGTTTTGTTTTAAAATGCCTCCAGGCTGATTTCACTGACTAGTAGTAGTGTGTGGAGGTCACAGCTATCACAGGCACTGTTTTCCTTGGGGAAGCTGAAGCTTGCTGCCAAATTAATCAAGAGGGGGAGAGACAAACACAGTGAGAAGTTGTTTTCAGAGAGATTTGCCTTCACAGTACAATGTTGTTATTGTACTTTGAGAACCATGTGGAAGGGAAGTATTAGTCCCTGTGGTCTGAATTCTTTCTTAGTGGATGCTGATGTCTTTCTGTACTTGGGGAAAGACGTTACTCTGCATTTTTAAAAGGAAAAAAAAAAAAACCCCAAAAATAAAATTATGGACTTGTTGCAACCTGAGTGCGGTTGGGTTTCACTGAGATCCAGATCGTGCACTCTATGCAAATGTGCTATGTGTAAGTACATTAAGAGAGCCTGTTAAACAACAAAATGGGATTAAAGCAAGCCTCAGTTAGACCACAGAATTATAGGTAGAAGCCCTATACTTTTGGAAATTAATTATTTCTTTCTGTTCTAATTAAACGTTTGCACAAGTTTCTGAATCAGCTACTGGGAATCTGACAGAAGCCCTCCCCTGCCTTGGTTATTAAAGACACTTAAGATCATAGAGTCCAACCATAAGCCTAGCACTTCCAAGTCCACCACCAAACCCTGTCCCTAAGTGCCGTTCTGCATGTCTTCTGAAAATATCTCCAGGGATGGTGACTCAAGTGCTTCCCTGGGCAGCCTGTTCCAATGCTTGACAACCCTTCCTGTGCATATTTTTTTTTCCTGATATCCTCTCTAAGCCTCCCCTGGTGCACCTTAAGGCCATTTTATCTTTTTTCTATCTCTTGTTACTTGGAGAAAAAAGACCAACATGCACCTTGCTATAGCCTCCTTACAGGTAGAACAGTACCAGTAGAGCTCACTCAAGTGTTCCTGGTGATGCAAAATAAGCAATGAAATATGTAACAGTATAGTATTGATTTGAACAGTAATTTACACTTACCATTATCCAAATGAGAACTGCGTTCCCTGTTGGGACAAAAGCAGCACATGTTTGAAGAGAACATATTCTTGCTAGGTTGCTTTAGACAATTGTGCCAAGTACTGCAGCATAATGTTAATGTTTCTGATTTTATGATGGGCATTTAAAAAATGTGACCTATTGAGTATGAGCTTTCACTTCTGTCATTCTTTTAGACATCATAATGCATACAGTTATGGTAGGAGACAATGTATATATGCAGAATTTATTACAAGGTTCAGCACATAGTCATTTTCCACAGTGGCAGTGTGCTTAGCTTTCCTGACAACTGGAGCTCAAACACACAAGGACTTCATATAGGCCTTGTGACCTATAAGAATGTTGGAAAGATCTGATCTATGGGATGTTTGTTGCCATTTGCCTTCTTTCATCATCATAATGGCACACAAATGAGGATTGTTGTCTAATGGATTAAAAAAATCCGTGAACTTAATATGATGCTGCTCCTGCATTGGTAATTAACATATGCTTCTATTTTCTCCCTTTGATTGCCACAGGGAAACATTGGATTATATTATCGGTTCATTCCACGTATGGTTTAAAATTTTGCTTTGAGAGTAAAACAACGCAGTATGCTGTAGGGCCCCTCTCAGTGCTTTTGAGAAGCTTCTTAATGCCCAGTGGTTAAGTGATGCTTGGTTAAATCTCTCACATGGCATAAATTCCCAGTCACAATTTTAAACCTTACTGAGCTTTAAGGTTATGCTGCTGTTATGAGAAGACAGAACTTTTGGGTGTAGATTTTTGTTGGAGTGGTAGCAATAGCATGTATGACATTTTTTTAGCATACTTCAATAGCTAAACAGATTAGGAAGAGAATGAAAACTTAGAAATTAGGTCATGAGGTAACAATGGCAAATGTAAATCAGTGCACTGTCACTAGCTCATATGTACAACCAGTAGTTTAGCCCTGGATACCAGGCAAGCATCAAAAGCTTCTACTCAGATAGGTATCCACCTTTATTCAAACTTTTAAATGGGAGATTGTATCAAAATCTATTACAAATATTCTGGGTTTCCAATATGGCAAAAAAGCTTTTCTTGCAATGTAGTGCCGCCCCATTTAAACAGAAGGCTTAGAAATTACATGTATCCTTTCTGTTTGCAGCAACTCACCTCTTGACAGGGTCAGTGCCATTTATTTCTGAGGCTCATAAATTGGTGTTTATACTGTCTGCTGTGTGTAATGAGATCTTTTAAAATAACCAGCACTACAGTCTCACTGAAGGAGATGCGCCTGCTTAAATTTTTTTCCCCTCCTTCCTCTGCCTACTTTCCTGTATCCTAGTAGTCTGGTTCAGTTCCCAGAAGGCACCAGAAGAACCTGTGGCACCAGGACATACAGTAAGGCAGAGAGAGTTTCTGGTAGCAAGAATTATAAGAAAATTCAGGGATGAAATTGTTGAATTACTGATGATATTGTCTAACATCTCATATAAAATCTGTTTTTCTACCTGAGGACTGAAAGGTGGCAAATGTAATGCAAGTCTTTATAACCCATTCCATGGAGAATGTAAGCTTTTGGGTGGCATATTTTTGCCAGGCAAATTAATAGAAACCTCAATAAGAATAATATAAGAGGACAGCTCATACTGTAAACTGCCTGTAAAGTGTCAGCTTAATTACTTTTTAAAGGTAAATCCTTCTTTAGAAGCCTGTTTGTAGGGGTCAGCAAACATGTGAATAAGAATGTTTTAATTGACATATTCTGAATTACCAAAAGGGTTTTCACAAAACCCCTTGGCAAAGATTTTGAAGAAAACTAAATTGGCATAAGAGCATCCTGGATGGATTTGAGAGTTGAGAAGAGCAAAAAGTGTGCTTAAAGGAATAGAATGGTTTCCATGCAGTGAATGACTGAGCAACACAGAGATAACTTGGGGTGTGGTACAGGTCTTACAAAATTAAGTTCTGTGGACTCTGTGTTTAAACAAATAGAATTGTTTCTTGACATGGCAAACTGTAGGCATTGAAACGATGCAAAGAGTGCAGAGTGTTTTGCATCAGTTCAAAGTGTGACTATGCAAGAGAAAGTCACTGGAATTTACCAAATATGCAGGTGGAAAAATATAACCTTGTAAAAATAGTTGGAGGAAATACGATGTATGCTTGTGTTGTTCCTGTTTGCCTCTTTTTAACTAACCATGATTGTTTAGGGTCGTAAAACAATAGGCTAGGTGGGGCTTTAGTAGACATTAGCAGTTCTTCCATGCTTTTGGATTGTCTGTTGCTACATTTGCATTTTTTACATACTTTGAAAGTCATTGTCACCAGTTTCAATAGTTGCAGAGTATTTTTCTTGTTTGCATGTTCTGAAATAGGGAAATAGAAGAATTAGTAGATTACTGGTAAAACCTGTCCAGATTCTGTTAGTCTTTGCTCACTTGGATAATTTGGGTGGTTTTAAGGAGGCTTGTTGCAAAAAGATAGTATCTTCAACTTTGTTGGAAAGACATTTTTAATTTTAACTTTTTATTAAAGCTTTTGAAATACTAGAACAAGACTAAAAGGTTGTTAAACTTAGCTATGGCTACCAGGGCACTGTGAATTGCTTTATCAATTCATCCTGGAGTATAAACAGTGGAGTGGAGATTTTTATTTGCATTAGTGGTAACTGTGAGCTTCTGTTATTATTTTGTTTTATAGAATTGGGTTTTAAATACTGGAGCGCCCCACTGGGCAAAGCATGCTGCGTCATTTCCTAATATATATCTCAGCAAATTACTCTCTCCTTTTGCTACTCCCTTCCTCCCTCCCTGCAATGAAGAGGATAATTTTGTGTAGTGATCTGAGATCAGTTTACCTTCCAGCATTAATCTAACAGAGAGATACTATTTTATTTTTCCAGCATGCTGTAATCCACCCCAGTTTCTGATATATGTAAAACCTATTAATTGTTAATGTTGCGCTTCTTGAATTCTAATCATGACCAGACTACCTGCGGTCTCCAGTTTGGGAAGGATCATTAGCCATTCCCCTGGGGATCCTGAGTGGTACTTTCTGGAGGCAGCGTGAGCTGTATTATTTGTGTAGATTTTGTCCTTGTGCTGCTAGATCTGTTGGTTTTGAAAGGCATTGCCTATTGCTAGCGCTGTGGATTGTTATCTGGAATGCACAGAGGAATCATTGATCACTGCTGCTTTTTCCCTTGATATTTTTTTTCTAACGGGACTGCAAACGCTAGTGGATATTTTTGCTATTTCTTTTCACCGATCTCAGGCACTTCAAATGGTTGAGGTACTTTTCAGCATTACTCTGTTGTTCTAGATTACCCGATCTAACAATAAGTAGTCAAGTTGAAAAGCAACTTCCATTTAAGGGAAAAGAAAAACAAACTACAAAGAAACTATTCCCTAGTGGTACAGCAGTCTTTTAATATATATTATAAATGTAATAATATATATTGATTGGCATATCTATTATAAAATAGACGCTCAAAAACTTTTTATCTGCATGTATTATTGTGATATATTATTCAGGGTGATGCAAGAAAAGGTATAAGTTTGAAACATAATTTTTTGGTTATTTTCTTAAGCTTTTAAACGTTGGATTGTCACTGTAGTCTAGAAACAGAGAAAAAAGAAATAAATATTTGGGTTTTTTCTTTTTTTAGACTTTATCACATTCATTGTAACTAAACTGTGTAATTTAATAATTCAGTAGATCATTCTAGATCTTTCTGGTTTTACTTTTGTAATTGTCTTAATATGGCACCCTTATGACAATGAAATACCATATTTATTTGCAAAAGCTGATAAAAATTATATCATCTCTCCATAAAATGTGTTAGCAATGACATACCGAACCATGTATTTGGTTTAAAAGAAATGTGTCATGAAACCTATGTAGCCATAATAAATAAATAAATGAAATGTTAAATATTAGGTAATAGATTATCAGACAAAGTCTTCTTAGGCATATATGATGTAGCGTGTTTCTCTTGAATTTGTCTGTATATGCATGTGCATATATGTGAAGAAAATCCTCATTCGTGCAGGTTTCTCTGTAAGATTAAATATGTACGAAGGGAAAATTACAGTATTTATCCTCGAGTTTAGAAAGTTTGGAAGCAGATAGTTTGCTGTTATAATTGTTTAACTAATGAAGCAGTACCTTTTCTCTCTTTCTTTCATAAATCAGCTTAGTATCAAATATGTGATGTATATCACCCAAGATTAAAACAGACAGGTTTTCTTCAACTAGTACCATGAAGAAGAAATCCACATCACTGTGACTGCAAAGCATGCTTCATAAAAAAAAATACTTTATAACAGATTGAACTATTTTATCCTGAGCTGATTTAAAAACAAGGTTGGGAAATGAGCACTTGTCTTGTAGACTGCCATTTTTTTTCCTCTGCTCCTCAGAATCCCTTTCTCATCTTAAATAAGGCTGGAGGACCAGAAATGTACAGGTGCTCATAGGATAATTCAGGTTGAAAGGGACCTCAGAGGTCATGTGGTGTAACCTTCTGCTCAGAGCAGGATCAGCTGTGAGCTCAGAACAGATACTGTGTTTTATTTGAATTAGAAAAATATGTTTGAATATTTTTGAGTCAGGAAATTAATTTTAATCTGTAGCCATGCCACATCAGCAATATCAACATATTATGCCTAATTAAGGCCTCGAAGCAGTAGCAGTTATAAACTCTGTTTCCTTGGCATCCAGTGCCATTCCCCAGCTCATGCAGTGTTAACAACAGAGCTCTCTGTAATCTTGCAGATATTCTTAACTGGTGACCAACAGGAGTCTTGGTATTTAGCAAGGGTATAATCAGGTCCCAGCCTGAAAACGTTCAGTCAAATTTAGGATTAGTATATTCAGTGCTTCACTTATCTCTCACTTTTCACAGTGTTAAAACATTTCCTGAAGCCTGGTAACTTCAGTACCCTCAACTGATGCAAATACTCCCTGTGTGCTCCTCCAGACTTCAGCCTCCCCATGGGCTGTGTCACTCATCAGTTCTGCATGGAAATACTGGGCGATTGACATCTTTTTTTTCCCAGCAAGTGATGTTTCTAATGGAGCCTGAAAAGGACCTCCTCTCACAAGGGAGAGAATATTTTTCCGTATAGGTGTTAATATCTGTCACTAATTGAGGAAAAAGTAGTGAAGATAAACGGCAGTGATTTGTTAAAGAACAAAAGTGTTTTCTCACAATTTTGGATCCACAGGTGATAGGGGAAGGCTTTCAGGGGGCTCTTTGCAATTCAGATGGGTAGTGAGGCCCTGAAGCAACGTGGAGGATGTGCGTAGCTGGGGAAGGAACTATTTAGTTTCCTGGAGATGACAGCAACAGTGGAGCTACCTTTTTTCATAAGCTCTGGCATGCTACCAATTCCCTAACTTGTGTTAAATCTAACTATTATGAGGGCTGAAATTTTACTTCCTCCTGCTTATCTCAGTAAAAGAAAAGAAGAAAGTGTTGTGTTTTTATTTTTCTTCTGTACTATGTTTTGCCCTGAAAAGTTGTAAATTGATTACTGTTTGTTTTCCAGATGGATCCAGTGCAAAAAGCAGTCATAAACCATACATTTGGAGTGTCCATTCCCCCAAAGAAGAAACAAGTCATTTCCTGTAATGTCTGCCAGCTTCGATTTAACTCTGATGTGAGTATTGGCTATTTTCATTCCTTGTCTAAACCTCTTTCCCAAACAAATCATTCCAGTTCTGCCTATATTCTGCTCAGCCTGCTGTGCTAATATTTTGTCCACCTAGAGGTGGAAGACCATAGAGGTGTATTGCTCTTTGGTGTTCTTCATTTGGTCTGGTATGATATAATGGGATATTGCCAATATCCCATTTGAGAGTCTGGTAACCTTCAAGATGTATTGCAAAAAGAATTTACAAAAAAAAAAAAAAAAAATTTACAAAAAAACAGAGGGAGCAGACAGAAAAGTTGCCCTATGAGTTTTCCATGTCATACCTGCTCTTCTTCCAGAAAAAGTATCTTTTTCCTGTTGTTCCTACATTCTTGTTGATAATATGTCTTCGAGTTTCTGAAATTACTCTTGCAGTAATTTTCTTTTGAAATAAGAACGTTAACTTCTAGCTGCTTTTTCAGTATGATAAAATTCAAGGAAACCGTTTTCTGGGGTGTTATTAAAAAAACCCCAAAACTAAACACACCACATTACAAAAGAGTACATTGACAGATATGCTTAAATTAATGTTTTTCCTGAGTAGCTTGAAAATAAAAGAAAATCAGGAAGACTATGCCTAAGAAAATTATGATCTTTGACACTTTAAAAATATGCATTTGTTCTTGGAGACTACTTACTAATGTCATTAAGCTAATTAAAAAAAACACTTAAAATTCTCTGATTTTTTTTGTTGATCTCAAGTTTAAGAACAAATCCTTAGTGTTGTGTTAGCATTATATATTTTACTGTTATAATTTCAGTGTAAGAAATAGTTTGCAGACACTTCGTCAAAGTCTTAGAGTACTTGGTGCTCCTAGAGATTCACAGTAAAGCACCTGTACATATTACTCTGATTTTCTCTGCCTCCACTTTGAAAAGTATCTTGTAAAGGGGTTTCCCCAGTTTGGCTTTCCTTGTCTAGGCTGGTAAGGATTTTGAAGCAGCGCTATCTTACCTTCAAATTGATTTCTAAATCTGTTGTCTTTTGATAAGCTTATTAAGCTTTCTTTGAACTGGCAATATCTACTTAGTTAACTGATTTAAAAAGTTGTTACTTAAAATTTACTTCACTTGTCTTTCCTCTTTAAGATTAAGATTTGTCAAAAACACCTCTGCTCCAATCCTTGGTCCAGGTATTGACCTCTGCTCTTTGAAACAAGGAACCAATAAAGTTGTAAAAAAATTCCCTCTGCTCCATGCATCTGAATGTTGTTTCTGCACTGGACCTTATTTTGTCACCAGGGAGGCAGCTCTTCCCTCTCCTCCTGAGGCCAGGGTCCCTCTGATGATGGGAGTCACTCACTCTGTCTGCACAGATATTCATAGGTGAACAAACAGCACTTTAGGCAGATGGATTGAATCATAATTTAGTGGCTTGAAATTAAAGAAGACCTGAAATATTATATCATTTTGTACATCTGCCAACCAAGGTATTTTTCCTTTCTAGACTTACAAAGTAGAACAAAAAGCATGTATCGTATTCTGCTTTCAGCAGTGGCATCACAAAAGCATGACAGATTATAGCCTTGCTTCTTCTGCTGGGGCAGGTATATTCATATGGTATCGTTTTGTTTTTGTTTTGGTTTTTTTTTTTTTTTTAATGTGATCAATATGCTCAGCTCTAGTTACTGGAAAATACCATTCTTTTGTAATGGATGGTTTTAAGAAAAGATGAAGCATCATGACTGTGCCACTATTAGTGCTGAAATGCAGTTCCTTACTTTCTACAGCAGTTTGCTTTACCATGACTTTCACAAAACACCTGGAAATTTGATTTGAAAATTGTTAGTGTTATTAATACCACAAAATACTTAAATATAAATTGAAGCTTCACAAATGTTTCATAACCATCGCATACAGAAATGTTTGGAGTTTGAGTTCTTATAGTATAGCACTTATATTGTAAAAGCTATCTAACATTTTATCGGATTATTCAGCTTCTCCTGGGAAGTTTACATAACATTTTAAATCTTTCCTCCAGATTCAGTCTTTTAGCCTTAAGAGTTATTTTTATCTGAGTACGTGTGTTTCGTTGTTTGGGGTTTTTTTTTTGGAGAGAGTATGAGAACTTATGTTATTGAGGTGGTATTCTCACACCCCCTCCCCCCCCATAATCTACTTTGTTATAATTTCACTGAAGTAAGTTAATGGACTTATTTCTTAGCTTGTGAAAAGCTCCTTCACGTAAATAAAAATCTGAACTCTTCACTTACATTTTTCTTCTTGTTCCCTTTATAGTATGAAATTATGCTTAAAGGTTGGAATGATCCTTATAATCCATCCTGTGTTTGTGGATTCAGGAAAAGGGAATCAGATATATTTGTCAACCTTTTAATTGTTGAATCTTTCAGTGAATCAGTTTTACCATGTAGCATCCTAAGAATGTATTGAGAGACTTTTGGGTGGCATAAAACTGTGATAACCTGCATTAAAACCTTGAGCATAGCACATTGCAGAATGAGATTTACAGTACAGCCTTTCACACTTCCAGTTTCTTCTAGCTCTACAAGGTTGACATACTTCTTGTTGTTGATGGGCATTTTGTTCCGTTGAACTTCCTTTGACCTAAATTATGTAAGCAAATGAAATAAAAATGACACAAGTAAGGTATTAAGTAGTTTTCTTACTTTTCTTCTCCTAACTGCATTTCAGTTGCATGGTGTTTGAAGATTTTAACCTGATCTTAGTAGTGTTTTATCTAGTGCATGAGTAATATACAAAGCAGTGCATTATCATCTGTGAAAAGAAGAAAATGGTTTTCCTTGCCTGCAATCTTTTCCTCACACTGTGGACACCCACTGGTCTGGATCCATAGACTTAAAAATGTAGACTAGTCAATTTATAGTTGTCAAACCTACCACTAAATTAATACTGTAAATTGAGATTGTTTCCATTTTCTTTTGCTAGTGTATCTGCAGAGTTAGCTTTGGTGAGAGTGATCTGACATCAGATTTCAGAGGCAGGGATCTGCAGCTATCTACAGGAAGAGAAAGTCTGATATGAGAGGTGGAAGGAAATTTTAAAATAGGTTGTCTCCAATGTGAAGGTAAACACGTGTTGAAGTGATGTCTTCTGTATTTTGAAAAATAAAATCTGCTAGGATGATGCTATTTTTCTGCTACCATATTATAATTTGAACAGAGTGTTTCCTAACTGAATTCTTCAGGATCTCCTACTCTCCTGTGTACCATGAAGACGACATCTGTGTGCAAACTCTAAATTCAGTCTAGTTTTGGGCTGATCTGCTTATTCTCTTCCAAAAAAGAAATTATGAGTTTTGACTCATCCTTATAGACAGTCTCCATTATACTTTATCTGTCATTTTCTAGAATTCATTAGCTGCAATTTGGTCAATTTGAAAGTTGTGTTTTCCTGTTAGTAAATTCTGGCACAAACACTTTGAGCACTCCTTCCAAGCTCTGTCAGCTCCAGGAGAAACTGTAGTACGGAAGAGATAATCCAAAGTCTTGAGAAACAGAAAGATGAAATACCACATTTGTTGAAGTAACACCAAACAACAGTTGTTTTAATAGCCTGAACTTTGGGGATGCTGAATGGGAGTTTTATCTGTAACTGTAGTATTGACATGACAACTGTGATAACCGAGGTTCCTTCAACAATATTTTTTTGCATGATCTAATTAAGATGCTCTAGCTGGTACTTAGAGTGCAACCGGGTGCCTAAAACTAAGCAACTTGTTTGAATATCTGAGGTATATGGGACATCCACACCAGGGTGGTAGACCTGATAGCGGACCTTCAGTTGGAGGTCAGGCAAGACACCTGAAGACAACCCAAATTAATCCCCACTCCCAATTATGTTTGCCTTCCATTCTTATAAATTTTATTTAATTATTTATTTATTTCCCCCTGAAGTTGGGGGAGCGGGATTTAGTAAGGAGAAAGCATTAATAAAAAAAAAAAAAAAAAAAAGCTAATTGATCACAAGATTCTGATACTAGAAAACTAGAAAGTTATTAGAGTTCTCAGCAATTTAAAGGTAGTGACATGGCAAAAAAAAGTGAGGAGATAATGGAGAAAAGGCTTTTAACTAAACTGATTCTTAATTATGGTTGATACTTGGAGTCATCTGCTGTTGAATTAAGCATTTACGAGGATGGCATTATGAGGATTGGTAGTTAATGAGATAGTTTAGTCAGAATAATAAGTGAGATACTTACTCTAGCCTGCTTAAACTTTATTCTGTTATGCAGAGGAACATATTTTTTTGAAAATTGGTTTTAAAAAGAAAAAGCCACATTATCCATTAACAGTTACAGCTAGATTTGCTCCAGTATAGTAGAATAAACATAGGTGTTTCTATCTTTGCATCAAAATATCTGTTAACACCCTTTTATCTTTTAATTTCTACATGATGGTGAAACAGTATCTGTTCCAGTGCAGCAATGACTATTGTGTCAGTAAAGTTCAAGCTACAGTCTTGTGTTATAATCCAGCTCAGAAAAAAGAAAAAAAAGAAAAAAAAAAAAAATCCCTTAGTTACACTTACTACCACCAGAGACCATGCAACAGAAGAGGAAGAACCCTCTTTATGGAACAGATTGTGATAGTGAGTCAGATTTTACACTTGCTTAAAGGCCACCAGAGCAAGGGACATTATGGTATTCCACCAAGAGGAAGCAAGACATGCTGAGAGATGTAGTTTAGCCTCTGAATTTTTTTTTTTTTTTTTTTTTAAGAATTCTGGGATTCCTTCCAAATTCATGGTTTTATCTATGTGGACTATTAAGTTTTCATATTATTTACATAAGTCTAGCTTGTTGATATTAATTATTTGTCTTACAGACATTCTAGCAGAAGAAAAAAAAAGTTGCTTGAGTTTGCTGAATCCTTATGATACCCATAAAAGGGCCCAGTAGCAACAGGGTAAGGGGAAAAATAGCTGTTTTCTATCCCACTTGGAATCCTTCTCCGACTACTCTTGGCTTGTTCTTTCTTATGCCTTCTGGCCACCAGATGAATCTGCAGCTGTTTTGTGGCAAAAAGTCCCTCCAGCAGCTGTGAGGCTTTGGCCAGGCTGTCCCTGAGATATCTATTATATTTTGTTGTAGCACCTGACACTGTAGCTTGCAGCCATAAGAGAAAAGTGAGTTGCAGTTGTGGTGATACCTATTTGGCTTCTGCAGAATTTCTTTTTTCTCTCCATGTCTGTGAATCATCACCTTATGTTCAAGTAACATCTCTCTGCTCTTCTCCCTCCTTAATTTTTTGATAGTCCATGGGGGTTTTGGAGCTGGGGCACTATACAATAATGTCAGTGCTGATCCAGTCCCTCTCCTCAGCAGCCAAACCTCTCTGTACTCCAGATTCACAAACATAATATGCCAGCAGTCCACATGGGGTTTTGTTCTTTTTTGTTTGTTTGTTTGTTTGGTGGTGGGATTTTTTGAAAACAGAATTTGTTGTCTCTTGATCACATGTAAAAGGATCTGCTTTCCCCTGAGCATTTGCTGTTTCTTGTAGAAAGGTCTTTGTCTGTGACACAGTCTGGTAGGTACCATCTTGTTGATAGGATATTATTTGATTGAAATAAACCTGTGCGATGTGTTGCTCTGTGAGTAATAACCATTAAGTCAGTACTGGTTTTTGGTGTCACTTGTGAAGACTTGGAAATAAAGAAAAAACACCTTGTAGGCAGATCGGAAAATGTAGATTTAACAGTTTTGCACTAAGAGGTGCTGAAAGTCATCTTATTGTTGAATGCATTTATAGCTAATAAAAATGATGTGATGATGGTGATCGTCTTTTTAAAAAGCCAGAAGGCACGTTTTTGAGGTTTAGGCAAGTATTGCCAAATGTTAACTTTGCAAATTTAAATGAACCACTCATGCTGTCAAAAAGATCTCGCACAAAATAATCAATAGGATCAAATAAAAATCTACAAAACTGTCATTGTCTTTTGTCAAATGTTTTACATTTTCCCTATAAATAAGACTATATTGATTCTTTGGGTATAGAGGGTAGTCAAGCAGATAGGAGGTAATTAAAAGCATAAATCTCAGGAACTTGTGAAGGTAATTTTCTGGTTTGTGGAGAGAGCTGACAAAATGATGAAAGTTGTTAGCGCCAACATGACAGAAATATCGCATGATTATAGGGTACAGGGTTATAATATGCTGGAAGTTCTGTTCAAATAACAGCTATTTAACAGAGCTTTTAACTAAGTTTGTTTAGATATTTAAAATATGAGTTGACTTCTTATGACATGCCTGATCTTCACAGCTTTTTGATTATTCTATTCCCTTTTCAATAGTAATCTACCTTACTATTTGAAGCAATTAGGTTTTAGAAATGTGTTGAGAACAGAATTGGAAAAATAATGCATATCTTTGGTATAAAAAATATATGAACAGTTTTGCAGATTTCTTCAATGACATTAATATCAAATGAGATAAAATTAAATTTTTCAACACCACTTCTTATTACTTTATGTAATTTTTATTAAAGTTATTATTCTAGTCTAAATTATTCTTAATTTACATTCTCCTCACATAAATTTGCATACTCTTACAGTATGCTTCTAACAGGTGAACTATGAGCTCAGACATTTGGTAGACCTCTTAACTATTTTAAGAAAGGGAGCTTTACGGTTTAGGACCTGCTGAGAATTAAAATGACAATGTGTTATGGGTGTAAATACCTCTGTGCTCCTCCAGTCTTGATCAGTTAGACATCTAGAACCCCTGTCTAATAGGAACGCTGCCATTGTGTCAGGAGAGCTCTCATAGGGATGCTGCACACGCTGCATTAAACCACTTCTGCTTTCTGAGTAGTGTAATGGTTATGGTTAGCCTATCTACTTCCACGCTAGGAGCATTACCTGCAAAAACAATTATTTTTCTTTTTTTTTTAATTATTTTTTTTCCCCTTTTTATTTCTTATGTGCTTGAGCTTATGCACTTATGATGTAATTCTTTAGTTATTTAATTTATTATTTAGTTATTATTTAGTGAGGAATTCTGGAAGTAATAGCCATGATTGGAGACATGCTTTTATAAGAATACTGTTACTTATCTTCCCGCACTACTTAGGTCTTTTTTATACCTTTCAGATACAAATTCTATTGATTTCAAAATAAGCATGGGGAAATCAAGGTATTAATAATTTAGGATAAAGACCTGAATATTATGAGGATATTTTAAGTATGCTGAAATAATTATAAAGTAAGGAAATTCTGGATTAATGATATGCCCCCTGGAATTGCTATCAGCTTAATGTATAAAAGTAGGCAGGTACTCAAGTGTTGAGATGGGGTCTTTCTACAGTGTGTGTTATGACTATATTTAGGACATTCAACTTTTTTTTTTTTCGCTTAAAATTATGTAAAACTTTATATAGTATGCAGGAAGAATTTATCTTTGGAGATACTCCAGAGCAGAATAGACATTTTCTGGATTATTACATATCTGTTAAGGCTCCCAGTTGTAAATTGTCTATGTGGTTGAACTGTTACTGGTAGAGGCTTTTGTGGTAATTTCAGCAAAATATTTTTCATTGGAGATTACCATTATATTGTCACCAAATGAATACAGCATTTGAGAAAAAAATTGCTCTTGGACTTTCCATTCAGGGTGGAATTTCTGCTTTAAAAAGATGCAATAGCAAGGGAGAAGAAATGGCAGCTACAAGCCACCATGTTCTACTCTGTTTAGTTATAGCACTCACCTGGCTTTGCAGAGCTTAAGGGATGAGCCCAGGCTTCCCACACAGATGCTTCAGCGTCTCTGTTTATTTCTATATTTCTCCTTCCTAATGTCATGCCTCACTACATATATTTAATTTGATATGTTAACTGTCTAGCTGGATAAATGGTGGTAGCAGATTCAAGCATTCAGCTTAAGTGTTGATGGTCAATGGTCTTATCTCCACGAAGACCTGTTCAAGGGCTACTTTAGCTGATCCTGAATAAACCTGAAGAAAATCCTCATCTCACACACATACATAATGAACCTTTAATTTGGTTGTCATTGTAGGGATCTGGTAGGTTAATATTTCATCTCTTTATGTAGTAATACATTAAGTTAATTAGTCATTCACATACCAAATAGATTTTAAGCTTCAGTCACTTGTGAACTGTCAAAATGAATTGTGCTGATTTCAAATATACTGTCAGTCATTGCTCCTGACATGGATCATGTTCTGTGATCTTTTGTGCTGTGGTCTTACCCAAATTTCAGTTTTCTTAAAGGTAATACTACAAATGAATTTGTACGATCTGTGTATATCCTCTGAATCTATATCTTCTATACATATACAAATATTTAAGTTTATGCAAAGTAAAGCTACTGAGGTTATTTTATGCAGCATAATATGCTAATGATATTCACATTTCTTTTAGAAAGCATATTTACATACAGAAAATTAAGATTTGCATTGCTGATGTCTTATTAGCTGCAGTCTAGTGTATAAGGCTAATTTATGTCATCTGACTTTATCATCCTGATGCTTAGATTTCAAACTTAATAATTTGGAGTTGCAACTAACAATTAACTTCAGATTTTAAATAAAATGTAACATTTATGTCATTTGTGTATGAGAGGAAAAACTTGTCCTTTCTTATAGCTAAGTCATTACTTATTATAGCATAAGAGGCTTTCTTAAAAAATAAACAGTCATAAGGTTTAATTCATTGGGGTTTTTTTCAATTACCACTTAAAGACTGAGAATGGAACTAAAAATCTAGATTGCTTAAAGAGAGGACAAGTGTCCTCCTGCCATTTTAAGGTGTAGAAATTTGAAAAATGATGGGTGAAAATTGCGTGTTTGTCAATTATATTCTTAATTATATGCAACAGAATTCAAAATACAGCTTTTCACTAAGCCATGAACTTCTAAAGTTTTACATGCATGTTTAGTGTCTTAAAATATGCATCCTGCTGATCACAAAGTGATGCCAGGCAAATGTATAAACACTTTTGTGGAATTTGGCCTGTCAGTACAAAGGTATTTTTTGCATTCTGGTATATAATGTCACATTTATTGCAGCTTAAAGGTTTTCCTCTTCGTTACATCTTAACAGCCAGTACTTCATGACTGTATACAATTTCTAAGAAGGAGGGGGATTCCATTTTAAAATGTTGCAATGTGTATATATCAGTCTAGTAGTCCACAATCAGTTTTAGAACCAAGTGGAAACTGGATTTCCTTTTAGGTAGGAATTTCTTTCGTATGAAATAGTTTCTTATTCCACTTCTTCAAAAAGTGTCCTACTTAACCTAGTAAGCATTTAATTTAAATTTTCCATTAATAATAGCAGTTCACTGATGAAATTTAATTTTTATTATATAAGCAATTTAACTTTCTAAAATAAAATATAAAATATTCCAATAATATTGAATTGTGGTATAGATAAATTATTTTACTGTAGAATTGATTAATCTCTATAGTAAATGCAGGCTTATGCACTGGAATAAATTATTATGCATTTAGATAGGATCACAGTACATAAGTACAGAGCGATTCATTAAGGTTATGTGTCTTTATTTTGCTTTTAATTTTATCAATATTTTGGTGCTATGGAATTTACATGAATTAGATGTCCTTAGTTTAGTTAATGTTAGTGATGGTCTAAAAAGTACATTCAGTATCCATTTAAAATATCACATCCCTAAGATATTTACTCTTAAATTTAATTTTTTGGTTTGGTTTGGCTTTTTGGAGGGGGGGAGGTATATTAAAGCTGGTAAATGCTCTTTCTTTTATACACGTGACTTTTAAACATTATGCATACAAAACTGTCTTTGGATTATCAGAGCAAATGAAAATAAATGTTTGGCTTTCTAACTAAAAGTTAAAATTTTATATCTCATGTTTTAGTTCAAAGATGTTTAGTATTTCAATATTGTATGTTACAAAGCTTATAACCTGTATGATATTGCTATATTTTGTGTCAATAACAAGTTTTAAATGTGATTTGGAGCAAATATGTTTGCCTTTAATGTGATGCCTGAGCATCAAATTTTATAAAACTAAGGTTATTAATTATCAAAATAATTAGTACCAGTAATAATGCAAAACTTGCATTCCAATTTCAGATTCCCGTAGCCATACCTTTTTTCTTTTGCATACTATGACTCCAGAAAACTCCAATGATTTTGGTTAACATAGTTTTCACAGAACACAGTTCCATGTTGATACTGCATTTGAGTGACCAAAAGGCAACGGAATGAAATAATTCAGATAATAAGCTAACTCTGAACTGAAAGGGTTAGAAAATAGTACTTACGCGGCTAGGAAACATGGCTTCAGTATCTCGAGGAATGCTTCCTTCACATCAATTTAGAAGAGTATCTGTGTTTCCACTAGCAGAACAGAGATGACTTGAAAGAGCGTAAACACCAAAAGTTAACAAAATTCAGCCACTGGAAGTTGAAACTAGACAGATTTGCTGTAGAAAGAAGTGGTATGTACTGTAATTGACAAAGTGCAGCACTGAAACAATTTACTGATGGTAGATTTTTCCATCCCTAGATACTTTAAAATCAAGTCTAGACAACACAGAGTTTTGAGAGCTTTGCAAAAGGCTGGTGTTTCCAGAAGATCTGCTTAGATGGTCATAGCAATACCTTTTGACCTTATAATGTAAAACTTGAATCTGGTAATAAAAAGATTATAATAATTACAAAACTTAAATCAAAAGTTAGTCCATTCACCATGTTGCCATGAGGCTTTGCTTGTGTTTGTGAAAATCTTAATTTTAATTCTGCCTCGGCTTGTTTGTTCTCAACAGGTCTCATGTACACTATATGAGGATTGAATGAAGGGAATCAAAGACTGTAGTAGGTTATTACTGATATTGCAGGCGTTATTATTGCAAATATCAGCAGAAAGGCTTATTATCAAGGAATTGACTTACTAAGTCTTTCTCTTGAGTGCACCTATGTCTCTTATGTTATAGCTTTGGCCTCAGGCAGCATATGATCCTATCAACAGCACACATATGCGCAGAGTGTAGAGTTCAAATATTTAAAGGGACATCATCAACTTGAGAATGCTTGAGTGAAAAATCTTGTACATGCTATTACTTAAAGTTTAAAGTATTGGAATGGAAAGGGTATATATATGCCTCAATTTTTATCTTTGCTTTTTTTATGCTGTGATGTGTGAATAGTTTATTTTGTTGATGATGATCACTCATTCTAGTGCATCATGTAGTAACAGCAAAGCTTGAGAGAAATGGACAAAATGCAGCAAGGGTGGAGAGAGACAGGGTGCGACTCCTGTGCCTGCATAAGGCCCATCAACATAAGAGGGTGCAAACACATCTTTGCTTCTCTACCCACATTCAGAACTAAGAGGTCCAGCCCAGAAGTTGACAAGTGTCCCTTTAAGTAATGCACGTAGTAGTAGTGATATAGCTGTTTAGTTGTTTATAATCCTTAAATTGTGTTTGTACACATTAATATTTCAAAGATTTTTAAAATCAAGAAGTAGTTTAATAGAAATTGGTGACTTTTTACTGCCTTTATAATAATTTAAAAACAAAAAATAATCTCAATTTCAAAGGAATTCAAAGTAAGACTTATCTGGCAGCTTTTCTAACTGAATGCTTGCTTACTGACCTCTCCTATAGAAAAACACCCCAAAGATGCAGCCACAACATGTCACATACACTATCCTTTCAAGGTGGAAAGCACTGTGTTTCACAGGGTCTATAATCACTTAAGAAGCTTTGGTGTACATTTCACTGTTTTAGCAGCGGTTCTCCATCAGTTTTAACAGTGCATATTATTTTTGTGAGGATTCCAACACATTGTCTGTTCTCTTTCCTGGTCCAGCTGTTTCTACTCTTCACTTACACTCTACCATATGATAAAGCTTTTGTTACATGCTGTTCCAAGGTGACTGTATTGTATTGCCTATTTCTTCTGATCTTAAAATTATTTTCCTCGTTATGGCAGCACTCTTTATGGAATTCAAAGATCTCGGATGTTATAGTTGCTTTTTATAAAAAGCATGTGACTTGTTTCATGGCTAGCTTCATTTAACACAGTGAACTACATAAAATAGTCCAAACCAATTGAAGAGAGAGAATTTGGTTTTGCATGAACATATTAAAAGTTTATATGCACTGATGTTTTTATATGCCAGGTGCCAAGGTGTGGTCATCTGGTTACATGAAGCATGCTTTCTCTGAGTGTTTTACTTTGAAATGAACTACAATATTAACTGTTTTAGTTAATATGTAACCTTCAATAGAGGCGCCTAGTAATTTGACTGAAATAATATTTTTAATTATGTTTGGGAATGCTAATAATGCAAAGCTATTACTGAATAGTAGAATGTTACGAAAATAGACTGTTTTGTATAAAGTTATTATTCTTACCCATTTTTAGTAAATTAATTTCTTAAGAAGTCAAGGAATACATTTATATTCATTAGCTCAGATTTTCAAGCTTTGGAATTTTTATTAAGCATGTAGTTCCTTAGTTTTGGACCTAACAAAGTGGCCTGATTTGTCAAGGCAGCTGGTTATGTAGAGTCAGGAACAATAATGGGGTCTCAAAATCACTGAACAAAACATGTATTTATGTTTTTGGCTTTAGCTGTGTAACTTCGAAAGCACTACCGTAATTTCTGAAGATAGTTTTAAGACAAAGGTGAAGGGAACGTTACATATCAGTACATATTTCTACTGTTCTGTTTGGGCAGATCAAGAAGAGTACATTATATATAAAAGCACTTCAGCAAAAAAAAAAAAAAAACAACCTGAAAACCTCAAACCTTCCTTCTGTCTTTCAGCTTCCAATTTTCTTAGTCTTTGGAAAAAATATTCAAGGTAATTTATAAGACAGGCAAGTCTGATACATATTTTGCTTTCTGTGGTTTACTTCTGTGTTTTACTTGCGTCTACTGAAGTTTACAGGTATGGAGTTTCTTCATTTTTAACCCTTCTTTCTTGATCTAATAGTGAAGTTATAATGTCATTAATGCCTTTTTCAATTGCTGTTAGTGTAATGATGAAAATACTTTATGACTTCTGTATTAGATCAAACAGAAGGAAAAATGGATTATTTAATCATGTTACAGCACAGTTCATCTTTCTAACTACAAGCAATAAAGACTAGGGAACAGTATATGAAAATTGAGTAGCATCTTTCTCAATTGGATGTGTTTACATCTGTATAGTGCTTTAAATCTTTAAGAACCACGGAAGCAAAAAATTACATTAGGAGTGACAAAGCTTTATGTAATCTCAAAGACTCTTTTTCTGAGTTATTGAAAAAATATACGATACATTAAAATCCTGCTTGAATATGTAAGATCTTACATCTAGTAAAACTGTTAGTATAAAGCTACTGAAATTTTCTAGGTAGAATAATATGGTGCCTCCTATTGAAAGTGTCACTTTTTTGCCTTGTCATCCATTGTCATACTGAAGTACAGAAAAAAGTGAGCCTGATTTGTTCTCCTTTGTAGAGCCAGGCCGAGGCCCACTACAAAGGAAGTAAGCATGCCAAGAAGGTCAAAGCACTAGAGGCAACGAAAAATAAACCCAAAGTTGGTTCTTCCAAGGACAGCGCAAAGGCTAACACAAGCTGCTCCACCACGCCAGTCACAGCCAGCATCTCTGACAAATCAGGTCAATGAAAACTTTTTGTTCTATACATTCTTTACTTTCTCCTTTTTTGGTGTTTGTATGAAAGAATTTAGTTGCATGATAATTATCCTTGACTTGTGTTTTGTAAATTATATAATATACTTTTTTTATACAGAGTGGATTTGGTTTGATATTAGCAAAGTGCTTTTCTCACAACTGGGAAACATCTGGTGTCCCTGAATAATGAAGTCTTTTTTTAATTTTTATTTGAATTTGTGGATTTTACTCTTACGGATGTTGTTCATGTGACAATAATAATGAATGGATGTGGGTGGAGGGGCAGGTCTGAGATGGATGCATTTAGCTGAATCATAAGAAACCTTTGTAAGTTTTCCTTTCTGAATAGGATACTATTGCTCAGGAAAACACACCTACAGAAATGTAGTGAAGCTTCGGGGCATGGATATTTCCTGACTCCCACAGTTCATTATCACTTCAACATCACTTCTTGTTGGCTTTTTTTTCCCCTCATATTAGTAACCTGAAGACTATCAATAACACTAATTGCAGTGGAGTTACGTGAGTCTCTGCTCTGCCAGTGTTGTGTTACTGAATGAAACAGGATTGTTTCCTGAACTTGCTGACAGTCTGAAATACAGTACTTGTTATCCAGGAGAAAGCAACTACTATGGGTTACCCAACTGTTAGTCTAATAGAGTGCTTCTGATAAATTTGCTTCTGCCTTGGTAGTTATTTATTGTCTTCCTGGAGCTGAGCTTGACTCACATGCCAAAAGGTGAATGACATCAGCAGTTTTGACACATACACTAGGAAAAAAAAAAAAAAAGGGGGTGGGGGAAGGGGGAGATAATCTGTGGCTATTTGTCATCCTACTCTTTTCACAGCAGCACCAAAACTGTCTTTGTCTGGCTCCTTAGCACTGACAATAGGTCCCAAATTTTGGATTGATTCACCAGCAAATAGTTTAAGTTTGAGAGATAACAAGAGTCCAAGTAGCATCTTCAGGTAATCAAGCCATGTTACTACAAAACAGCAGTAAACTACCATTGATCTAAATAAAATGTGGAATACTGAATGGAAAGAGATTTAAAATATTTGATAAATATTTTACTCTCTAAAATATCAAAAGTAGTTTTGGTTAAAATAGCTTACTGCTCAAGGTGTACATTGTAAGAACTCAGACAACTGCTTAAGATTTCAGTTAAAACTTTAGAGGATTTAAGATGTTAAGAATGCATACTTTGATAATGTAATTGTCAGAAGTTACTTTTGTAGTAGTAAACAGGAAAAATAATTTACCTGTTAGCTCAGCTTGTGTGATGACTCTATCAAAGGCAAACCCCAAATTCAGACAGTCCCTATTTTTCAAAAACCTATGATGCAGCAGTCTCTCTACAGCTGAGAAGTGTGGCTGCTGGTGGAGCTGCAAAAGTTAAATTAATCTTTAAGGTCTTTTGGGAAGGTTCCAGAAGAATGTGGGCTCCTGCAGACAAAAGTGGCCTTGGCTGAATGGGAAATGGTGACTCTGGAACTTGGTCTGATCATGATGATGCCCAAGCTGTGAGACAGTAGTCTTTCCTGCTGACATTAGTAATACATTATGACTCACAAATTATTTTTGTGTGTATTATTTTTGTAAATTGATCATCAGCAAACATGTAATGATAAAGCCATAGTATCCTAATGCTGAGCTGGCTACAACCTCAGTTAAGTGGATATTGATGAGTTAGATTGCACAAGTTTTGCATCCTAACATGATTAGACTGCTATGTGATCTTATTTTCTAAGCACTAAACTCTCCACCGTTTAGAAAATACTTGTATATTAGTACTTTTAAGTACCACCATCCTATCCCATTCAGTATTTCTGCAGACAAGAAGAAAACTCCATAGATAAGATTTGTCAAGATTGTTGTTCTCCTATCTCTTCTTAGGTCATGTCTGTTTGTCCTGATGGGTATTTTCAGATTGGAAGCGTTCATAGGGGATCCTTTCTTAACCTGTCTCCCACACAGTTTTTCTCAACACCCAGGAAAATTCTAGTAATAGCTATAAAACAGTGTCATACACTAGAAAATCGCTATTGTGACACTGAGCTTTTTTGTAGCTGCTTTGAGAAATGGTTGCAGAACAGCAGTGTTAAGAGGACTGGGAGTTGCCTTTTAATTTGTGGTTGTGGTGGGTTGATCCTAGCTAGACATCAGGTACCCACCAAAACCACTTTTTCTCCCCCTTCTCATCTGAACACAGGAGAGAAGATATAACAAAAGGCTCATGGGTTGAGATAAGGACAGGGATAAAACATTCACTAATTACCATCGTGGGCAAAACTTGGGGAAAATTAATTTATTAATAAGCAAATCAGAGTAGGATAATAAGAAATAAAATCTTAAAACATCTTCCCCTCATCTCTCCTTTCTTCCTGGTCTTACTTTTACTTCTCTACCTGCTCCCCACCAGGAGCACAGGGGGGATGGAAAATGGGAGTTGCAGTCCGTTCATCACATGTTGTCTCTGCTGCTCCTTCCTCTGCAGAGAAAGACTCCTCGCACTCTTCTGCTGCTCCAGTGTGGAGTCCCTCCCATGGGAGACAGTTCTCCACAGACCTTTCCAACATCAGTCCTTCCCATGGACTGTAGTTCTTCATGAACTTTTCCAGCATGAGTCCTTTCCACAGGGTGTAGTCCTTCAGGAACACTGCTCTGGTGTAGATCCCCCATGGGGTCACAAGTCCTGCCAGCAAACCTGCTCCAGCATGGACTTCACTCTCCGTGGGCCTACAGGTCTTGTCAGGAGCCTGCTCTCCAGCGCCATCTTTCCATGGGGGCACAGCCTCCTTTGGGCATCCACCTGCTCTGCTGTGGGGTCCTTCATGGGCTGCAGGGGGACAACCTGCCTCACCATGGTCTTCACCGTGGGCTGTAGGGGAATCTCTGCTCTGGTGCCTTGAACACCTCCTCCCCTGACCCTGGTGTCTGTAAATTGTTTCATGCATTTTCACGTCTCTCTTTGCAATTGCTGTTAGGCAACAACTTTTTACACTTCTTAAATATGCTGTCACCGAGGTGCTACTACCATCACTGATGAGCTTGGCCTTGGACAACAGTAGGTTCATCCTGGAGCTGGCTGGTATTGGCTCCATCAGCCATAGGAAAAGGTTCTAGCAGAAGCCACCTCTGTAGCCTGTCCTGCTACCAAAATCTTGCCCTGCAAACCCGATACAGGGGCAAAGAATCCCTTCCCTCCCTGTGGAAGCCCAGGATTTTCAGGATGGCTTCACACAGAAGTATAAATGTATGCATGGCATATATGTATGGCATTGCTTTAGAAAAGGGCAGGGGTAGCAACCAGTACATAACAGAGTTTAGAGTATTTAGAGCGTGTTTTAAATATAGCTCTGAGAATGCAGTAGATGGTGTCTGTGATCTCAGGTTAGCATAGTGCAGATGCTTACTGTGATGAGTCCTTTAGGAATGCGTATGATAATAACTGGATTGAAATGTCACTGTTTACAGCAGAGAGGAGTGCTTTGATCATACTTCAAAATAAACAGTTCAAAATGAAGCAGACAGATGATGTGGTATCACCTTCTTTGCATTTTGCTTTGATATAAAAACCAGGAAGTAAATGCAACTGTTTTAAACTACTCAAAAGAGTCAAACCCAGATTTCTGATTATAAAAGTAAGATCGTTGTTTTCCTGGTTTTGATCCATTCAGTATATGCTCTGTTTCCTTTGTGCCAGTGAGAGCTGTTAGTGAAATGACAGGTATGGGCATTTCAAGTTCAGTCCTTGTTCAAATAAGAGCAGAAGGCTCTCTCTGTTACTTGGGACTTAGTACATACAGATAAACCCTTTGGTTGCTCTATAAAACTCATTTTTGCTCAGCTGGTACAGGAATAGGCAATATTGTGCACCTTACTAGGCCCAGTGCTAGATCCTGTTTCAATTTCCTGACACCTCACACTGCTCCTGTGTTCTTTAGCCATGTTTCAGGGCAGCTCAATGAGCAGTTCACAGAGTCACAATGATGGTATTCCAGCATTTGAGCAGTCCTATGCTGACCTACTGTGTATGGCAAAGATGGCAGAGAAAGGGATGTGACTGGAAAGTTGTTCCCCAGCTTCTCAGTCTTAAGTAGGCTCTGTAGGAGTTATTCCAGTCATTACAACTGTATAACTAAAACCAGCTGGAGGTTGTTCTGAGGAATGTTGTCATGCTAGAGTGCAGTACAGTGTCTGACAATGAATGGGCTAGCTTACATTTTGAAGATAGCCTAGACATGTTGATGGACCTAATAAATGTCACCTGATATCATGTAGACATATGGTAATTAGTTGGTTTATTAGACAGGACTGACAACTTCAAGCTTTATCAAACTTAGAATAGTTGACCTTGAGGACATTGGTTTTAGTTCATTAAGGGCTTTTTCTGGGTGTTTTGACAACAAAACTGAGTGTTTTTTCTTTTTGTTCCTAAAGTAGAGTGCAACATGGTGAATCACATTTAGTCAGGAAGATTATGATGGACTGGATTTTTCCAGTGTGCCAATTACCAGTGCTGTTTATTCAACTACCAACGAGGTGTAATGTCCCAAGGGAGGACTCAGTTTGCATTTCGCAAGTCCCCTATTAGGACACTCCCTTAGTCATATTGCTTTCATCACTTATTTTAAAAATCTTTGTCAATGCTTAAATTCTAAACTTTTCCATATACATCTCTGTATTTGGAGTAATCCTAAAAATACCAGTTCTCTTAACAAAATCCCTTTTTGCTTTAACATTTATTTCCATTTGTCACCTTGTTTTCCACTCATTTTAAAATAATGGCTTGCTTACATGTCTCTAATTTTTTTTTTTTTTTTTAATAATACTTCAGAAATAGCTAGAAAGAGACACGCAGCATCCACACACTGGTGTATCTGATCTGGGGAACTCTAGATTATTTGGCATGCAGATGTCATTATAAGAACCTCTAAGTCTAGGGTATTTCTAGGGAATCTAATCTTCAGTCTTTTAATTCTTTGTTTTATATCCAAGTCCTCTAGACCTCAAAATATGTTTTGACAAAGTTGAATGTTGTGGGTGGAGCAGTGGGAGAGAGAGGAAGAGAGGCTTTAGGAGAGGAACATGGCAAGGATGTGTTTGACTTGCTGTCCCTATATATCAGTCAGCCATATGTAGAGGTTCTGTCTTATGCCCCTCAAAGATACTTGTCATTATCCATCAAAAGCTGCTGCTAAGCTTCACCAGTTCTTTACATTTATGCTTATATAAAGATTTTTGCTGAAGTTATACTCTATAAAATAATCATGCATCTGTGTTTATGTGTAAGCACAGGCATATTTCTCTTAGTTTATGGTCAGCTAAGTAGTAAATTCAATCAGATTCATCCACCAAGGAGAATCAATTCAAGAACATTTTTTCATTAATCCCCCTGTTTTCATTCAGTGCTTCATAGCCGTCGGAAATCACTCTATATTGGTGTCTGCTGAAACTCTATCCTGAAACACAGGTAAAAGCACACTATAGAATTTGCTGCTCAACCACAGTGCTTTGATAGTTGATAATATAAAATAGAATTAAATGCTTGTAAATTCATCACAGATATGCTGCTGCACGTACCATGTGTCTATTTACACGATCATTACATTATCAATATCGATATGTAGAATACCCTGTCAGTGGGAAGTGTAATGCCTGTATTGGATTTAGTAGTAAACAGCTTCTGGGCATTCTCTGGTGGGTTATTTCAGCAACTGTTTTGGGAAGTTACTGTTTTGTTTATGCTCTTAGGATGAAAGGTTAGGCAAAAGGATAATTAGCAAATCAAAGCCTCTTAACAGGAAATCATTGTAATAGGTTGAATGTTTAAATGCTTTCTTTCTTGTCGCTCTTACTGTTCATAATTTCCAAAAGTTGAAGCTTCATTTTGTCATGTGTGTCTCAACTTGAATGGAAGACCAGTCATTCTACACATTTTGGTGTTGATAAACACCAGGTGTTGAGCTCCTAGACTTCTTCAGGTGTGTCTTCAGTCTGTCTATAATAATGCTAACTAGCACACATCAAATTTTGCCCTTTCTACTGAAAACTGATTATAGATGCCATTAACTGAAAAATAAGCTCTACGGCCAACACAATTACATTGATGAGCTGTTGTAGTTCCTGTCCAAATTGAAAAAGGTCAGTCTTTCTCTAGTTATTATATCAATCAGAAATGCATATAAGCAGGATTTTGTTTTGAAGAAATGGTAAGCTTTTTCTCCTGCAGTAATTTAAGTAGAAACTCTGCATCAAAAATGCATCGTAACATAAAATAAGACTCTTTATGGAAGCTCTGCAATTGAGCATTCATGTGTCCTGTACCATTAAAACTGTACACAGTTATTACTTTTACTTATTTCAGTTCTAGAATCTGGAATTTTGTTGCATATTTTTTCATTAGCATCCTTAAAATTATCTCTCCTCAAAGTACACAAAACTTTCCATAAAGATTGGCATTGGGCCAAGCAAGATTGACTCTACTAATGTTGTTTGCTAGTGGGAGCACAGCTAAGGATTTATTTTTTTTATTGGATAGGGTGATGGTCATAATGGCATGATTATGAGTATGAAACAACAAAAATTACTAGCAAATGTAATTTGCTAGTAATGTATGTATACTTCCACAGAGGAGGTAATACCAGAGGGGTGGCACCATAAGAACTATTATGTATAACATCATTCTTTACTCATCATTGTGTTTACAGCAATGGTTCGGTAGCTGGGTCAGGACAATCCCTGGTATTCATACATGCTGGGGGATGAAGGGATTGAGAGCAGCCCTACAAAGAAGGACTTGGGGTTACTGGTGAATGAAAAGCTAGGCATGAGCCAGCAACATGTACGTGCAGTCCAGGTGGCCAATCATATCCTGAACTGCATCAAAACAAGTGTGGCCAGCAGGTCAAGAGAGGTGATTTGACGTCTCTATTCCACTCTGGTGAGACCCCATCTGGAGTACTGTGTCCATCTCTGGAATCTTCAGTGCAGGAAAGATATGGACCTGTTGGAGAAGGTCCAGAGGAGAGCTACGAAGTTGATCAGGTGCCTGGAACACTTCTTCTAGGGAGAGTGGCTGAGGGTTGAGGTTGTTCAGCCTAGAGAAGAGAAGGCTTCAGGGAGACCTTATTGTGACCTTTCAATAATTAATCTTTTAAGAAAGATTAGAACAGTCTTTTTACGAGGTGGTGTTGTCCTAGAACAAGGGATTATAGTTTTAAACTAAAAGAAGGTAGGTTCATTCAGACTAGATATAAAGAAGAATTTTTTTTTTAAATGGAAGGTGGCAAAACACTGAAAGGTTTTCCCCAGAGAGGTGGTAGATTCCCCATCCCTGGAAACATTCAGGGCCGGGTTGGATGGGACTCTGAGCAAACTGATCCCGTTGAAGATGTCCCTTCTTTTTGGGGAGGGGGGTTTGGACTAGATGACATTTAAAGGTCACTTCCAACACAAACCATTCCATGATTCTGTAGCATACTATTGCAAGAGTTCTTGAGTCTTCAGGTAAGGAAATGGAGAAGGGGAGAAAGTGGGACAAAAAAGAATTATCTGGCAAAAAGAGTTGAGACTGAGATACCAATGTCACTCATGCGCTTTGCAATTTTCTACTAGGAAGAAAGATGATCCAGAAGTATCCTAAAAATGACGCTTATGTAATGAGATTTTGTAAAACTTGCAAATGATAGAAATAAAATACCTCTGTCTGTCACCTTAAAATGGTTATTATTTTGATGATGAATGACAGTATTATTTGCCTAAGAAAAAATTAAGTTGCGAACTAAGCTCTAGGTGTGTTTTTAGATTACTAAGAGAGTCAAATCAGTGGAAGTTGTCTTTCTTTACGCAGGACTGAAATTACACTTTAAATCTATAAGAATGGAAAACTCTGAAAAAAGACAGCTGCCGGTTTTGTTGGGTTTTTTTAACAAGCCTGGAAGGAATAGCTTTATCTCTACCTAATAGCTTATTAAAGAAATATGTTGCTAAAGAAGTAAGGCCATTCTTTTGATGCCAGACACTTTGTTTTCTCACATGATCAGAGAATAAATAGCAGAAAGCTGGTGATTACTTACACAGTCGGTAGTTGAGTGGAGTTTTGTCTGTGTCCAGTTGTGCCAAAGTTAAAGGTTGTATTAAGTCTGTTAAATTTGAGTTAAATTTCCTCCCTTTCCCTCAGACTTTGAGTGAATTTAGTCTCCAAATGTAAAAGAATGGGTCAGGTCCATTGCTGTTGCTTCAGGATGCTTTGGGTTTGCCCCTAAATAAGATAAATGTTGTATTTTTTTATCCTTTTTTTTTCTGGAAAATATATACTTATGATTAGGGAAAGCATGCTTGATGGTGGCTATTTTATCTATTCCTCAGCAACAATTTCAGTAAAGGAAAAGAACTCTGAGAGCACAAGCTGGTGTAGTGGCAACTTCCACATAATCAAGAATGTGGCTTCATTTGAATTTTCTTTTTTTTTTTTTTTGGTGTGTGTGTGTAAATGTTAGTTTTACGCATACTTACCTTTGATTTTGTAACATAAATGCAAGCAGCATTTAGAACACAAGTTAAAATGCATGTTGCTAGGGAATGGCAGGCAATTGTGTGAGACCAAGACACTGATGAGTTGGTTTTGATACAGAATTGTTCCGAGATCCTGATTTGAAATCAAAAATATCTGTGGATGGCACATCAGACATTTAAATAGGTCTTTTGAAACAATCTTCCTTTATCATCCTTCCAGCCTTAATTCTACAGCTGCTGTATTATTGACTTCTTATGAGAAATATGCTACATTTCCTACAGCATAAAAATTATATGTACAAGCAGTAGGTTACATGCTGTTTCCTTATGACTTGTTTTCAGGGAATGAAAATATTTTGGTGTCTATTAGATGAGTTTTATTTGAAATGCAATTTTTTTTTTTTCCCCTGTCAAATCTTGAGGGCATGACTAAATACTCACAGTCCTCAGGCAAACCTGCCACAGAAACCAGTGAGAAGGCACAATTATAGATGTCATTTAACTGAAATGAAGATGAGTGTTTCATAGTTGACTTGAGTAGCAGTTCTGCCTGGGCAAGTACCAAGTAAGTAGTTCTGACACAAGCCTGTGAGAATGTGCTTGCATACAGATTGTCAGTTCTTCTTGATTCATGTATTTAGACACACATAAATTTTGTATTGAGTTCCAAAGCACTTCAGCAGCTGTGGGTAGAATTTTAAGATTTTTTTTTTTCATGAACAGCAAGCGAAATATGTTTCTAGTAATGTACTTCAGATTCATAGATGAAGGAGGCAATGTTATTTTTATAGTTGAGGAGATGAACCAAGACATTTTTCAGTAGAAGTGAACAACAGCTGGACAGAATTCAGTATGTTTGTTTGTTATCTTTGAATGTTATTTTTCTAAGCATTCCTACATTATTAAAATGTTAAAAAGGTGATGCAGTACTATAGAAAGTTTGCATTCCAGGACCTCTAAAATAAATGTGGCAGGGACTGTAATGGGAGTTTACAATATTTACAAAATAATGTATGTCTGGTGTAAAAAAAAAAAAAGTTTAACCAGCAAAAACATTTACTTTCACTCAGAATCAGATTTTGTAATAACAGATCCTATACTATATTTCAAATGTTGCCCAAACTGCATTATAATTTTCTATCTCATAAAGTTTTCCATTCCAGCCAATGCAGACTCTCACAGCGCAGAAAAGATGAAAGGTTAAGGTAGATTTAAAGTACATTTGCCTAATACAGCAACAGGAATAAGCTGTTGAGTATCCAGAGAGCAAGACTACCCATTAAATTAACATCCATCCTTGCTAGCTGTGTGTTGTTATGTGCTCCCTGGTTAGATCCACCTTGTTTTTAACCTCTGGCAGCATAGTGCAACTGATCTTGCTGAGATTTATGAACAAACTTCTAGAGAAAGTTTTCCCAGCGCTCTGTAACCGGGGTGCAATGTGTCACCGAGAAATTAATGTTGGCAATGTCCCCTGGGAAATTGCTCTGTATCTGAGTTTCTAGATGAGCTAGTTTTCTCCAGAAATAGCACACTGCATTTAACATAGTTACCTGTTCACCCAACTCAGCTTTAAAATTGTATTAATCTCTTCTCAAGTGAGGAATGGAATAGGGAAGTCTGATATAACATGCATTCTGTAAAGAAGCAGAATTTAAGACAAGCAGATGAAATGGAGACATAACATAAATTGCTTCAAGTAAGTGGTAGTTTACTTCAGACATAGTTACTATGTGTCTTACTCCTGCATTTTGGCTTACAGTGCAGAATCAACCCCTCCTGTTCTTCTTGCTTTTGCACAGAGAAATTGCATCATGTTGAAATACTAAATAAGAGATTTTGAAATGTGAATGCACTTTGTCAATATGTAACAACTTTTGTGCAGTTACTTTGATATATGCTTTTTACGTATGCGCCAGAATTATTATTTTTTTTATTTCCTTGCTGAGTGCACCCAGATTTTTCTTCATTTTGGACAGTAAAACACATCTAACCAACCAAAAACAATTCCCCAGGAATCCCCAACTGTGCAAGGAACTGACTAAAAATCGTAGGTGACATACTGGATCATCTTAGACATCCCAGTAACTGGAGCAGCAGGAACTCTTTGTTCAGGAAGGTGTAAAAATAGGTACGGAAATAGATTTTTGCAGGGCAGGATTTTACAGTTGCAGAACTGTGTGTACTTCTGAATATTTTCTAATTCTCATCAGTCTGATTTCATACAAATTAAACCCATCCAAAATTTCAAAACCAACCCATTGTAACATTGCATTTTTAAATTGATCAGTTGCAAATATTTTTGTGCTCTGAAAAACTAACAGGTTCCTTTGTAAGGAAATTCCCTGGAGTCTTTGGTATGCCAAATCAGAAATGATATATTTAAAAAATTAAGTGTCAACATTGCAGTTGTACCATAGCCAAGCAAGCAATACTTCTGAAATGAAAAAGGTACTTTGGCTTAACCCATTGGAGACTATTGATGCAGTTAATCAAATAATCAGTCTGGCTACAGAGTTCACTCAATATTGCAGAGCCACCCAGACAGTTCCTGATGTAGCTTCAGTATCTTGAGAAAATATGTTGTAGCTTAGTTCAGTGCACATTTGTGATTGAGATGAAAAGCTTTATATTTATAGCTTCCATTTGTTTCTCATCTTTGTATAGAAACAAAATTGTTTTCCTTTAGAGTGTGTCAAACAGATTTATTTTATGTAAAAACCTTTCACTATATAAAACCTAGCTGTTTTTCAGACAAGCATGAAGTACAAGAAAAAACATTTTACATAAACTAAAGGTAATCAAAGAGTTAATAGATACACTGAGCTGTCTGATTTGCATGTAGGTTTGCAATGGAATTTTTCTAGAACAGAGCCCTACGGGTTTTTCAGCCTCATTTCTCAGTAGGCTGCATAACTGGTGAGAAAGTAGGTATTTTGTCTGACAGCCATTAGAGTCTCATTATTCAGCAAATGTGGAGATAAAACAAAAAAGATTTTGAAAGCCCTTATCAAAGTTAGCTAATTGTCTCAATGAGTGTCAAGAAATAATCTAGTGTTCTTTGTTTGGATTTTTTGAGCGATGCTGAGATGCAGGAGAGAGTGTTTAGAAATGCTGTAAAGGTTGTGACCACTGGTGACTTAATTTCTTTCCTGCTATTACCTTTATGGCATATATTACTCATAGTGTTCTTCTTTTTCTTCATAAAAAGGATAACTAATTTTAAGTGCGTGCTTTATTCCTTTGTATCAGCGTGAGCCAGCAGAAGATAAGACTTTCTGTGAAGAACAGTGTTTTGAAATTTGCTTTTCTTACTGGAGCTATTTGTCTGCCTTTCTATTCAGTAGCTCTTCTCCTAATATGTTGAAGGAGGCCCTTCTTGTCCTATTAATTTGGTCATTGATCTTCTCCATCCATCCATACCATTTCAGGGAAAAGAGATGTACATAAACTATTGTTTCCAATATGATGACTTGTGTGTCCTCTCTCTTTGCCTCAGACGTGTGTCTCAGAGTAGATCCTAGGGTTTGTTTAGGCAGTCCTTCAAGTACAGTATGGCTAAATATTTCCCCACCTTGATTTTATTTTGCCATGTTTTCTTAACATCTCTCTTAATCACTTTCAGCCAGGCTTGTAACCTCTTTGACTGTGATCTCTCTACTTTCATGTTTTTGTTTTAAATGCTGCAACATTTGTTACAATATTTGTGGTACAGCTAAAGCTACTGATTTTTCTCTCTCCAAATTCTTAATGACCTTCACTTACAAAGCTCTCCATACTTTTGTATGTCTTTCATAATGTGCTTCCAAGATGCTGACTCATGCCTACCACCCATCAGCCATTGAAAACAGCTTCCCAAACAGCTTCCCACTTTTCCTAATCCTATTTGTGAAGAGCTTCTTGCCAAACAGCTGCCAAACTTACTTCTGTTACTCTCCCCTCTGAAAATTTCATCTGTGATTAACTGAAAAAAAAAGAAAAATGCATGTGAGAAGTTTGCCTGCCACACTGGTGCCTGTGTTTGTGACCGGTTGTTCTGTCTTTTTTGTGATTTCATACCTGTCTGTGCAGCTGTGATCTCTGCTCTTAGTCTGAAAATCGCTTTGTCTGGGAGCCACCTTGTTGTTCTGTGTGCAGAAAGCTTAGAACAGCAAGATCAAATGATAGATTTTAGTAATATCAACTAACTTGCCTCTCTTCAGCATTGCCGATGGGCATATTGTATAAAGAAGTGCCAGAAGAAATAAATGTAGTGGAAAATAAGCATCACTTTTTACTTTTATGTCAGATGTGCCAAGCATCTAACATGTCAAAGTTTAAATGAGAATTATCTTTTTCAATAAACACATTTTTGCTTTCTATTTATTGATCCCAGTTTAGTTACAATGATAAGCTTTTCAGCAAAATTCCTTGGATTGTATATGGCTGTAATTATGCAATTGATTTTACCTTTCCTACATAGTTGATTGGGGAAAGAGCATTTATACAGTAATCTGATTGATTTCCTCTTCCCATTCTGTAAGCACTCTATGCTTCAAAGGTTGTTTAATGTATCCCAATATTCATAGGCATATTTGGAGCTGTTGAAATTTTAGGGAGAACCTGAACATCTGTTTCACTCAGTACAGCTCTGCTGGTTTTGGAAGATATGGTTGCTTTACGTAAGTCTCAATTACTCTCCAAAATCGACACTTCAAACTAATCCCAGTTCACTGTAACAGAATTTACGTGAATTCAAGTCTTTCATAGGACAATCTTTGCACCACATTACTAGTAACTCATAAATAAAACATAAAGTCTTTCTTTCAGAAATGACTTTTGGTTTTAAATACCATAGGAAGTGGCATAGTCAGAAACTTACTGAAGGTGTTCAGGATCATCAAGCTGCCCATGTTTCATAAAGTTGTTCTTTCAGTAGTGATGTGTTAATGTAATATAACCACCATAAACAAGGCTAGTTGCCCTAAAGGATTTGCACCTAACCATGTATCAGTTCTGCTCACCGATTGCATAGCCTTGATAACCATGCAATGATTGAGTTACACAGTAAATTATTTTGTTGCATTGTTTCTCCTTATGTAGCTGATTCAGGTTGGAAATTGCACTGGAAATTGTGTGGCTCTGTCCTTCAGGTTTTTCAGGAAGAAAAGGCACACAAGTATTTACTATTTTCTTACCAGGAGAATTATAAATATCTAGACTGCTGAAAAGAATTTTTTCATTATGCTCTTTTCGAAGCTGGCAATATGGTCTGTTGTGTGAGCAGGTGGAATAACTATAAAAACAAATCTCCATTTCTAGGACAAGAAATGATCAAATCTCCCAAAAGAGCTTTGATGTAGGTTGTCTAGAGCAGCAGTGGCCACTTTGCAATGTCTGTGCTGCCCTTATGTTGTAAGCACTTTGTGTATGGCTGCTGTTCAGTACCTGTAGCTGGGCGGTGCAGTGAAGGACCTGGCACAAGGAAAGGCATGAAGCTAATGCCTGTCACTGGGTGGTATAAGGAAAGGCATGGTCTCTTCCTGGTGGGAAGTCACCTCCACGACAACCAGAGCTGCTATCGGAGACTGTTATCTATCATGGGATCCTTGTCCTTGGGTAATAGTTGCAGCTTCTGGTGGAGAAGAAAGGCAGGCAGGTGTAAAGCTATACTTTTTATCATGTGCTCACACAAGCACAAATTATATATTTTCAGAAATCAAAATATTATTTATTCTGTTACAATCACGGTAAGAGCAGGATTATTTATTTATTACATACAAGCAGAAAATGTACGTGATGGTTTTGTAAGGGTTATTAGGATCATGGCAAAGCTGTATCTAAAAGCTTTTAGCATACATGTTGGAAGGGGCTCTTGCAAGTCTATCATGTGCATCATCCTTACCTTGGATACTCTTTTAATTTCAATTACTATTTGAACAAGCTGTTGCAAACCAGAAGTTTATTGCAGTTATGCTTTGTGTATCTTCGGTGATAAAACTTTTTTATCATTTGATTTTCTAGATTTATTAATGAGTTTCAGAATTCTCTTTGAGTTTCTTTTTATTTAAAATCTCAGTTCGGAATTAAGGAACCTGATTTTCAGTTACTTTTCTATTGAAAAGAGCATGTGTGTTTTTATCATGAGATCCAAATTAGAGCTTATGCTTAGCATGCACCAAAAACATCGCTCTTACTCCAAAAGGGGAAAAAAAAAAAATTCCTAGCTGTAGAAAACAATACCTAAAGGCACATTTTAGTATTATAAGAGAACATTTTAAAATACAAATTTATATTGTGCAGATATATATGTTATAAAATTGTAAACACTTCACACAAACTGCAAAGTAAACCAAGTAAAGTCTTTTAAAGGTGTCTTATAAACCAAACTGTTTAATGAAATGGTTAACGGGATTAAAAAAAAAAAAGGTAGTCTTCACTTTCTGCATAGACTGAATTAATTACTAGACTATGAGCCAAGGCATAGTGTTCACACTCTGTTGTTCACCAAGAAAGAAAATAAGTGAAAAGAAAAGATGCAGGTTGAGTGTCAGAGGGAAGTAGTTTTATGGAAACTTTTTTGCCCTTTTTGAGTTGGGGCAAAACAGCATTAATGGGTAGCTCCTATAGATTATGCCATAGTAACTCTAGTGACAGCCACATGACCTGCAAAGCTTGGGAAATCACTTGAGCTGGTCTTGCATTGGAAGGTAGAACCTGTTAGATTTGAACCTGTCAGATGTTACCCTGCACTGTGTCCTGACTTTGGTATGTACAGCTGAAATGAGGCAGTACTAATTGCATAAATAAGTTTTGAATTTTAACATGGTGCTGACATGGCAAACAACCAGAAATATGCGAAAACAACTTCAAAGCAGAATTGAAACAATGTAAGTAGGCGACAAGAGCATTGATATTACTGAGCCCAAAGCAATACTTAATTAGCTTGCTTTATTTTTTCCTTGGGCTTTATGTCAAAAAAAAATCAGGCTTCAGTAAGAACCTGAAATGAACCACTGATATACTTCTCTGGAGTCTTGAGAAAAAGGAAAACTCACTTTAAAGACATTAAAGGAATTTAACACAGATGAAGTACGACCTTTCTGTGTGGAAAAAGAACATACAGTGCAACAGTACGGGTTAGATTTTAAATGAACCTCTTGCACACATGTTCTAATGTGAGCGTTGCAACCTGACCCTGATTCAAGTCGAAACACAGATACAGTTTTCTGGGAGGAGGTTGATACCACCATGATGTCCTGCTTCCAGCTGTGCTCTGCTGAGCTGTGCAGCAGAAGCTGGTGTGATCCTGGTCTTGGGCAGGATGGACTCACTCAGGCACTTGTTAGGCCTCTGCCAGGCTCTGTTGGACTCCATGGGCTTGGCCCAGGTGGAAGTCAGAGCAAATTTGAGCCTATTCTCAGTACTACTTGCCTTCAGAAATAGCAAGAAGACTATAATCCTATATCTGACCATCCACATGTATTTTATACAATGATTACAGTTTGGAAGTATGTATATGCATGCAGGCATTAACAGTTACATTTCTGATTTCTGCATGGAGATGTTGCTTGTTATCTCTGTGCTATAAGTACAAATAAAAGAGTAGTCTTCTTTGTGCTTTGTATAGACATGTGATTTGCATTTCCTGTGCTTTGCACAGTTGAACACTTGGCATTTCTGTCTCAAACATAAAACTAACTAATGGTGTTTTGAATTCTGCGGATTGAAAACAATAAGCTGTTATCAAAAGCCCATTTGGAGAAGTGTAATTTTCTGATTTTAGAAGCCAGGAAAACCCAATTCTGGCTCCAGTGCAGTGACAAATACGCACTTAGCTCCGTGTACTTTCTGTGGGAGTTAAACTGTATAATAACCTTACAATTATGATCTTTGAAGATGTTCTGCATTAAGCATTTAGAATGGTGGAAGGAAACATTAATTCATAGAGAGGCGTATGTCTCTCCTTATACATCCCCGTAGATGAGGAGCTTATTTGTGTCAGGAAGCTTTCCAAATGATGGAATTATTATGTGAACTGAGGTTCTTTCCAAAAGCTGCAATACTGGTAGAATTGAGTCCAGCTGGATGTTGGTAACTTCCCTCTAGTTTTCTAGAAGTTTTCTTGTTAGCTTGTTATGCACTACATACTCTAGAATTGCTTGGAATTATGAATAGTGGAAACACTGTAATATGTAGAGAATATTTTAAAAATTAATGTACTCCATCAGCTGGTGGTCAGATGAGGAGAAATAGCAAATGAAATCTTGTCGTTGTTCAATCATCTGTTAGATTTAGCGATGGAAAACCATCACTCTGTGATGGTAATCGGTGGCCTTTGTAAAATGGATCTTACGTTGTTGCGTAGGATCTCACTCCACAGAGGCTTGATTGCAAAAGAAAGAAATAAAAATCTGGTCCCTCTTGTTGCAGATGGTTTGAACAGTGAGGTCAGGAGCTGCAGGCAGGAGTGTGAGCAGTGCACTTGCAGCATCCCAGATCAGAGGTCCACCCTGGCACACATCTGCTGGCCTTCCTGCTGGCCTCTTCCTGCTCTCTCTCTCTCTCTCTCACAGGAAGTGTTTCAAAAGCACCAAATCTTTACGCTTACATTAAAAAAATAATGCATAGGAAACAACATAATAAACCCTCCAAACTAGAAATGTAGTCTCTATACATTAGCATACGGCCATGCAGTTTTGCAGGTGTGTTATTCTTTTAAGTCCTGAAATGCAACATACTGAGGAAACTTCCTTTATTGCACTCAGGTTCACATATATCCTTGTGTTATGCCTTTTGCAGCATAATATTGTATAGAACAACAACAAGAAGTCTGTTTTCCTGTAACATGAATTTACAAATGGCAGCAGTTCAGCATTTTTCCTTTGTAGATGTTAGCACCACTGAGAACTTCCCATATTGAAAACTCTTTCATTTAGAAACGTTAATGTTTATTAAAACCATGTATTTTATGAAGACTTATGAGCCATGTAATGCATTGTGTATTTCTGCAGCTATAACTTGTTACTATAGAGACATTAAAATTGAATAGTCTATGAACTGTTATTTAACATCACTTTCTTTTTTCACACTTTATCCATCAAAATACCTTCAGAATCTGGTTTTATCATTAATTTGGTCATTATAGTTGTCTTTGTGCTTGGTCATTTTCAATGTTTAATACAGTTCGTATAATGTAATTCCAAAGTATTTTTATTGCCATTTTAAAATATAATCTTTTATTAGAATTTTCTTCCTTCTGTTTTTTAATAATCTAAAATTGATAACCTGCAATGCACTTCTGGGAAATATGCCAACAACTGTGGGGTTGAGTTTCAGGATGCCTGTTCATAGTTGATATGCACTCTCAAGTGTTTGTTGTAGGGGGTACAATCCTGTTTTCCAAATTCTTGGTAGCACAACATTGGCCTGATACACAGAGAGAAGTTAAGACAGAGTCTGGTAGCTGTAAACATAAAATGCAAGGGCTCATATTTTAAGAATAACCAGGTGCTTAGATTAGAACCTGTTTTTTCAAATCAATTCAACGCTATTTAAAACTATGCCATAGGTTTCAAATGGAATAGGAGTAGTTTTTAAGATGTTGCTGGTAAGTATGTGCTCTAATTGCTTAGATGATGAAATTTGATTCCTGTTGTTCAGTGACAACAGGTCAGTTTGGCAATCATTTCTTATGTCTGCTTCATCAGAGTGGCTCATGCCAGAAGCATAGCACCATCCCCCTCCCATCCCATGTTCTTTATAGGTGAACTTGTTCTACTGCTGGCAACTAGTGTGGCTTGTGGTCACAAGGACTACAGTTGAATAGCTTAAAATGCAATGAGCTCTTGGAGACATGTAGGCAAGAAGCATTTGGATACTGGCTCTGGAAAACAGGGAAACAACCCCTTTTGTCAAATTACACGCATTTCATGGTAGCATTTTAAGAAAATTTCAAGGGTGCTGCTGTCCTGTGTGAAATGAGATGAACTAGGCCTCTGTTGTGTTAGGTTCACCAAAACTGCAGGACAATTACTGTATGATTTTTTTTTTTTTTTATGTGCAGCATATTATGATGTACATACTTTTTTTCTTTAGAAGAAAAAGGGAAAGCAAAACCCAGTAGTGCAAGTCAGCAGTCCAGTACAGAAGTGTGTCCTTTTCTTCCCAAACCCGGAGTGGCAGCCGTGGCACCTGTAACACCTGCCTCATCCTCCAAGAGCACAAATGGATCTCCTAACACAGTTCCTGAGTCAGAAGAGGAAAAAGCCAAAAAACTACTTTACTGTTCATTATGCAAAGTGGCTGTGAATTCCCTGTCACAACTAGAAGCTCACAATACAGGTGAGTGTGTATGTATACAGTACAAGTCAGGTTTGTGTTGGTTTTTTTCAGTCCAGCGTAATGAACTGTTTTCCTGACACTGTGGTAGTCACACTTCACTGAAGACTTTTTTAATTAAAACTTACAATAGCAAGTTACAAAAACTTTCTATTAATGACAGTTTCATGTGTGATGTTTGATATTTTATTAAAGCTCTCTCTAAAGTTTTTTGAACTGTCCTTCATGTACTCTATAAGCTTTTAGTTGACAAAATCCCTACAGTTCATGTTACCTAATCAGATTCCATCATACCTACATAGCGAGGTTCATAGTATGATCATAGTGGTTTCTGTAACACCAAGGTTTCTAAAATGTCAGTTCGCTATCTCTTTCATATTTCATCTCATTATCTCTTGTATACATGTTTTTATGACAACTTATAATAATTTTTCTTATTTGATAGTTTTGATAATTTTAGGATGGTCTCCTTAGATTCCCTAGAATCTTTTGATTGTTGCAGATTAGATATGCTCCCTTTAAGAGGTCACAAGCAGCAATCCCTAACGTTCACTGGTTGCACTGTAATGTGCTGGTGATGTCAAGCTTGTTAACAAAACATGGAAGCTAGTTTTACAGCTGCAATCCATTCTTGAAATGGCCAAAGCAGCCATTTCTTCCAAATCAGAGGATACCTACTGAAGTATTACTGTTCTCTCCCACTTATGGCTAATGCCCTTTTGTCATGATTCACCAGCTATATGCATTTTGGTAGAAGAATAAGCAACAAACACCTTGGCCATACAGCCACACACTGCCCCTAAACAGAGGGGCAGTGGTCCAGCGTGCCATTTGTTCCCTTTCTGTACAAACCTTTCTTCCATTGTCTGGCTTCCCTTTAGATCAAGGAAGTGGGAACTATACTGACCAAAACCAGAGTCATCATTAATCTCCATCTATGGTAACTTTAACCATTCTGTCTTGAAGATGAATGTGTTACAAAAACTCCCAAGCTGAATGGATGTGGTTTTGTGTTGCTGATCATTAACTCACCTGTGTTTCCTTGCCTATTAGGCTCCAAGCACAAGACCATGGTTGAGGCTCGGAATGGTGCAGGTCCCATCAAGTCTTACCCTAGACCTGGATCCCGGCTGAAGGTGCAGAATGGCAGCAAGGGCTCAGGACTGCAGAACAAGACGTTTCATTGTGAAATCTGTGATGTCCATGTTAATTCAGAAATTCAACTTAAACAGGTAGCTTGCATGTATCTGGGGCTCCTTTGCTGCTTTTAGTTGCATTGCAGTATTGTAGGTGATGTGTAGTTCTGTGTGAAGATCTTTTGTCAAAATAAAATGAACTTAGTATTTCTTTTCACAATTATTTCTAAATAACTCACCATAGGTCAAGTTCAGCTAATTGTTACATCTGTGAAAAAATGGGCTCGAGAGTTGTAAAGCAGAGGTGGACAAGGTGTCAGTATCAACGAATAACATAGATCTAGTTTTAAAGTTTCCTGTGGTTCAAGAGAGAAATTTGAAGTTTTGTCTCCCAAATGGGAGAAGTTCTAGGTTGAGGTTCCCTGAATTCCTCTCTTGGTGCTGTTTCAATCTGCTGGGATACTTCTTAATACTATGCGAAGAAGGACAATGTGACTTGAATCTATTGATTTAGGACAATCAGCAGAAGGGTAATACTGTAGGTGTCTGAAGTGTGTAGAGCAGCATTATCATTAACAGCGTAGCTATATGAACATGCAGCTCTGCTCTGTCCGAGCCAATTAGCCCCGGTTTTCAGAGCTGTGCTAATACAAATACCCTGTTCCTGATACCCAGATGGGAATCTCTAACTGGATGGTGCTGTGCTGTGTGCATGTGTCCTCTCATTCCCTGTTACTTCAGTTATCTCTAAGATAGCATTAAATTGCATGATGTAGACATATCCCTGGGTACTCGTTCTTCCTTCAGCTAATATTGAATTATTTATACAACTCAACAGCATCAGCAAGACTGAAATTTACCTCCTATTTCTGAATATCCCTATGACCTAGCAATTACAGCTCTGTCTGGTTCAAAGCTTCTCAAGTGGAAAAAAGGAAATACTAACCAAAATATCAATAATTTGCAGAGGCTGTCTCGGATCACAGAATTCGCTGTATTTGATTAGTTTCTGATTCTCTATTTGATGTGCTCCAAACTGTTATGTTTAATTCAGCAAAACTCATCTTTGCGCTCTCTAAAGAACCTACTTCATCTTACAAACAGGGGCTTAGGCATATCCTGCTGATAAATCAATTTCAAACTCAAAACTGAGAAATGTTTAAACAGATAATTAAATGTGAGGATATTTATTTCAGCACATTTCCAGCCGAAGGCATAAGGACAGAGTTGCAGGAAAGCCCATGAAACCTAAATACAGTCCTTACAACAAACTGCAGCGCAGCCCAAGTATTTTAGCAGTAAGTACTTATATTTCTCATCACTGTCTATGTGAATTTGTGACCCTGGGGACTCCCACCGCACAGACAGGAACATGACAGACCTGACGCTTCCACAGCATCTCTCCCCCTAAAGGCTGAGCCTGCACGGAGATCAGATTCAAAGATAGTTATGTATTCTGTCTGCCCAGTCAAAAGCATGCAGACAGCACTGCGAGCATTATTTACTGCTAGGAAGAAGGGAATAATCCGTGGAGTGGGGAATGAACTGTGTGCCCTGTGGAAAGGTGTTGACTCTGCTGGACCAGTGCACTTCTCGAAAGCTGCAATGTTTATACTCTGTCTTTCTGTGCATCTGAGACACAGCTCTCAGTTATGACAGATGCAGGCAGGGAAAAGGACATAAGATGTGAAGATACAAAAATACCAATGCTCGTTCTTTACATACAGCAAAGCAGAGTGCTGTGTGGATGTATTATGTTGGTGTAAGAGAGTCATCAGGTGCTTAGGAGAATTGACTCCCTATCTGCATGCTTGGGCTCTGTCTGTCACTGGCTATCAAAACACCTCTCCTGCCCTTGTGGCTCCAGCCATTCCCCTGCATTTTCAGGAATTCCCCAAGCTGGTTCAGCCATTCAGCTGCAGCTGGAGTTCAGACTGGCTCTAGCACAGCACAGATTGTATGTTTATTTGCTCATGACTCAGCCTGTGTTTTATTTGTTAGGGAAAAGTGCATGCCACCTATAAAAATTCATAGGTTGGAAAGAGAGCGATGCAAACGTGTGTGTGCAAGAGTAAGCATGTGAAAAGCCTTTAAAAACTGAAATATTAAAATGTCTTTGTGTAGAGGCAGAGTCTTCCCAGTCGATAGGTTCTGCACACACTAATTTTCTTCACTTGTGTAATACATCATTTTATAATCTGTTGCATAAGGAGAGACCTCTGCTAATAAAGGAAGGACGGACATATCTTTGCCCCAACAAATGTGTGATTGTGGTGAAAACCACATTTAGTGAGACTATTTCTGATAAGCTTTTTCACCACAAGCACTAACAACTATTGTAGATCATAAACTGAGTAATAATTCTTTCAGAAATCTTTCTTTATGGCATTGATCTCAAAATATTTATATGTTCAAAAGAGTAGCTCTGCATTGGTAGGTAAAAAGCTGACTGGACTGATACTAGTTTCCCATCTTGACCACTCTTCTTTTCCACAGTTCATTTTTGCAAGTGGAAAGTTTGACTTTCGACACTGAAGTTTTAATCATGTAGGGGTTTTTAATATTTCTTGCACGGTTACGATTTATATGATTTAATGTTGTTCACTTGCAAATGATGCTTCCTTCTAAAAGTCAGTGTGACTGCCCCTACACTCGAGACATTTATGTATCTTTAAATATATGATCTGGTTGCTTTCAATTCCTTGGGAGTAAGAAGACAATGTGGGTAAAATTTCTAAACAGTTGACATGAGGCTTCTGTGATAAACCACAGCATGCCCTTTGTCAGGGTTAATTTTTTTCCTCACGTTGCTTTTTTTGTGTGTTTTATTCCAGGCAAAACTTGCGTTCCAGAAGGACATGATTAAGCCGCTGGCACCTGCTTTCCTTTCATCTCCTCTTGCTGCAGCTGCAGCTGTTTCATCTGCTCTGTCCCTTCCTCCCCGTCCCTCTGCCTCCTTGTTCCAGGCACCTGCAATACCACCAGCTCTCCTCAGGCCAGGCCATGGTCCCATCCGGGCAACACCTGCCTCCATACTTTTTGCACCCTACTAATTTATTGATGTAAAAAAAGAGATAACTATTGTTAGTAGAAAGGGTAAAAGAAAAGCAGGAAAAGAGTCAAGCTTTTAAAATGTATTTCTCTTTTGAAATGCCATCCAGCATAACACCTCAACCACCTACACCATAAAATTCAGCATTGACCATACTGCATTTTGGAGTCTATAGACAACTCTCTGTCTATCTCTCTCTCTTTTTTTTTTTTTTTTTTTTAAATCCAGAGTGATATAGTAAAAACTTAATTACTCATAAAATCTATATCATTAAAGATTCATGCATCTGTTCTTTCTGGGTTTTGTTTTTTTTTCAATCTGTATGATGCACCTTGGAATCAAGGAACGTAAAATATTTTCCTGGCAGACTTGAAAACTAGGGTCTTCCTCGCTCATACTTCTGTAAATACTTCTCTGGAAACCAACGGGATACAATCTAATGTGGAAGAAAAAAGGTAGAGGAACCAAATGCTTGATTGTGCGCAACATCTCAGAAACTAATTGAGTCTTTTTTTTTTTTTTTTTTTTTTTTCCCCCTTTTTCCCCCCTCCAGTGTGCTCTTGTTGACAGGGATTGTGTACTGTCCTAGGCCCCAGTACTGGTGTATCTTGTGTAGTACTAAAGACATCTGATTTTAATATTTTTTAGTTTCTGTGCAAATGTTTGAAAGCAATGCAGCGCTGAAGCTTTTAATTATTACTTTTGTGTCACACTTTATTTAGAAAAATTAAAAATAGAAAGCCATATAACATATAGTTAATATTACTACTTGTTTGCTACTTTCATTTAACTTATTTTTGTTGTTTCCTCGATGGTGTTGCTAAGCAATGTTTAAAGAGAAAAAATGCTTTTCAATTGCACATTACCACAGCTCACATGCATTGTTCAAGAAGACAATGGATCCATGTATTTGTACGTAAATAACCTTTTTTCTTCATTTCTAACTAGTTTCCTTTGTAATGATGCTGCATATCGTTGTGGCTCCCTGATGCAATAATGTACAGAACATAATATATTTATAAATGACCGTATTCTCTGTTTACTGAATATATTGCAGTAATGCCCCACCTATCTTCTTACCTCCCCAGCCCTTTTATAAAGGTGATATCAATATGCAGTACTAAGACTGATGTCATTGTATGATAATGGGGGACAACAGGTAGAAGAAAGGAAGAAAAATAGAATTAACTTTTAGAGCATCTTTATCTGCAATCCATAATAGTAAAATGTCTGTGTATTTTTTTAAATGTACCTTTTCAATAAAATAATAAGAAAAATATACATGCTTCTTGTGTTTATTAATCAGTACAGAGGGGAAAAAAAAAGCCAAACCTGGAACAATAAATTTAGTTAAAGGAGTCTTCAGGAGTAGACAAGGCATTAGAAATGCAATAAAGTATAATTACATAACCTGTGTTTACTTCCCTTGTGTTTTAGCATCTTTTCTTGTTACATCCTATTACAGCTTTTATTAGGTCATTTTTGCAGTAAGAACATTTACTTCATTAGATGTTCAGAAGAAGGTGGGTGATATGGTTTTATTTTAGTACCACCAAAATACTGTGACATGGTTATGCCATCTCTGATGATAGTTAAGGATTAACTTTAAAACCAGCCTGGGCATACCTGATACTGGCAGCAGGTCACTTTGGAGCCAGGACTTGCTGTGAAGCATAGCTAAAGTATGCAGCTGCTTACACAGCAGGCTTTTGAAGGCAGGTGTTTGGGGAAGCTTTGAAACGATCCTGCTGAAAAGCTTAAGCTGTTCTGTAAAAATCTTTTCTTTCTTTATATAAAGTGAAAAGTAAAGAGTACAGGAGTAAAAACACTCAACTGTAAGACTGTTAGGGTTAATACAAAGCCAACAGAGTCGTTACAAATCCACAGAGGCCAAGGAATAAACATTTCAGCAACTTTATAATAGAGAATTTACAGACCAACTTATAGTTATCTCACAGTTGCAACATATTAGAGACCACTTTCTGCAAGTGGAATTCTCCTCCGTTTCCACTATTACATAAGCAGTCGACTATATTCAGAGAGGATAATTTGCTGGAGAATCAACTACAAAGAGGAGGATAAGGGAATCATGGAATCATAGAATAGTTTTGCCTGGAGGAGACCTTTGAGATCATCAAGTGCAACCTTATTCCTTGCCCTATCAAAAACCACTAAGCCACGTCCCTAAGCACACCATCTATCTGTCTCTTAAACACCTCCAGGGATGGTGACTCCACCAGCTCCCTGGGCAGGCCATTCCAATGCCTGACAACCCTTTCAGTAAAGAAACGCTTCCTGATATCCAGCCTGAACCTCCCCTCATCCAACTTCAGGCCATTTCCTCTTGTTCTGTCCCTTGTCACCAGGGAGAACAGATCAACTCCTACCTGAAGGGTAGTTGTAGTGGGCTACAAGGTCTCCCCTCAGCCTTCTTTTCTCAAGGCTAAACAGCCCCAGATCCTTCAGCCTTTCCTCATAAGACACATGCTCCAAACCCTTCACTAGCTTTGCAGCCCATCTCTGGACCCTCTTCAGCACCTCAACATCCTTCTTGTAGAGAGAGGGGCCCAAAACTGGACACAGTATTCGAGGTGTGGCCTCACCAAAGCTGAGTACAGAGGAATGATCACCTCCCTGCTCCTGCTGACCACAGTATTTCTGATACAGAACAGGATGCCATTGGCCTTCTTGGCCACCTGGGCACATTCTATGATTCTATGAGTCCAGGCATCCTCTGAGGAAGCAGGTACAGTTGCATTAATTCTGTGGACTGTGACAATTACAACATAGTAATGGTAGGCGCTCTTCCATGTGCACCTGTTTGTGTCTGGTTTTGTAACTGGTGTTTGTAGGTTTAATTACTCAGCTACTTCCAGTGTTGTGACTTGCATGAGGAGCCTGTTTCTGTCCAACGTGAGATAGTTTTAGAGAACTGTGTAGTTTAATTGGTTCTTCAGGAAACAAGAGTCATCTATGTATTAAAACACTGTTTTACCTGCTTTTTATAACCTACTGTTGATGATTAGAAATTTAAAGCAATTACAAGTTTTTGCAATTGAAAATGTTCCCCTATCAAATAAATAAATAAAAATACTAATGAGGACCAGTCAGGGGTATATAGATTTGTTGGACAGCTGATTTCAAAATGCATCTTATACTGGAGTAAGACTTAGATCGCTAAGAGAGAAAGAATGTGTCATGTCATTCAGCAATGAGAGAATTACTTACCCTGTGAAACTCAAGGAGCTAAAAGACTATCGTATAAGCCAAGGAAAACTCATGTTCAGATTCACGCTCAACACTCTTTGTACTCTTTACTGTGTTAACTTATATTTTTTGTACCTTAACTCTGCTTGCCACCAAAGTTTTGTCCATGACATGGAGGACTCAGCATTTGAGATTATAATTGCATGATAAATAGCAAAGTCTCTTATTATGCCTGCTGGGATCTTGTGGTTTAGAAATGAGCTCTACATGAGAAGGAAAATTTGTATCATACTTGCACAAAGGCCATCAGCTGCTTTTTTTGATAAGCTAGGATCTTTTCTCCTGAGTTGTAATGGCATTACAGGCAGCTGGCTATGAAATTAATGAATGTTTTTTTTTAATAACAAAGAACTAGTACTGAAATATAATATTTGCAGTGCAGTTACCATTTTGAATAAATATACTGTATGTGCAAACCACTAAGGTAATAAGGCTAAAGTAATAGGATCATATTCTCTCATATGTCTATTATTCTAGGTCTGTTCGCTGCACTCTGAGCTGCCTGCCAGTTGTTCCTGTACAAGAAGTCAAAAGTTGTAAGGGGCACTGTGTTGGTCAGAGATTGTCACCTGGCACTGCCATCTCTCTGTAGCAGAATAAGAAGGATCCAGATTGGACACATCAGCAGGAACTTTCTGCTGGCACGTGTGGCTGGATCATGGGCTCTGTACTGCAGATTTCCATAAAGCGTGTCAAAAGAGGATGTGGCCTGTTAGTCTATACAGGTACATATTTTTAAGAAAAATAATAGAAATAGGATCTTCTATGAACACTGCAGAATACTAGTATGTATGCTGCTCATTTCTGCAGGTCAGAATGATAATAAAGTATTTCACTGTGATTTGATAAGATAGCAGAAGGAAGAAGACAGAAGCTGCCACACACATTGCCCTGTCTGTATCACCACCTGACCTCCTATGATAATGTTATACTGGGAATTAGAGTCTATCTACTATAAACTAGTATTTTTTTTTTCTTTGAGAGATTATATAATTAAAAAGAAATATTACCTTATTTTATTCCCTTGCTCTATAATCTTGGACTATAAATGTTATGCTCAGAAAAGTTTTGCAAAATAATTTGTCACGTTTTTCTGAAAAAAAATGAGAACATGTTTGTCTCAAGCTATGCAGGAAATATTTCACTACCTTTATGCATCTGGTAATAATCTAATGAGCCTCACTGTATATCTTTTGAACATTTAACATGAATAGGTGAGGTACTGTACTATTTATTCATGCCAGGTTGGACAGTAAATCTCCATAACTGTCACCTTCTGGTCACAGTGCTTGATGAGGATTTTCTTACTATGACTAGTATTTTTTTTTTTTAACCATTTTTTTTCTTGTCATTCTTGTTTCAAGTGATGTCTTCAAGTATTTATTGGAATGAACAGCTTTCAGGAAAAAAAATATTTTTTTAAAATTATTATTATTATTTAGAATTCTTAGATATTTTAATGGTTTGGGATTCAAATAACATTGATTTAGAGGTGTTTCTATTTGGTTTAGTTTTGTATTCATATTTATTTGTATTGATAGGGTACTCTGTTAGATGCTGAATGCTGAGAGACAATTCCTGCCAAGCACCAGAAGTGGAGGAGGCCAAACAGAACCTGTTGTAAAGAAAGGCTGCGGTTGAGGGAGGTCTCCCGTGACTGGAAAGAGGACAATTTTATGCCTGTCTTCAAAAATGGCAAGAAAGGCGAACCAAACACATGAACAGTGGGTGATTGGGATTGGTCAACATGGGTTTGCAGAAGGCAAAATCATGCCTGAGCAGCCTGAGTGCTCTCTCTGATGTGATGCCTGTCAGTGCAGATAAGGGGGAGCAGTGGCTGCCCTTAGATTGACTTCACTGAGGCTTTTGATACCTTTCTTGTAGAACCCTAGCAGGCAAATGGGGGGCAGCATGGATGGGGTGGGTGGCTACACTGTGGCTGTAGAAGCGGCTGGGCCACCAAGCTGCAAGTGTTGGTCAGTCGTTTGCAGCCTGCAAGAGGCAGTTGAGGGCCTGCTTTTGCAGGTGGTATGCTGCCGGGTAAAGGCTGCCCCCCGGAGAGACCTCCGCAAGCTGCGGATGTGGTTTGACAGGAACCTCACGGGTTTCAGACAAAGGACAGGTCCTGTGCCGGGGATGGAGCCACCCTGTGCAATGTTGCAGAGCGAGGCCGCTGACCAGCAAGCATCTTTGGAGGAAAGGCCCCCGGCAGGGTGGGGCGCACCCGGATTTTGTGCTGGGCGGACGGAACACAAGTCTGCAGTGCGCCCTTGTGGCAGCACCGCTTAACTGGGCTGCGGCAGCAAAACCGGGGACAGCGCCTTCGGGCATATGGTAAACTTCTCTGTTCGGCACTTTTGAAGCTGCACCTGGAGTAACATGTCCAGTCTGGGGTCTCCAATATGTGAGAGATTTTGACAGATTGGAGGAAGTCTGGGAGAAGGCCACAGAAGTGGTTAGAAAATGTTGTGTTCAGGAAAGTGAGATGGGTTTGTTGAGCCTGGAGAAGGCTATGGTGGTTCTGCCCACTGTCCCCAAGTGTCTGACCGGTGGTCACAGAGAAGAGAGATGGACATTTCTCAGAGAAGCCCCATGGCAGGATGAGAGGAGACAGCCAGAAGCTGCAGGAAAGAACATTCTGACTGCACATAAGGGGGAAAAAAAGGTTTCATAGCGAAAGTAGGTACGCCCTGGAACAAGTTGCCCGGGAAGGTTATTGCAATATCCACCCTTGGGGAAGCTCTTGTGTTCAGCCAGATGAGGAATCTGATCCAAATCACAGAATCTTAGGGGTTGGAAAGGACCTTGAAAGATCATCTAGTCCAACCCACCTGCTAGAGTAGGACCACCTAGAGCAGGTCACACAGGAACACATCCATGCAGGTTTTGGATGTCTCCAGAGAAGGGAAACCTACAGCCTCTCTGGGCAGCCTGTTCCAGTGCTCGGTGACCCTCACCATGAAAAAGTTTTTCTTTATGTTTACCCAAAACCTCCTATGCTCCAGCTTGTACCCATTATCCCTTGTCCTATCACTGGATGCCACTGAGAAGAGCCTGGCTTCGTAATCCCGACACTTGCCCCTTACATATTTATAGACATTAATAAGGTCAGCCCTCAGTGTCCTTTTCTCCAGGCTAAAATGACCCAGCTCTCTCATCTCCTCATAAGGGAGATGAATGCTTTGAGCAGGAGACTGGACTAGGTGACCTCTAGAAGAACTGCCATCTTAAATGAGTCAATAATTCTAAAAGACAAAAAGTTCTTATGATGAAAAATCAAAAGTAATTACTGTTACAGGGCCATTAGAAGCCAAAGAAAACTGCAGCACTAACTACTGACTGGTCATTCACAACATGGTGGGCACCTGAAAGCCTGAAAAAATGAAGACAAGAATCTTGGCTGAAGAAGGGGAACTGAAAAGAGGAGGTACCTGAAAATGTGGGAGAGTCAGAGTGACAGGAAGGGAAATTTATTTGTACTGCAATATTGTAACTGGATTTTGGAGGGGCTGAGATAGTATTTTTCAGGCCAAAAAATAGACTTTGAAGTAATAGTGATGTGACATATTTCAGGCCTTGGCGAGTTTTGCTAAGACAAATGCATTTTTGCAAAGGTATTTGCTTAGATTATCTGAAACTGTTTAACCAACTCAATGGCTGAAAAACTTCTCACCAGTCTTGCTCACACCCTGTGTTCACAGCCAAGCAACTTGTACTAGTGCATCAAGGACCACAGCTAACACCTGTTCTGCATTTGTTTCTGAGTTCATGTGTTTTGGAGGAATTGACTGCCTGGGTTTTGAATTGCATGTTTCTTCTGTATCCTATCAGACTTAAAAAGGAAAGATCAATACAAAAAGTGGTCATATTTTTAGACAAGCATTATGGACTGTTTAAGGGAAATGTTGGCAATACAGTAAGGCAGCAGCAAGAGGGTGGATTACTATAGGGAAAAAATACTCTGGGCAACAGACAGTAAGGCTACTGCCAGCTGAATCTGATGAACACCCACTAGTTTATGCAGGTAAGATGCTGACTTCAAAGGGCATCTGTTATCTCAGAAGCAGAGTTAAATAAGGTGGACACAAGATTTCTGTGTCTGGAGAACTGGCCAGCAAAATCCACAGAACACAGGTATGCTGTCAGTCATAAACTCGCTACACAAAACCTTTGTCTCTGAAAACAAATTCAGATCTGTACAACCTTGCAGACAAAACTTACTTCTTTCTCCTCCCTGAAATAAAGGTAGGCAAAATATTGTGATTTTATTGTTCAAGCCAAATGAAGATGGAACAAAACTGAAAGGTGGAGTTTGCATGTTGGCCACAATTTTCCACTGACTGTTAGAAGTGCCTCCACTATTTGTCTCAATTCCATGAGATGTAAAGTGAAAGGGGCATTAAGAACTTAGGTGGAACTGAATAAAAGTAGTGAAACATATTCCATCACTATTGAAATGTTTTATGTGCTGTGTGAATGGACAGAATCGGGTCAGTCTATTTACAGAGACTGGGTAGGGTTAGACATCTGCACTGGTTTTATTAGTTCAGAAACCATGTAGAAACAGCAGACGGCTTCCTCTTGCACAGAAGGTCTAAGGTGCCCTGGAGGAAAGGGCTGCCTTCCTCATCAGATGGACTGAAGAGAGGAACAGGCACAGCCAGACTTGCAACCATGAAATGCAGGCAGCACAAGTGCCAGGATGGCCACGTCTATCCCTGTGAAGCAGGTTGCATCAGGAAAAGGACTGACATGTTTAGGTTACTCTTACATGAAAGCATTTCATTGTAGTGGTGCTGAAAAACACATTGGTTAGGTGGCGTTAGCTACTGCAAGCTATTTTCCTAGGCTAGGAGCAGCCACGGCACACAGACTTTTTCAAAGACTGAGGTTTACACTTTAGATATAGGATGTAACTTCAGCAGATTTAAATACCCAACATGTGCATCAGACAGTTGGTGTTGTCAGAGTACTAAATCTGAGCTGCAGCTTTCTAGATACTTCAGGCAACGAGCACCCTCTCTGGCACTCCAGACTCTTGTCCAGAAAGGGAAATTTTGATTTCATTTCTCCAGGATTTTGTTTACTCCAGGAGGAGTCTCGCTCATAAAAAGATGCCATTTCTGGTTAAGCCTTCTTCCCAGAGCCATCCACCCAATTTCTCTTCCATTTAGATACTTCCTTTCCTCCAGCTGTAAGAGGGAGGTTTTTCTCACTGTTCAAGGTTTGATCCCTGCCAGCCAAGCTCTCACCATCCCATGTCCAAAACTATTGCAGCATCATCCTGCCTTGATTTCTGATTAGATCAGCTGACTCTCTGATCCTCTTTCTAGCTCCTTCCTCGACCACATCAAACCATGACACTTGTTTCTTTCGCCCTCTCTCAGCCTCTTAAGTATCAGTTCTAATAGCCTGTCAAAATGTCAGCTCCCTCCTTCATGTCCTGCGTGAAGTCTGTCTTCATTTTCCAGCAAGTGCCAGTATGATTTTTCCATTCTGACCTTGAACTTGAAAGCATCTCCCTGAACTATAAAGTCACCAAATAGTCCACCTGCAATTCCTTCCCTAAAGCTCACTTACAGCAGCAAAAACCCACCCCTCAAAAAAAATAAAAATCCACCACCACAACACCTGCAGGGAGAGTAAAACTTGCAGGAGATTTTGTGATGTCAGATTTAGTACATAAGAAAGCCTAAGAATAGGGGACAACATAACCATTGCCCTTCTCATTTTATCTGTCTAAGCTCTGTCAGCCTTGACTGTGCTAAGCACATTTTCTGGCAGATCTGATGCTTGCCTTAGAGGGTCAGTGATGCCTGCAAATGCTTCTTTTTTTGGGATATATTATCTCCTCAGGAAGGCAGGTGGTAGCTTCATTCAAAACTAATTCTCATGTTCAACTGTGCCAAATCAGGTTTTCACATGCAATTTGAATTTTAAAATGTTCTCTAACATTTCCTGCAAAGGCTTCAACGAAAAATGGATCTTCACTGCTTGACTTCACTGGAGCTGCTTTGAGGCTCTCACAGTCAAATGGTGTGAGCCTACCCATTGCCAAACAGGGCAAAGAGAATATTGGGGGTTTGTTTTATATAAGAGCAAATACACTGTTTTTTTCCTGTCTGTATAAATCCTGATGGGACCACATAGAGGTGTGCTCCTGCTCTGAACACAGCCCAGTCACCTCATGGAATGGCACCATTTGCAGCATAGCTGCAGTATGGGGCTGTGCATACACGCCTTATAATGTGTGCTGGGTTTTAATTTCCTTTTACGATGAATATCTGACATGCATCAGAGGGACAAGAGATCTGTCTCCTGTTCTCTTTCTGCCCCTCAGTCCCAGGCTACAGTAATCCCTTTCCATATCTAGAAACATTAATCCTCAAGAGTGCCTTGAGCAGATGCCTCACGCTTTCCCTGGGGCAGAGATGCATCTCCTGCATCTCAGCTTCCTGCCTCCCTCTCCCAGTGCAGAAGCAATCATAGTTCATGTGGAAAAATTCTTCAGTATGAGATTTACCTGCAACTATCACAGGTGAATGTTTGATGATGAATTATTCAGCCCTCCAGAAAAGGGACATGGGAACAAGAACACACTATCGATCTGACACCAGTTTGGACTTCATTAGTGAATGCTTCCTACCTTTGACACCTAACAAATCATAAATCCCAGACTCTAGTTCCTTGCTGATGCTAAAGAGACTCTAGTTATATTCTCCTCCTTCTTTGCTACTCATCTTCAGAATACATAAGGGGTAGAGGGATAATACAGGCACAGATACTTACTACCACCTGAGCCCTTTGTGGTGCCAGACCTGCACCAGGCTCATAAATCAGCTTCAATGGTTGCTCTCTATAAATGATTTAGTGCTGGAGATGTTGATTAGTGGTAGCAAAGGCACCAGAACTGTTCAAATGTAGAAAGTTAAGAATTACATCCACATTCAAATGAAAAAGTTAATTTTAAGTTATGACTTCTTGTTCCCTCACTGGGACTGAATGCTGGGAATGCTCTTGTGTCTTCTAAATCATCAGAGCTGGCCTGCTCTGCAGCCCCCTCTCATGGGAAAAAGGCATTAAGCAGTTTTAGCCTATTCCTGAAGACACTTAACTACTTACATATGTTGCTTCTCACTATTTACACCTATCTTTAAAAGGAATTAATGGAAATTTGAGATATTTCATATTTAAATTTCCATCCTGTAGTGACTGCTTGCCATGTGCCAGGATGACACTCCACTGATACAGAGAGGAGGCATCAAGATGAGAGTGGGGAAGGTGGGCTGAAAGGAAAGAGAGCTCTCACTGCACCGGGACAATGTGAATTACAAAGAGGTACAAGACACTCACAGGCATTTAAGGAGGAAAGCACGTTTACAAAGGTGTATTTTAAGACTGTCAGGTTTTGTTTTATATTGTGAGTGAGCCACAAGAATTCAGTTCTGATTGGAAATGCACTTTAGTGTTGTCACTTGGAGAATATATATAACTATAAAACTATAAAGCTGTTTGATAGATGCTTGATAGATCTTATGAAGGGAACCATTGAGGATAGGACACTACTCCATGACAGGAACTCACCTGGCCCATTATACTGACATCTTTCTTTTGACTCACCATGGCTTGATCACCTATAAAATATATTTACACAGTAAAACTCATGTTTTGTTTTGTTTTGTTTTGTTGGTGGTGGTGGGTTTTTTTTTTCTTTTCCCTAGGGCTACAATTTAAACTGTCAAATTTAGTTGTATGTCTTGAAAAAGCTCTGATGTGCTCAGAAGTTCTATTGATTTTCCACAAGGGACTTTTACATTACTGTCAACATCTCCAGAGATGGCAAATGTTCAAGGTCAAGGAGTTACCAGAAAGCAAAGAAGAAACTTGGATGGTGATGGTTATTTCTTTCTCTTCATATGCTCACTGCATGTGTTTGTTCTAAAGTAGACATTCAACTCCATAGTTCTGCAATAACATAGAATATTGGTAATGGAGGAAGAACTTTAAGACTAACAGAACTTGTCAGATATTTCCAATATTTCAGTAAGAATGTTGGTGAGCACCAAAATAAATTTTCTTCTTGGCATGAGAGAGAAAGGAAGTCTCTCATCCTGACTCACTGGTATTGTTTGACCTCAGCATAAGGAAGAAACATAAAATGCTACCGCATGTTGTGTCTCAGGAGGCAGCAATAGAGAACTTGAGATCACTGACAAAATTTGGCATCTCAACATATTAGTATGGATATAAAGAAGAAATAGCTTTGGTTTTTTTCTCATATTCTCAGTCTGATTTGAAACCTGTTCATGAGGCTTAGATTATGTGATGTTGTTTGGATGCTGTCTTCCACTGCTAATACATAAATCAAGTGGACTGATGACAGTGTTTCAATAGGGTAGCTGCTCATATTCTTCAATGTATAAAATAAGAATAACACTGAAGTGGTTACATTACAGAATTTAAACACAACGCATCTGCTTTACACAGAGCAATCTTCCCAAGACTGTAGTGATATGTCCAGACATCCTCTTAAGCATCCCGTGTAGAAAATTTATTCCTGCTTTGATCTCATCTTAAAGTATTTGACTCTTCCAAAATACACTTAGAGGTTTTTGGATAATAAGGTCAATAGAAATGGACTCCAGATAGCTAGTAGAACACATTAATCAAAAATTTATTATGATCTTCTTTCATTTTAGAAGTATATTTTACCACATTGTCAAAGGAATTGTCTTTTTTAATTGTGACGGATAGAGAAGATGAAAATCATCAGACTTTTTTTGCTTGGTGTTTGGAAGGCTGGTAAGCAGTGATTGTTCCCACCTTTTCTCAAAGCTTGGCTGCATGCTTTCAACAAGCAGTTCACACAATGATGCATTTCAACAGATCACCCACTTGATTTCTAGTTTTATTTAAAATAAGAAAATTTTTCAGTTCTGTGAGTGTCTCTTTCACACGCAGTTGAGACTTAGGGAGTTTTTTATGTTGCCTGATGATGAAAAGAAACAGCTTGGAAACAGCTAGTGATTCTTTGAAAAGAGGAAAACACAAGCAGTTCTTACCAGAACTGAATCAAAACAGTCCGTGAGACAGGCTGCCTTGTGCTGATGAGAAGCTAGCCTCTCACACATTATCTGTTATTAAAAGGAAGAGCTAAGAAAGTAAAATGGAGATCACAACGCAGTTCTTTTCTTTGCCTTATAACAGAAAGGAGAAGGAGTGATGCCATTCTCTTCAACCACTCAAGTGCCCTGGCTATAAACTTCTGGAAATCTTGAATCCTTGGCTTCTCTGATCTCTGGCACTTATCCTGTAGCTTGTGACTTTGAAGCCAGCCCATGGACAGGGCTGCCTTGTCATGGTAGAGGACATGGAGCCATTTATAATCTGATCTGTAGGAAGTATGTGGAGGTATTCTTGAGAGAAATATCCGAATTTCAAAGTTATTTGTGTCTGACATATCTCATAACAGTACACCAACCTGACTGATTTTCTTTTTTCTGTGTACTGTATAGATGACATGATATTTGGTCTACATATACTACTGGTAGGGGATTTCCTTTTTTCCCCCTATTTGATGGGAAGGATCCTGTTATTTCTAGCAGCATTAAAACAAGTAATTAAACAAAATGATTCTGCTGTATTGGAACTCTTTATTTTCAGAGTTAAATTTTAGAATAAGAAGACTGGGACCAGATTTCTTTAAAGGATAAAGAAGCCAAAAAATCAACACTACCGCTCCTCAGCAGAAATGCATTTCTTCTTGGCACTGATTGAAAGTACAGCCGTTAAATATGTACTTCCAAAGAAATCTCTCTGCAGGAATTGTAAAGGAATTGAGAGATGAAGCCAAGTATTTCTGAAGTTCCCACAGAGTCTTCATACCAGGAGGACAACAATGTACCCTAAGGAAAGCTCAGTAGAGCTTGTCACACCTGCAATAGCTGAAGGTAGGCAGGTAGGCTTACAAAAGAAATAGTTCAGTGTGCCGAGAAGCTTTCAGGTTGATTTAAAAAAAAAAAAAGAAAAGAAAAGGTATAAAAAAATATTATCTACTATTGGCTGAGAACTTCACATTGATCATGCTAGTTAGTTTTCCTTTTTTTAATGTCTTTTAATGTACTAAGCATAATAGTTAATATTCACAAGGTACAGCTAAATTAGAACAACTCTTCAAGATTTTTAATTAGATAGAACTTGCATTTGTAATTAATTGTAATTTCAAAGATTCCTCTCATACTTTTATTGATCTGCACAATGCCTGTACGATCTGCACAATGCCTGTACTTGAAGATACAGCTTTGGCTGTGACAAGAAGCTTAGTGATGGAGGTACACAGCTCAGTTCCATTTTCTGATGTGGCCTCTGTCCTCCTTTGTTTGGTCTCCCATTGAAGGAAAAATACAGTGCACAAAAGTGTCACAGAATTTCTGCATAAAGGAATTTCACCTAAGGAATTACCTTTTCTTCATTAAGCCAGGAACAAAGAGGAATGAATGGAACAGGAAAGAACTGCACCCCTAAAATCTCTAAGTCTTTATTTAGCAGAAACCTTACAGAAACCTCCATGAAGTCAACCCCACTGCAGCTGTCTCACCAGCTGTGCTCCTCCCTTAGACGTGCCGGTGGAAAAGAGAAACAAGGATCTTTATATTAGAAACTCTCACTTGTTATGCAGATAATGAATAACAAGCTGTGATTCTTTCTGATGCTTCATGCTACCTTGAAATGCAAAACTTTAGGCATAAAACTAACTCCTTTGGTTATCAGTTGAGTTGGCAGTAGGGACTACTGATGTACATTGCATCTCAGAGTAAAGGATGCAATGCAGATAGATGGATTTTCTTAAAACCAGCTGCTATTACTTTAAAATGAAAGCAGTTAAACTTGCAAATAGCTTTCTTTTTTGTTTTTAGAACTACGGCTTTATGTTGCAGAAGTTCTGCATGTTTGCAAAACTGAGTCTGCCAAGGCCCTGTTTAAAGCATATTGCATATGCTCAAAGAATGATTGTATTAGAAGAGCCAGTGTCCTGGTTTGAGTGAAAACAGGAATAATTCTGTTCAGTAATTTTACTTTTCAGCTCAGTTCTTCCAATTAACTGCACTTTCTGAAGTTAGCAGCCTGTTCTCACAGACAGTGTCTGCTTCTAGCAGTGCTAACACCTCATGTTTAGAGTTACTACCAAGGCTTGGTGTGCAGACCAAGGCCACTGCTGAGTCCTGTGTACCACACTGGGGGGTGCAGAAAGGGAAAGGCTGCACCTGCAGGGAGGAGCAGACAGGACGGGTGACTCTAAACTGACCAGCGAGGTATTCCAGCCCACAGACGCCATATTTGGTCTAGAGCTGTGGGATCCGAGGGGTCTCTGGGCTCTTCCCTCTTGGCCTGCTTTGCCAGCTTTTGCTTGGCTTGGCTCGGGTCCTCTTTTGGTTCCTTCCTCAGAGCACCCAAGGAGGCCTCTGTCCATTCTGCCTTCGAACTGGTCTGCGTGTTCCTGAACCCGGTACCAGAATCCAGCTCCTGAACACAGCTCCCGTCTGCTGCGGGGCCCAGTCTGGGACTCCCCCAGTGCCTGCTTCACAGCATCAGTGGTGACGGTGATGGAATTACCATCGGGGGGTTGGGTTCCATACTGGTTTTGTATATATTCCATTTTTATAATTATTAATTTAATTTTCATTAAAGCTGTTCTAGTTTCCTTTTCTAATGGCTAAGTCTCTCTCCCTTATTCCCTTTCTCTTTCCCCTCTGGGGAGGGAGGGGGGTTAACACAGAGCGTCTGTTATACATCTAAGGGGCTGCCCTGACCCTAAACCTAAACAATGCCAACATTGCTTTCCTGAAAACACAAATTAATCAGAAATATATCGTTAAAAGAAAGAGATACTTTCTGAAAGTATTTTTCAATTTACTTTCCTGAAGTAATTAGATTACTTCAGAGTTTACTGTTACAAGTCAATAAAATCGTGTTACAGAACCTAACAAGACAATTTAAAATATAGCATACAATAAAACTATACTTCTTGTAAAGGCACATTAAAAACTTTACATTAACCAATATTTATCATGCTATAATAAAAATACTAGTGATCCTTTTTTTTCAATAGGCAAGTTCTTTTATACTTAGTCACAGCCCATAAACTAAAAATAAGAAAAAAAAAAAAAAGACCAAAAATGCAAATCTGGAATTATATATCTTCACCTAGAACCAAACTATACTTGGCTAAGTTCTCTGAACAATGGAGATGCATATACCATGATGCGGTCAGAAAACCTTTGTATTTCATAGTACTATGAAAGTTGAAAATGTTCTGCTGAATGAAATTATTGCACTTTGAAAAAAATAGATGGAAACCTAAGCTCCTGCAGCTGGAGAAACAATTAGATATAAAACCACATAACTTCTCTAACTGGATTATTATATATTTTCTACAGAAATGCAAAACAGAATTCATAGTTGATGATTGAAGAGGAGTAAAATTTGAAGCAAGTGGTTTCACCCTGGGTTAGGGCTTTCCCTAGAGCCAGCATTCTAAAGAGGTGTAAAATGGTTAAAACAGTACCACATGGATTGTAAAGGTCAGTCACCCACAACAGATCACATCTAACACAGCAGCTCCTGTGTAGCAGCAGAAAACCCCTTGGGAAGCAACCCATGATCCCTCTGCCAAGTCCTGGCCCTGAGTGCCTGGCTGTGCAAGAAGGGAAGCAGGTACTTGTCCACTTCAGCTATGAACTTTTGAACCATCTAGAAACCCTGGTAGCAATTCCTGCCCCTTGTCTTCTTGGATCCAACTAATAAGTGAGTCAAAGAAGATGTAAATATGTACATACCTCTCAATATGTATGCTATATGTCAATTTAGATTCATTAGCTAGTATGTAATTACACCTAATTCACATCCCTTATGAACTTTGTCCATTAAGAAAGCTTAAACTAGTATAGCTTATGTTCTCTGAGGCAGCAACAATGTGACCTTAAATGAACTGAATGTGAAATTGCCCAGTGATTGATTTTTCAATTTAATTTTCTTTTCTTTAGAAGTTAAATTTAAACATGGCACTTTGCAGTCTACCAAATCTAGGTCAAATAGATGGGATATTAATAATTACCTGTCCTGTGTGAAACCCTGAGGTTATATATATTTTTATATATGTATATATTTTATATAGACATATATATATAATCTATATAATATATATAAACAATATATTAAATATATATATGTATTTAACAGTAAATTCATTTCATGAAGCCTGAGTTTCATGTATGCAGACATCTCACACAAGACAAAGACATAGGCCACAGTCTCACAGGCTTTTGCACGTACTCAAAACTGACCCAGGACTCTTTCTCCCTGGTGCATTTCCCTACTCTGTACCAGTTCTGGGCATTGCAGCCACAGAAAAAAGTAGAAGGTTTGTAGATTGAGGTTATTGAGATTCTCCCTATCCTTGTTTAATTAGTTTTCTTTCTAGCCCCAAAGAAGTTAAATGAGTGAAAGAGGCTCTGCTGTCTGCCTCACATAAGAGTAACTGCAAATGAAGACATAGGGTTGTTTCCCTTGGATCCCAGAAGGAAGCAGAATCCTGCACTGACCCAGCCAGAAGGCAGCTGAGCTAAAAGGCATTGGGTAGTATTCAGCCCAGCTAAGCTACCTCAAAACGTAAAAATCGAAAAACTAGACCTTGCAGGAAAGAAAAATCAATGAAAATGTTTTGGCTTGTGTGAGCTGAAACAAAATAACCAACTTGTAGATACGTAATTTATTCATGTACTGGAGCTGATTTGCTTTTCTGAAAGATACTGGAAGCTGTGGTGTCACTGGTCTTTCTTACTGCAGTGTGCTCTCTGTAATTTGCTAATAGATGATATTTAAGAAAATGAAGGGGTAAATCTCTCCCCACACTTGGCTCTTATGAATCACCTGGCTGGTGCCAGACAAGCTAAAACCAGCTCGGCAGAGCTGGCAGCGACTGGCTGCAAGATGCTGCCAGCATGGCACAACCCACAGGCACTGCCCGGCAGCGTCTGGTGGTTGTGCTGCCGTGGCACACCTTTGGATGGATTTACTTTTGCCCCATGCAAGTCCTGCAGTGCTTGCCTGCCTGTGTGAATTCAGGGCAGGTTTATTTCTGCACTTGACAGATAATGTTTTTGTATCAGGAATCTGATTCATAGCCCTGGTGAACACCTGTAATTTATTCAAGCTTCTGGTCCAGGTGATTTGAAAAAAGGAAACCTTCCATGCAATAAATGAACGTAGAAAGGGAGAGCTGGACGAGTGACAGCACACAGAAATGGGCAGTTAAGACTGCTGGGTAGAAACAGCATTTATCATTTTTTGTTGAAAAAGTTAAAATTTGGGGAGGGAGAGATGGAGAACAAAGATGAAGAGTTCCATTTGCTTTGAAAAGGACTTTTCTTCACAATCTACCAGGTGCGGGGGTGGGTGTTAAATGCTTTCTGAGAGAAACTCTGGAAAAATGAGTATGTCCTATCTGATGCCTCTTCAGTTTGTGTTTTTTCTCATTTTCTAGATGCTGTGTAATTGGAATCTCCAATGGCTTGTTGAAAAGGCAGTAAGGCCTGATGCAAGAAGAAAGACTTTTTCCAGGCATGATGATGAGCACTGTAAATCCAGGTAGGCTTTAGAACAACTCTTAACAAAACCAAAGCTAAGTTGATGTCAACCACTCACAGTGTAAACATTCGGAAACCAGAAATGTGCCCCCCTTACTATTGAGTCAATTCACTGACAGCAAAGGATAATTTATCTTCCCCTCCCGGCCCCATCCCGAATTCCCAAATCTCTCAGTCAGTGGGGAGCCTTGGTGCTGGAGTGCATTTTGATGACACCTAGTGGCAAAATTGGAATAATGTGCCAGAAATAGAAGGCACATATGGGTGAAATCAATGTCACTGAAACTAAAGGAAAATGAGATCCAGGGTGAGTATAATGTCAACTACAGGCTGACAGCAAGAAGTGGAAAATAACATGTTATGAATGAAATGGAGAAGCTTAACAACATTATTTTAAGAAGCAAAACCAGCTCTGATAAATGTATTGCACATCTTCATAAAGTGTTCCATATAGAGGAGCTAAAATGGGCTCTATGGGATCAGTTACTGTCTATTTAAAACCAACTATAAACAGCAATAAGAAAAGATTAATTAGTTCAGTAAAGTTGTCTCCTTGGATACCATTCAAGTGACTTCCACCATTGTTCACATGAAATAACCAGGAATACAAGCTTCTGGGTAATAATTATAGTGTTCCAGATAAACACTCATCGAGTGACTTTGATGTGGAAAAACCTCTTTTCAGAGCAGAAGCTTGGAGGTTTGCCTTTATACACCTTGCAGCAGGCAAGGGAAAGGAGGTAGAGGAGGGGTACTGCCCAGGGCAATGCTCCCCAGCCCAGCACTGTCTGGGGCATGCCTCAGGAGCAGGGGAAGAAGCCACAAGCCTCTGCAGGTAGCTTCCATGGCTGTTGGAGGATGTTACCCATTTATTTTTATTGCCAAGCTGAATCTGTAAGGCTATTAAAGTGAAACAGTAGCATCTCTGTTCTCAGGTATAAACCCTGAGAAAGCCCTTTCACTGAAGAAAGGGTTTAATTCTTTTTGGTTTATTTCATTCATCAAACATACTCCTCCTGTATCTTGTAGATGACTTAGAGAAGTCTGCCACCACGGTTACAGACCTGTACAATACCCTACATCACACAACAATTTCTTTCACTCTAAAGGTTTTAGGCACCTTGCTTTTTAGCTGTTCCATGTCACGTATTTGTGTGCTATCTTCTCTTTGCTTTATGGAAACATCCCTGAAATCACCTAAGGAGCTTCGATCTTCATCTTACAGTTCCCATGTGATGTCTGCTAATAGATGGTATAGAGAGGGAGATGTCTACACAGAACAGGAGGCTGTTGTTGTAACCCTGCCGTTCGTATCATCCTCCTCATCTCCTGCTATGTGCTGTATAATGGAAGCACTGAGGCTGCATTCAGCCTGCTACAGTTATTTTAGACACAACTGAATTACCAGTCTGAGATTCATTTTTAAAATATTGTAACTTATACTTCACAGAAAAGCAGTGGAATTAGATAGTTGTTCTTCTCTTTGTTTTCAAGCTCTGAAAATCTACTGCATAGTCAATTATCTGAGGGCACCAGTAACAATTTGCGCACAGTGATACACAGAGCTCCATTTTCCTACCAGAATGTCTTAATTTTTATTCTGTAATATCACAGTCAGAGGTCAGCAACTACTTCAGTTTCAGGATCTAAGCTAGAAAAGAAAGCAAACAGGAAACTTTCATAAACTTCCTGCCTCCAACAATCTCTCAGTAATTTTTCTGCTGTTGGGAAAATATCCTAAACCTTAAAAGCTCAGTTTCCTGGGTTTTTTTTTTTTTTTCTCTCATTTAATTTTTTTCCTAAGGTTGAATAACATATCAGTCCTGCTTATGGGTTTTAAATAGGTCAAACAAACAAGCAAAAAAAAATGATGAAGAAGAATTAAAATACCAATATTCTCACAATATGCAAATGACATCTGAAAGTGACTTCTAGCTGAAGCAAGTTATTTATGCTTACAAGTAAGGAGAGAATTAAGTATGTATTTCCAGTTTTATGCAGTTATATATAAGGCCAATACCTTATCAAGATTCAGTGACAGAAATCCTGGATTTTATCAACCTCTTAGAAATAAATGAGCGCTCCTTCTTGGATTAGATAGCAGAGGTAGGATATGCAAAGATATCCTGGCCTTCAGGGTTGAACTAGCTATTTACATCCCTGGAAGTGGTGCAGCCCTTCATTCAGACCTGCTGTTGTTTGATACAGGAGCTATAAGACAGTGATTTACACAGTATGGTGTCAGGGAAGGGTGCAGCTCTCACCAGATCCTATGCGACACCTGCTTGTATCAAGTCTGTGAAAGGCTGCATTGGAAAAAGAATGAAACAACCTGTTCATGTTGACTGAGGTGAGCAGAAGAGGCAGTGCACTTACATTTGAGGAAGGAAGATTTAAATTAGATGTTAGGAAAAAATTCTCACGGTTTGGGTGAGTAAGCATTGGCATAGACTGCCTAGGCTTAGTTCTTAAAACCTACAACAGAGGAGGTTTCACAATCTCTCAGCAAACTTTTGCCAAAAATGACTCACTGCAGAGTAATGTGTCGACTGATATATTAAGATCCCTTACCACTCTGTATTTTAATAGTCTGTATATACACAGTTCATTGATTTGCTGTTTTGTTCAATCATTTGACATCTTAGCCCCACTAATTACATGAAAAGTCCTGTATCAGCTGTTTGTATGGTTGCATTACAGAGTACTTTGATGCCTTTTTACTAATTGGCTGCTTCTGTATTATTATTTATTGTATGTTAACTTTTAGCCTGACTCAGAGAGAACACTTCATTTACAAGTGCCAAACAATAATTAATGCTGTTAAAAATACACTGCAGCAAAAAATAGAAACTGAGATTGATGAGTGAAATATTTGCTGCTTTTTCCCCAGAAGGCCTCCAGAGTGAAAGATATTACAGTATCAACTGCTCATGTAACTATGAGGGCTTGTGGCCTTCTTGTTAGATCAATACATTTCCATTTCACTTTTTTCCTGGAAAATCCTATTAATTCAAGACTTCAGAGTACCCGAGTTAATATTAACAGCTGTGAAGTGCTTTCCCCAGTCGAACAGTCTAGCAGTCTGACAGGGCCATCAGCCTCTTGCAGCCTTTCCATTCCTTTTCCTGCCACATACCTGGTGGCACAGAATTGATGTGGGGTTGCAGACAGTGACCACCAAGGGCAGCTCTTGACTTAAAAGGACAGCTTGTTAACTGAAAAGAGGAGCTACACTCATAACAAAAAGTCATCTTTGTTTTGTCTCCAGAGAAGATGAGAGCAGCTGTCTAGCTCATGTGAAATATGTAAGAAAAGCCGCTGGGGCACAGTTTTAAGAAACTCAGTCCCACTTTCCCACTACCTCTAAATTAATAAAGACCCCAAGATCTCCCCATTGCTCATTTTGCAGCTGCCAGAAGGGTTTGTCACAAATACATTTTTCAGCCTTAGTCCCAGGTCTGTCTGATGGATAGGGAAACATAAATTGTGAAATAAATATTTATGATGTATAGTCTCTCAGATTCTATTATTTATAGATTGTTCAGTGCAGATGCCTATTGCAACAGTAAAACTAAAATGGAGGTAGGTTTCAGCATTTATGATTCATCCTCTATGGAAGGCTTAAATCATCAGTCCACTGAATTGAATGGTTCTGAACTAAATTGTGAAGTCTTTATAAGTGTCAGTCTTGCAAAGAAAAGAAATTTATGTTATGCAGTTTTTGCATTGACCAAAAAGGCTATCTTGAACGCAGGGGACTTACTAACTGTCCCTTGAATACCAACAGCAAAGCTTAGAATAACTGACACTAGAAAAGTAGCTACTGGAGTTGACATATTTCTAACATGACCATGGGATTCAGCAACAATCTCCACCTGTATAGCTGTATACTGAAGGGTTTACAAAAGTTACCTGTGCTTTGCAAAGCAGTGTCTGTCACAGATACAGTGAAAGTTGCTGTGCTGGGCAAGAGGAGTTGACAGTCAGTAAAAAACATAGTCTGCCTGACACTTCACTTTTTTGAAATGACAGGTACGTATTTTTCATGCAATTTATCATTGAAGAGTCATATTCATACCTGGCCATCAGAACCTAACCTTTATGACTCCGTTGGTCTGCAACTCTCCTCTTCCTGGGCAATGACTGCAGGTAAAATACCTTCACGTGAGAAGGTGGCTCTGTGTGCCTGTAACAAAGCATTTCAGCATCTCCTCCAAGGTACTTTGGATCTAGTGTCGTGAATCAATCTTAAACAGACGAGGAATGTAGTGTCTTAAGTTAGACACAAATAGAATAAGAAAATGCTTGAAAATATTTTAGATTCCAACCTAGCAAGCTTTCTTGCCTTTAATGTATAGTGTTGGGAAAGAAGAACGTCTTTGTGAGCCTCAAGCATCCGTTATCAGCTTTTATACACTAGGCTGGATCACTCTTCAATGTCCCCCATCAGTCTTTCTTACCAGTATTTGTAGTTCAAGTGATCTTAGTCAGCAATCAGGCATCCACTCTCTGCTCATTATTATTGCTTGCACACAGAAAATACAATCTTGCCCCAGAAAACCTACAGCTTAAGCACATAAATTGATGTAAGAATCTACTTTTGGGCCTCTGGAGGGAAACAAATTGAACAAAAGAATAAAGAATAATGGATAATAATAGAGATGGCACTCTGTGTTACTACTGTGCCATGACCGCATCTTTCTTCCACAGAAAGACCTGCCTGCTTTTGTCCACCCAGCTTTTGAGGATAAACATCCTTCCAATGGCTTTTGGAGTAATTGAATCATATCATAATTTTCCCTTAATAGAAACAGGTGCCTCTTGCTCTTCGTTGTCATTCCCTCTTGGTCTTTTTCTGTAATTGTTCAGGTTTCTTTAACACACAGCATTCCTGATGGTCCTCAGCCTGCATAGTCTTTTGGTTTGACTCAGCACCTTACATTCATTTGCTTACAAAACCTTCTCACCAAGTTTTCTAGCATCATGCTTTATAAGATACAAGATAGTAAAGAATTGTACCTTCAATGTCATGCCCTCCTTGTGAATCCTCTGTTGTCCCAATATCTATCTTCCTTGCTCAGAAACGGAAACATTTTTAGCATTTACCATTTTCTTTATTTTTCAGGTCCAAAAAGTCTCACCTTTCACAACTGGGATTAAGCTTCAAAAACAGATTGATCTCAATAATTGATTTTATGAAGACCAGATCCTTTGCTGTTGCCTTGCCACCCCACCAAATGGCCCTTCACTTACAGGTAGGATCGTTCATTTACAGGTACCAGAGTGGAATAATTTTCCATAAAGAACATTATTACCTCTAAAGATGGATCTTTGCCAAGCAGGGTAGAACTTCCCCATTTGTTTAATATATATTTGATGAGTAGTTGAATGAGTTGTGCTGCTTTGCATTGAACTGACATGACATCTCTAAGGTTTCACCCAGGCACACTGCCTGTGGCAGAATAATGGTTTGATCAATGTAGTGCCTTTCATAGACAGTAGTGGTATGTTGTCAGTTTGCTCTTTGTGTTTTTTATCTCATGGCACCGCTGTAGAAAAGCAGGAAAGTTATCACTCAGGCCTGAGGAGAAAAAAAATAACCCTGGTGCTTTCATTTAATCTTTGAGAGTATTATTCATTCTCACCATGATCAGACTGAAAATGCACAGAAGTAGCAACAGTATTTACTACAAAGGTCATTTGAACAGAGGGTTAAAAAGCAGGACTTTATAGACTTGTTATTTCTTAATCAGTATTGACTTGCCTGGTTTGGTGTCAGCTCGAAATAAAGAGGAAAAAGTGATTCTTGTCCTATAGAATTTTTGCAAGATAAAATATAAAATGGGCATTTCTGTGGGTGGACCCTTGCCTGAAACTCTGTACCATAGGAAAAGTCAATTTCTGTAGACTCTTTAGCTTGAAGTATACTAAGGGCTTGTTAGAAATAAAACAGGACATCTGATAATACTGCTTATGTGTCCTTATGCTGAGTCTTCAGGAAATATTCTCAGTTATCATCTGGGTTTTGGTCCAAGTCAGGGTGATAAGACACATCTCTCATTGTGACAATTCACATGCAATTTCCCTTTTGTTGATTTATTGAAGTTGGAATTACATCATTGTTGAATGTATAGACTTCCTGTAGTAAGATTCTACTGAATTTTTATACATTTAGTTGGTAATTAATACTTACTTACCAGACTGTAATATCATTTGCTTATCTTGCCTATTCTACCTTCAGAAGTAAATACCACAAAAATAGATTGGCTTTAAACTAGATATGAAGGGGGAGGGGCATGTATCCAGACTTGCTAGAGATGCCCATGGGTATTGTATGCCAGCACTTGTGGGGCAGCATGTTGACATTTTTGAGAACCAGAAGGTCTTCCAGACCCCAAGGGCAAAAACTATACACTCAACCCCCTCTCTGAAATGCTTATACACCAATGCACGCACCACAGGGAATAAGCAGGAGGAACTGGAGATCTGTGTTCAGTCTCAGGGCCATGGTCTCATTGCAATTGCTGAGACATGGTGGGATAGCTCACATGACTGGAATGTTGTCATGGATGGTTATGTACTTTTTAAGAAAGATAGACCAGCAAGGTGATGTGGTGGAGTCACTCTTTATGTGAGTGAGCAACTGGAATGCCTTGGGATCTTCCCAGGAAGAGGTGAAGAACGTGTTGAAAGCTTATGGGTGAGAATTAAGGGGCATGCAAATACAGGTGAAACACAGACCACCAAACCAGGAAGAAGATGTTGACGAGCAGCTGGAAGTACCCTCAAGATCACATGCCCTGGTGGTCATGGGTGACTTCAATCACCCTGATATTTGTTGGAAAGGCTATGCAGTGAGGCATACTCAGTCCAGAAGGCTCTTGCAATGCATTGATAAGTTCCTGATGCAGGTATTGGAAGTACCAAGGAGGAGTGAAGTACTGCTGGATCTTGTATTAGCAAACAAAGAAGGTCTGGTAAGGGATGTGGAGGTTTGGGGCAGCTTTGGTGGTAGTGATCACAACATGGTAGGGTTTAGTATCATACGAAGAAGAAGCAGGGCAGTAAGTAAGATTGCAACCCTGGAATTTAGGAGGGCTAACTCAAAGGCCTGCTTGGAGGAATCCCTTGGGCTAAGATTCTAGAAGGTAAGGGGACCCAAGAGAGTTGGTTGATATTCAAACATCACTTCCTCCAAGATCAAGACAGGTACATACCTCTGAGTAAAAAGTCAAGTAGAGAAGGCAGGAGACCAGCATGGATGAGCAAGGAGATGCTGAAAAAACTCAAGTGGAAAAATGAAGTTCACAGCATGTGGAAAAAGTTACTGGTCTATTGGGACAATTACAGGAACAATGTCAGGGTTTGTAGGGATGCAAGAAGGAAGGCCAAGGCCCTCTTGGAATTAATTCTGTCAAAGGAAGTAAAGGAGAACAAGAAGGACTTCTTGAAATACATCAATGGTAAAAGGAAGATGAGGGAAAATGTGGGCCCACTGCTGAATGAAGTGGGACACCTGGTGACAGAGGATGCAAAGAAGGCAGAGTTACTGAACGCCTTCTTTGCTTCAGTCTTCACTGATAAGACCAACACTCAGGAACCTCTGACCCTGGAAGTAAGAGTGAAAGCCTGGAAGGAGGAAGTCTCTCCACTGGCTGATGCGAATTGGGTTAGAAATCACTTGTATAAACTGAGCACACACAGTTCCATGGGCCCTGATGGGCTGCACCCACAAGTGCTGAGGGAGCTGGCTGATGTTGTTGCTCTACCACTCTCCATCATTTTTGAAAGATCATGGAGAACAGGTGAGGTGCCTGAGGACTGGAGGAAAGCCAATGTCACTCCAGCCTTCAAAAAGGGAAAGAAGTAAAACCCTAGTAATTACAGACCAGTCAGCCTCACCTCCATCCCTGGAAAGGTAACGAAGCATCTCATTCTGGAGATCATATCTCAGCACATGGAAGAAAAGAAAGTTATCAAGAGTAGCCAACAGGGATTCACTAAAGGGTAGTCATGTCTGACTAATCTGATAGCCTTCTATGATGGTGTGACTGAATGGGTAGATGCAGGGAGAGCAGTGGATGTTGTCTACCTTAACTTCAGCAAGGCTTTTGATACTGTCTCCCATAACATCCTCATGGGAAAGCTCAGGAAGTGTGGGTTAGAAGAGGGGACAGTGAGATGGGTTGATAACTGGCTGAACAATAGAGCTCAGAGGGTTGTGACCAGTGGTGCAGAGTCCAGCTGGCGACCTGTAAGTCGTGGTGTTCCCCAGGGGTCAGTTCTGGGTCCAGTCTTACTCAACATCTTAATCAATGACCTGGATGAAGGGATAGAGTGTACCCTCAGCAAGTTTGGTGATGATATGAAACTGGGAGGAGTGCCTGATCCATCAGAAGGCTGTGCTGCCATCCAGTGAGATCTGGACAGACTGGAGAGCTGGGCAAAGGCAAACCAACTGAAGTTCAACAAGGAAAGAGTATAGAGTCCTGCACCTGGGGAGGAACAACACCATGTACTGGTACAGGTTAGGGGTAGACCCACTGGAAAGCAGCCCAATATAGAAGGACCTTGGAATCCTGGTGGACAGTAAGTTATCCATGGAACAGCAATGTGTCCTTGTGGCCAGGAAGGCCAATGTTATCCTAGGGCACATAAAGAAGTGTGGCCAGCAGGTCGAGGGAGGTTCTCCTCCCCCTCTACTCTGCACCAGTGAGACCATATATGGAGTTCTGGTCTCCCCAGTTCAAGAGGGACAGGGAAATACTAAAAAGAGTCCAACAGGGAGGTACAAAGATGATTAAGGGACTGGAACATCTCTCATGAGGAAAGTCTGAGAGCCCTGGGGCTGTTTAGCCTGGAAAAGGGAAGACTGAGAGGGGATCTTATGAATATTTACAAATATCTGAAGGGTGGGTGTCAAGTAGAAGGGGCCAGGCTCTTTTCTGTGGTGCCCTGCAATAGGATGAGATGTAATGGTAGCAAGGTGAAACACAGGAAGTTCCACCTCAACATCAGGAAAAACTTCTTCACTGTGAGAGTGACAGAGCCTGGAACAGGCTGCCCAGAGAGGTTGTGGAGTCTCTTTCTCTAGAGACTTTCAAGCCCCACCTGGATCTGTTCCTGTGTGTCATGCCCTCAGTGTTCCTGCACTGGCAGGGGGGGTTGGACTCAATGACCTCTGGAGGTCCCTTCCAACCCCTACCATGCTATGATTTTATGATTCTATGACTGAGGGAGACTGTTTTGGTGCTAGTCTAGAAATGCCAGTCTTCTGAAACCAGCATTACTTATACTAACGATAACTGTGTCTATTGTGTTTTAAAAGGGAATTGGTCCCCTTGAGAAACTTTAAACGCCACACACACACACAAAAAAGTTCAGTAAAATGTTTGCTCCACAAGCAAAGTGATATAAAATAAAAATAAACAAAAGGGGGAAAACAGGCCTCAGTAAGGAGGCATGGCAGTTGTGTTCCTGATGACATCATGCACTGTGGGTTTTCTGTGGGGACACACTTCCCTTTAAAATGGCTGATGCTTAACTGAAATAGGATCAACAAAACCCCAACTCACACTTTTTTACTTTACTTTTCTCTCTCTTTGATATTTGAGAAAGACCCTTTCATTTCTCTCTTGCATTTGGTAAGAAAAACGTGGTTTACAGAAATGCAGAATATGATGGTGGCAGACCTGCACCACTTCAAACACTGTGAGATAGCCCTTTGGATTTTTGTTTCAAGGTTTTGAAAAAAAAATTATATTCATAGAAAATTTTTGACAGATGTTTTGCCCTGAAATGTTTTTCCCTGCAAACAAATATGAAAACAAAGCCCAGTAAGTTTGTGGCTTTTATTGGCAAAGGACTACTTCAGTGGAAGACATTAAATAAAATACTATCTTTTTCAATTTGATTCATTTGTTCCCACCAAAAATGCTCAATAAATAGTAACTGCCAGTACCTTTATTGAAATGTAACATAAAAATAATGTAATACTTCAGTACAGAATTGAATGTTGGTCTCTGGTATTTCATACTTAAGATTCTTATTGCCTTGGAAGGAATACCGTGGTGGTATTACTGCATCCTAATGAAACGCTGCTGTCTTATACAGTAAATGGCAGTGCTAAATTTTGCAAAGTACCATAAATGTAATTACCTCCCACTGAGAAACTAAGTGCTTATTCATAGCAACATTACTTTTAGTAATTAAGTCTGTAATATGATTAGTTCCTTCCTAAATCATAAAAGTCAGGTCAAAAAGTTCTATTTCATTGGTCAAACTACAAAAATTTCTTTATATTTGCTCTATGTCAGAGCATACACTAAATGTTCACCTTTTAAAGTGAATCAAAGAAACTTCTAAATCCTGCCTGAGCACATAAGAAGCAGTGAGGGAGGAGAGCAATCCAGTCAAGGGAGTAGAGGAAGATGTGTCTGTCCATCCATCTGAGCAGATTTTAACAGAGTGCATGAAATCCACTGGCCAGCTAGAATGGGAAGCACAGACATGTCTCTGTGCTTTCTTCTGCAGTAGTCAAGTTTCTGAGTCTGCAGAAGGCCCATGAGTGCTTGTGGTTATTCTTACTGAATACGGAGACTTTTTTTTTACTTTACTCTCTGTATATTTTTCTGGCTGAGGTTGCTTCCCCTGCTCAGTGCAAGGGATGGTACTCACCTATAGAAACTTGAAGACAACATAACATTTTTCCTTGGTATTTTTTTTCCGACTCCTGCCTGTAATGTGAAATAAAGAAGATGATATAGTCATAAGATGGTAGATAACACAGCTTAATCATAGGAAAATTCAAGCTAGATTTATCTTTGGTTTTAACAGCAGAAGCCGACTTAATGCTCTGCAACAGTTGCTGGTATATAGGGCAAAGACATCACCATGATATTATGCACACTGTATGCTAATATGATACTTCCTTTTTTTTTTATTCACCTAAATTTGCTTCCAAATTTTTTTTTTTTTTCCTTATTTTTTTTTTTTTTTTTTTTTTTTTTTTTTCATTCTGACAGGAAAGAAAAGTCTTACTGGTTGCTAAGTAACTGTAGCAGTATTGCTGCAGATGTGCAATAGGCATATCTGATTACTATGGTGGTCTTTATTCTTAAAGTAAAAAAAAAATCTTCAAGTAAAATAAACATAACATTGAAAGCAACAATGGTCTGATAATGATGCTTTTCATTACCACAAATGTTTGCAGTCATGAGTACATTGCACCAGCTGATAGTAGAAAGTTTTTGGAAGAAGTGGATTATTCTTGAATGGGTTATTTCAGTGGCATTGACCACCATAGCACCACCCCTCCCCAGAGATTTATAGACAGGACATACAGGCAGTCTTGTCACACCTGGCTGCAGCTGAGGTGGGGAAGACTTTCTTCACATGCTAAATCAGGGTAGGCCAAAAGCTACAAGATCACGCACTCTGATTTAAACATTTCTAGGTGGATCATGAGTCTTATCATTGTCCAACATCTAATATTTCTCTCCATGGAAGCGGCAAGTCCCCCTTTGCTTTTTTTTAGGACAGTAAACCGGAGTTTTAGACAAAGTTTTGGGGAAACATAATGCAGGTGGCTATCATGGCAAAATGAAATCTCTCAACTCATTTGTACAGCTCCACACAGGTAGTGCATATGTTATTTGAGTGTCAGAGTTGCCCTTTCTGCATTCATTTTCCTGAGCACTGCAGACCCTTTTAGGCTCTTGGAAGTCAGGAATCCCCACACCAAGCAAGATTTCACCCATTTGACATCACCCCTTGGCAGATGGGGTGGCATGCAGCTATTTACTGACTCGTCCATGTGAAGGCTAACAGCTATCTCTGTTATCCATTATTCCTCTGTGTAAGAGAACTGTGCTGTTGGGCAGGAAGTATAAGAGTTAAAATCCTATCAATCATTAACCTGGGGGGAAAATAGCACAATGTATATGTGACAGTGAATGACTGCTCTACTGATAGATTTAATTTTCGCATTTCTTAATTGGGGTGTGTTTGACTTTGTAGCTGCAGCAGGATTTTAATGTATATTTTTAATTGCAATGATATATAGATACTATCCTCTCATTGTGGAAGAGCTGTAATTGTTGATATTATTCAAAAGTAATACTGAGTCAATGTGTTCATAATGTGTTTGTTAATAATTGTGTTATTATTTAATTTATTGTAGCTAGGTTAGGAGGATTCAATTTCTTTTGGCTTTTTTTTGTATTTGGTTTCATCAAATGTGTCCATTAATTGTAAGATGTGACATTTGAATTCTTTTAGGATATGCTTGCGGGAGATTGATTTTTGCAGAGAGTGAAGGAGTTTGCCCATGTAATCTCCAGAAAGGTCAAATCTTGACTTAACAAATGTATGATTCAGGAACATAAAGCTCATTCTTTAGGACACCACATTAATATTTATTGGGGTCTGGCTATACAAAGACCTGTTAATTAGCTACAGAGTCTTTTGCGTATTGGTTAAACGATCTTAAATCCAGTTTTGCTCAAGAGACATTAAAATTGCTCCCATTATGATAAATTTGCTAGGTGGGAGACTCATATTCCCATTAATTTCTGTGGCTTAGATTAGCATGTAGGTACATCTTTCTCTCATGACTATCAGCTAGCGGTAGTCAACATTTCTAATAAACTCAGTGAAGAAAATTTCTAAGGAAAATCATCCCCTATTGCTGACAGTAGAGTAAGAACCAGGCAACAGTCAGCATGCCCAGCAGAAGTTATGCAACTGCCTTTGGCAGAGGCAGCTACTTTCCCAGACAGTGCAGCATTCACCCTGTGCAGGAAGGGAGGAAAGACCAGAAACCTGGGCTAGGAGTTGCCTGAAGGAAATTTTCTCAGATATAACAGTCAGTCCAAATTTTAACATCACAGACAAATGAAGATGGCTACTGTATTGGAATGACAGAAAAGCAACTCTGAAAGTGGAGCAGGGAGAAGATGCCAAGTAAAGAGCATCTATGCACAGCTTTAGTTGCAGCACTGCCTAGGTGAGGGAGGATGTCTGTCTATCCATCTACCTCTCTCTCTCTCCATATATATATATATATATATATGGAGAGAGCAAAACAGTACAGTACAAACATCACCAGGCTGAACTGAACCTGTAAATCTACACAACTCCATCTGGATCTGGTCCAGAACAAATGCAGCTATATTTGCATAGTGCCAGCCCTAATCAAATATACCCTGCTTCTGGACTCTGTTCAGTTGTTTCCCAAATACCTTTGCTTATCAGAATTAGTGGATTGGAAAAGATAAGATTAGACAAAGCAACTAGTAATCTCAGTATTTTTGTAAAGTGAGAAAGAGAATGTATGCAGTGTAACAGCTGAAAATAGACTTGGTGCACTGTCAGAAAATTCCTAGAATGAGTGGGTTTAAGAGACACTTCTGACTAAAAGCTCATGCCTTATGTTAAGGGAAGAAGCCAAAGAGTCAAAACTGGATTGAAAAAAAACGGGTGCAAAAGACTTGAAAAATGTGGTGCAGAAGGACAATAAGCAGAATCACCAGAATCACTTTTCTTCTTCCCACACAAATGTGGAGACTACACAGGCATACCACTAAAACATGCAAATCAATGTGGGGATGACAGCATGTTTTGTCAGCACAGGATGCCCCAGCTGATCCTGCTTCTTGACATTGTAGATGATGATATAGACCAAGGTGGGGAGGATGCTGAGGAGGCAGGCTCGTGTCTCATGAGGACGCTGAAGTGAAGGAAGGAAGGTAAGCACATATATATGTTTGATAAAATTGAAGAAAATGCTCTCAAATGTAACTGTAGTAGATAAGCTTAAATCTTGGAGGCACTTTCTGGACTAGTCAGAGCAAGGTAATTAATTTGATGGAACTTGCCTGACCTTGAATAAGCAGAAACTTCTTTGTTTTCATGGAGCATATAGCATCTGATAACAGAGTGATTCAGCTGAAGGACTTTTCACCTCTGCACAGTATCATCAACATTGTGGTAAATCTGGAGGGATAATGAGGTTTTTTAAAAATACTTGGATGCAGCTGTGGGAATCTTAACTCCTGTAATTTTTTTTTTTTTGTTTTTTCTTCTGATGGGTGTTATTCTAAAATAGAAAAAATTTCATAAAACCACATTTAAGCCCCATGCCCCAAATCTTGAGGACTCCCATCTCTCAGTGAAAGGGAGAAGTACTGGCAGAGCGCTAATCCATCTGCATAAACTATTTACCCAGAACTCCTGATGGGGTAAAACCACAGAGAATAAAGTGCTCTCTGCTCTTAGTTATTGGCACAGAGGAAAAAGACAGCCCTCAGAAAGCTTCATTTGCATCAACTTTCAACTCAGCACTTCCCTACTGATGCTTTTCAGCCATCATAACAGGAAGTAAATTAAAAACTGATTTGAATAGCGAAGCTTAACTTAATGTAGAGTGCAGTTTAGAGTGCAGTTTGGAGTCCTTCTCTAGAAGGGCTCTCCAAACAAAGCAAAGGCTCTTCCAGAAACTGAAGAGAAGGATAGCAATTTTACATTATCTCCATAAGGGCCTTCTTTTTCACAGAGTTAAACAGAGCTGAAACTGCCACTGCTGGACACTGAAGGACAGGGTCAGGCAGTGTTCAGAAGGGGCTGAAGACTCTCTGCAAGCCCTCTTAGATGGTATTATGCAATGAACACCATGCACCAGACAGAGAAGTGGTGGCTAAAAGCATATATGCCTGCTGCATGCACTTTGCAGTGAGTGAGGAATCAAAATAGTGAACTATTTTGGCTTGAAAGCAGCTGTTAAGAAAAGGAGCTGGGAGTGCTGGTGGATGAGAAGCTCAACAAGAGCCATCAGTGTGCTCTCGCAGCCCAGAGGGCCAGTCATATCCTGGGCTGCATCAAGAGAAGCATGGCCAGCAGGTCGAGGGAAGTGATTCTCCCCCTCTACTCCACTCCCGTGAGACCTCACCTGGAGTACTGTGTCCAGTTCTGGAGCCCCTGTTACAGGAAGGATATGGATGTGCTGGAATGTGTCCAGAGAAGGGCCATGAGGATGATCAGAGGGCTGGAGCACCTCTCCTATGGGGACAGACTGAGAGAGTTGGGGTTGTTCAGTCTAGAAAAAAGAAGGCTCCAGGGAGATCTTATTGTGACCTTTCAGTATCTGAAGGGGGCCAACAAGAAAGCTGGGGAGGGACTTTTTAGGCTGTCAGGCAGTGATAGGACTAGAGGGGATGGATTAAAGCTAGAGATAGGTTGATTCAGGTTAGATATTAGGAAGAATTTCTTCACCATGAGGGTGGTGAGACACTGGAACAGGTTGCCCAGAGAGGTGGTGGAAGCCCCATCCTTGGAAGTTTTTAAGGCAAGGCTGGATGGGACTCTGAGCAACCTGCTCTACTGGGAGATGTCCCTGCCCATGGCAGGGGGGTTGGAACTAGATGATTTTTAAGGTCCCTTCCAACCCTGACAATTCTATGATTCTATGATTCTATTTCTAATGCTATCTTAACAGAATATATTATGTGTCATCATAAACACATTGCTGGGGGAAGTGTTCAGGTTGAAGCAGTGTTTCTCTAATAACAGTAATTTCTCTCTTCTCATCCCCAAGAATCCAGCACTTGGAAGCAGGGAACAGTTTTTAAGGGGTCTCAGGGAATATATTTAGTGGTTCCAGAAATTCTGGGTGAGGGCTTGAAAAAAACGTATATGAGTACCCTGACATACATTGAACTGAGGTTTTTTTCTGATTATTCCAGTCAGCTAGAAGGAGAGAGCTTATATGATTTCAAGCTTTTATTTCGTGCTAACACATGTTCACATGCACAATGGCATTCTGTTGAATTGTATCCAAAAAATTAATTATTCTTCAGAAGGATTTTGGCTTTCTCTGAGGATAGTCTCTACTTTTTTGCATTAGACTAACCTTTTGTCTTTGTTTAACAAATAGGTGCAGCAGGGAAATACTTGCCTGGGAAATTCCTGAAGGGAAATAGATGCACAAAAAGATATTGATGCTGCAGCCTAAGATAAATAGGGCATTGTAATACACTTAGCAAATGAAAATGCAAATCACAGAAAAGTAGAGGAGGAAAAATTATATTCCCTGGCCTGAACGTTCAGAGAAAGAGAGTGGGACTGGGAGGTGTCTGACAAGCACATTATTTGCAGTCTCCTGCTAACTGAATGTTATCTGAATTGCTTGCGGCTGTCATTACATGAGCAAATGTATTTGTAGAAATGCCAGTAGTTTCAGAGAGATGATGCTCATACCAGAAAAAGTTGTGAGCACTGTAGGGACACTACAAGGAAGTGGTAGCTGGTAGAAGAGAAGTCCAGGAGGACTCCTTGTGTCTATCAGGAGTCTGTCCTTAAAACCTAATCAATGTGGTGTTAATTTATCAGTTACAGCTGAGGAATCTAACTGGAGTTTTCTTCGTTTGTGTATGTGAGTTCAGCTTATCAGTGTGCTTGGCCTGTCTACAGCCTAACAATGAATTACCATCTAAGCAATGAGATGTAGGTGAGGCCAATGCAGAAACAAAACTAAAACTCCAAATATTCCGAATTCCCCAAAATCTGACTTGCACTGAGGCATCCTGCTGCTAGCAATACCACTTGCCCGCTCTCAAACCCCATGATCTATTGTATAGCCTGTGATGCTTTTGCCATGGATTATTGATTGGGCACTGCAGTCAGCAGAGCATCGGTGATTCTGCTCCTGCCTTCGGTTACAGCTCTCTGCATCATGGGGGTATGCACGTGCCTGCTCCAGCCATACCAGTGCTGCTCTGTTTTCAAAGGCATTAATCATTGCAAAAGCACAAGGACAGTAATTGAAGTCCTGTGGGCGTTTGAAAAGGTTCAGCCCTCCTCTATACTTTAAAGAATGCCAAGCTTTATGTGTTAAGAGACAAGTAGAAAATACTGTTTGGATAGAGTGTTCAGGGAGAGAGAAATACATTAAATGCCACTGTCAGTACACAGCACCTTTTTCAAGCTGCTAACTAGCAGTTTGTGTTTAGGTGGTAATTTGGGGTTTAGAGGATACTTTCAGATCTGCTCCAACCTAGCTGGGAGGAGTGTGAGGGTGTGGAGAAGAGGACTTCATTATTGTGTGCCTTGATGGCTCTCCTGCTTTCCAGCAGTGCTAATCTGGAAGGTTCAGGGACATTCAGAGACATATGGATCCCAAGTTTAAGAAAACAGACCTCCAAAAAAAAGGTAGTGGCTTGTATTTAACAGGGTTATTTTTTCCCTGAATTATGGGCTCATTCATTTCTATGTTCTTAGAGTTCATTTTAGGTATGTTATCTCACCCTTGAAACCTCTCAGCAGGTACTGCTGGTATGTTGTTTGGAAGATTACCTCTACCATGGGTTTACCCATATAAATTCAATAGTATAAAAAACACACTAGAAATTTCTGCATGCACCTGTATGTGCTTTAGAAGATTCCAGAAGAAAAGTGGTACTTAAAAGCCATTATGAATGTATAATGTCTCCCAGATAATGCATAATTGCTCCCAGTCTAGCAATGTCATATCTCAAAAAAACCCAAACCAACAATGACATGAAAAATAAAATAAAATCTACAAGTGGGACTGATTTCTAAAGTGAAAATGAGTGAAAGTTTTTTGAGTGTCAGTAAGAATGAGGGATGTGTTCATAGTTGATGAACACTGTGAGAAGTAGAAGAACTTTAATAAATATCTGTCAGAACTTTGAGGAACTTCAGGGTGTCTAACATACTCGTGCTCTTGAAATAAGAAGACACAGTAAAATCACCCTGGAACCAGTAACATATCATAGTTTGGTCAGTGCCACAATTCAAAAAAAAAAAAAAAAAAAAAAAAAAAAAGACCTAAAACATAAAAAAAAAAAAATTTTGTAAAAGAAAAAAAAAAAAAAAAAAAAAAAAAAAAGTATAGTTCAGGTATATATGCCCTGAAGCCCTAGATGTTCTAAATCACAAAGGAATACACACACACAATTCATCTTAAAAGGAATGTCCCTGTTCATATAAAAGCAGCAGAAAGTGTCCATTAAAATAAATGGATGTAATGATAAGTTCTGCCTTCTATTATGAACAAACTGACTTCTTAATCTACAGCACCATTTCTGTTCACATAAGGTTTCAGTCAAGCAATTTATCTTATCTCATTTTTTGCTGTTTCAAGAAAGAACCAGGAAGACTGGCTACAATTTTCTCTCATTTTAGATAAATGCAATCCTGATGGCTGTGGCCTGGAGGGAAGAGCCACCATCCTGCCAGAAGAGAAGGAGGCCTCCTCTGTTGACATCTGGCGGCAGGAGAAGAACAAAGGGTTGGCTCTGAGGCACAATTCTTGCCTGAGGGTGTTAACAGGTGAGATGTTTCTCCTTGTAATGAGCAGACATGTCATAATGTAAGTGAAATTGTGCCGCTGCAATACTGAGCATATGTTTTGGCAAATCACCTCACGTAAACGCGATTTGGGGTGAAAAAGTTGTAGACTGACAAGACAGGATAGGATGTCTATTTAATAAGTCTCCTTTCAAGTAGCAGAGATTCCCATGCAGTCCTGTGTGTTACGGGCACGCTTGCTAGAGAGTAGAGGGAACTAAGGAGCAGGTGCCATCAGCAGAGATGCAGTGATTACTCAAATGAGCCTGGACCTGCAAAGGCCCTTTGGAGCAAGAGGGCAGCTGAGTCAAGTGGCTGGAGGCACCAGCAGAGACAGCAAATGATTATCAGCTTTGGAACCCTGCAGCTTGAGGAGCTGGAGGCGTTGCTCCTCAGCAGCATAGGCAACATATCCCCCCAACCTGACATTCCTAACCTGCAAGGCTGAGGTGTTACTATAGGATGAGAAAAACAGCCGCAGGACTCAGCACAAGGAATGAAAGAGATGGACAATATATTATATACTTGCACTTCTGGAGAGAAGTGGTTACGTATTAGATACTATCCTACCTCCTTGCTACTACTTCCTCTTCTGCTCTTCAGTGAAACACTGTTGTAATATTTGAGTTCATCTGTCATTTACAAGTGGGAATAATTAGCTCACTGAGGTTTATATTTCCAAGTTTTAGGGTATATATTTAAGCTGCTGTTTATTAGAAACTCCTGAAGTTTAAATTCAGACCTTTTTGCTGTCAAAACCCTGACAAGAAGGGGTCTATTCCCCCATCTTCATAAATATGTTATTTCCTGAAATATTTTGCAGTTAACATTTAGATACTTAGGCCTAATAAATACTCAGAAAAGTGTGAGAAGTTCCATATGCTGCCATGTGCTTCCATATACTGCAGGGCATCGTTGAATCTTCAAATTTGTTCTTATTTAAATTATATGTGCCAACACCTCTCTTTTTATTACAGCTAGCATACATGCTCTAGCTATTTCTAACAAATGTAAGGTCATCAGTTGCATCACAGCTGTTTACTGCACACAGCACTCTGTTAAATGTCTCTGCTGTACTCAGAAGGGTAGCTCACCTTTCAGTGAAGATTGTATAGTATCTAGAATGAGGCACCAGAAAGACACCAAGTAACTAGCAATCTGAGATCCAATTTGTGTGAGCGGGCTGCACTCCTCCCACCTCACTCCCTGTGGGGTCAGGGATGCAATTGGTAAAAATGATCATAATACACCTTCCTCAATCTACATATGGGTGCTTGGCAGGATATTCTTCACAGGATCCCCTGACAGCTTTGAGATATTTTCTCGCTCTTGCTCTGGAATGCTATGGAGTTACTCATTTTGAGGCATTAAGGCTCTGCTCATTTATTCCAAGTTTCCTTTAAAGAGGGGAAGAAAGCATAAAATGTAGGTTCCTGTGTCTACGCTGGGTACCAGCTATTGCTTGTGGGATAAATTAAATAGATTGCATTTTAATTTCTGCAGTCTCAGCTGGCTGATGGGACATTCAGATGTGGTAGTTAAATTCTTCAAACTATGATAAATTTCTAAAAGTAGGAGAAAAAAAATACAACTTAACAGAAGTTACTGGTAGTTCAGGTGTGACTTTAAAAAAGACGCTGAAGTCACTATTGGCTTAACTTGCTTTTATTTTTCATTTAAATATGCATGACTTACTGTATTATTATGTAAAAATATACCTTGTTCCTTCTTAGGAAGGCAAAGTTTCTCTTACTGGTACTGCCTGTTGTCTCTGCCTACTTTACATTTGGACCCTGACATATAAACCTTGTACTGTGATTTTCAATGGTCAGAAAGATTTTAGTTTGTAAAGCTGTATTTCTGTAAGAACCTCTGCCGTGTACTAATCTCACAGCAGAGTATGCTTGCCTGTTATTTAGATAGCCCATTTTCCAGTATCGAAGTTTCTAAGTAATCATCTGTTACTTCAAATAATATAAAAATAGCATGTCATTAACATTAAGCACCAACTGCAAGGATTTAATTTTAAAGCGTTTCTCCTTCCCCTGACTGAAGAAATGCCTCTGCGATCATTTTTAACCTTTCATCAGCATAATTGCTAAATAATTAACAATGGTTAAATGATGAGAACCTAAGAGATTTGAAAATTATTCCTGAAGTATGTATTTCACTGGAGCAATGACCTATATGAATCTGTTTCAAAATAAAAGCACTGTATATTTAACAGAAGTAGCAGCACAAATTATTTATATGTGCTAGATCTTATGATTTAGGTACTTATTATGCCTTAGTCACTTAGAGCTGCCCCTGGTCCTACGTCAAAGCATAAAGACCGACCTCACTGCAAAGAACTACTTGTGTGCTGAGACTGAGCTCTACTTCTCCAAGGCTACTTCATAATACTTTGCCATGTCTTAATTTCCACTAATACAAATTATTACTTTTTCCACAGAATAAGCAGTGAAAAACAATGTAAAGGTTCTATAATCCGTTTCTATTTTTGTAGCAGATACTGAGTATATTTCCTTGCTTCTGTTAGCTAAGCTGATTAGCATGCTGAGTTTTTCTGCAGTTTCTCCACTGTTCTCAATGAGCTCAGTGTGCTGATTTTGGATGTGCTTTTTATAAGATCTTTAGGCACTGACAGTTTTCAGCCTTCTCCATCCTGTCCCATCTCTGTGGGTCACTGGGATTTACTCACTCTCTTTTGTCTCCTAATTTGGGTATGATTAGAAACTACACATAGATCTGCTGGGAACCTGATGACCTGCTAATCTAGGTGCCATCAACACAAGGGCCTTTAGGTGGTCTCCTGCCATTTGTTCCAGGCACACCCATTCACTCCAACCTCAACGTTTTTACTACCGCTTTCTTTGTAACAAGGGTGGGAACATGAAAAGGAACCAGAAGTATTTATTGGTGGGGGAAGGAGAGCGAGGGTAGGAGAACCCATGGAAGCAGGAGTTGTGAGAAGCTTGGCTGCTCCCTAAATTTATTATTCCTCCCCCCCCCCCCCCTTTTTTTTTTTAATAAATTCTGGTAGTTTATTAGTATATACAGTGTTATGGTGACACTATTAGGACTCACAAATTGCATCTCTGTCTACAGATCTTCAGGACCTTCTCACATTCATCCTTTTTGTAGATAATTTTGTCCTTCCAGTAGTTTTTTGTAAAATTGTAGAAAGTTCTCAGCGGCTCTCACTCCCCATTTTCAGGGTGTGGATATATCTCACTATATCTTATCTAATCACTACCTTCATCTCCCCTTTCCACAATATTCTTTTTGGTTGCATCATGTACCTTTTATGGTGGATGTGATTCTGCAGCCAGTGGCTGATGCAACTACTCTTTGAATTGCAATTTCCTCTGGTTTCACCCAAACCTCTCAAGAGCCATTTCTTTCTTTCTGCATGCTTTCATCTATTGTTGTGCCATTCATATTCAGTCACAGTTTATTTAATATTTTTGGCTGATGGTTTGGGGGAAGTAGTCACAGGGAGCTTGTTTTGTTCTGTTTTTCTGTTAGAGGTCTCAAGGTACCTCGTGTCTATACAATCCTAATGACCCTTCTATCCTGTCACTTTATTTATGCCTTTGAGCTGTTTAAATGAGGAGCACCTGGCTGGAAACAAAGAGAAGTGGCTGGCTGAGTGTTTTCACAAACAAAAGTAATGTTTCTATTCCTTCAGCTATATCCCTACCACTTCCTCATAGAGTATTTAGCACAAGGGTGTTCAGCAGGCTTTAGCTTTGTTAAACACCTGCTCAGAAAATGTGCTGACTACTGGAGGCCATGGGACTACAGCAGCCCATTAATGCTTGCTTTTGAAAACGCTGGTCTAACTCGAACACAGCAGTTGTGATCCTCTGTGAGAAAGTGCTCTAAATGCAAATTTTAATCAATGCCATTTCCTCGTAAATCAGTCCCTCTAGCTTCCTAATTATCAGTGCCAGGCTCTGAATTGTCATTATACTTCTCATATTGAGGTCCAGATTGAAAGTGATATCTTCCTGTGCTGCACAGGAAAGAATTATCACTTTGCTGCTCTCTCAGGGATCTGAGCATACAACATGAAGCTGATTAGCTCACCTTCCTCTCTCCTGTGCACAAGGTTCCACCAACTGCAGCTTTCCACTGTAAAGCGACTTTTTTTTTTTTATTCTTCTTTAAAAAAAGAAAAACAAACAAAACCAAACCACCCAAACCAAAGAAAACCTACATGATACTTCTTCAGTACTGTCATTTATAGCTATTTTTAAGAAATGATAAAATGAAAGGTGAGCAAACATCAGGCTTCTTTTATTATATAGTTCATAAATAATGTGACCATAACTGCTGTTTCCCTTTCTTCCTGTGCTAACATTTTTGCAGCCTCCCGCTTTTTCAGAACTGAAAACCTCTAGATCAATAAAAAGAAATTGAATTTTCACTGGAATAGCTTACAGATGTGTAAAACTTCAAATCCACTGTGAAATAATTTCCCTTTCCAGTAAAATATTTGTGAAAGTCATTGGCAAGCAAGTGCCTGTTCTGTTATGTGTAAATAGAATTAAAAAAGGAAATATGATTCCTATATTATAATTGTTTGGAAAATTATTGCATGTAATCTATTTCCATTACTAGGAAGAAGAGATTATTTATTGATTTAATAATGTAAAAATAATCATATGCTTTTTTTAGGTTGTTTGGTTTCCGTATGATTGGATGTAACCTTGTTATACCTAATGACCATATATATAAAATGTATTATTGCTGGTGTTTACTGTTAATAAAATAATACATAAAATGAGAATGCTCATATTAAAGAAGTACAATACTTTTACTGAAACAAACGGTAAACATTTTACACACTTTAGAAAATTTATTTTTGATTCCTTCAATGGAGAGCCTTAAAGAAATTTCTGCAAAGCAAAGAGGAAGATCTTTCTTTTTGCATTTAAATCTGAAGTTAGATATACAGATTATCTTTTTAAAAGATTGTATAGTGGCTCAGCACTTAGGATACTGTAGTTTATTAATGACTTTTGAAGTCATGCTCTGCCAGGGAAGCCTAAAAATGCAATTGAAAAACAATGCATGGTGGCCACTGATAAAAATAAGAATATTAATGAATATGCAGAATGGAAACACTTCAAATCTATTGAAGGGTGAAAATGTTGAGGCATAATCTTGATTAACCCCAAATCAAGGAGGATGGAAAGACACATGCCATCTTCCAGGTGACAGAGGCATGGGTACACAGACAGCACAAGTGCAGTGAGAGAATTTTGAGCTAAACCCAGAATTTGTTTAAAGCAGGGAGGAAAACAAAGCAGAGAAATGCATAACAGTTTTTACTGTTAGCTGAAGGCAAAGCTGAGAAGGCTGTTTACTTCCCCATGGCATGACACTGAAGTGATAGACTCCAGCCACTAAGCAGGCCAGCAAGTCTGGAGTTGAGAAAAAGACTTCACTTGAGCTGGTGAGAAGTTGAGGAAGCTATAGGGGAAGAGTTGGCACTAGCACTGGTAACAACAACTGACAGGCATAAGGTTATATTTCTACGAAGGAGTACTAGATGGCCTTGATGGTACAGAAGCCAATAAAAATAGATGAGGTCTGCTTATGCTAAGGAAGGTTTAAAAGCATGCTACTTCTGACTGCACACGCTTAGTAGGCTCATGAATTTTAAGCAGGAAGGTTCATTAGGACAATGTGCTGCAATGTCAAGATATGGAAAGCTCAAATGTTTCTTGTCAGTCCTGAGAATTCTAACTTTTTATAGTTTGGGTTTGTTCCCCCCCCCCCCCTATTTTATGGCAGATTCTTATGATGAAGGCATTCATAAATACAGGCAGCATATTATAAGCAAAATATTAGCTTTTAGGCAGCAGTAGTCTGGTTTCAGTTGCTGATCATAACTAGAGGACACACATGTTTTACTTATAGATAAAGGATGAAAGATAGCCACAAGTCATTTACAATAAAGTGTTTAAGAGAAGAATGAATGAAAACCAGTTATTTCATAAAATCATGTGAAATTAGCAGAGTCCTTGCAAAATGCTTAAGCAAAACAAGCTTGTATTAAATATGCATTATTTCAGATATGTTGGCATTACAAATATACTACTGATTCAGTTAGCCCAAACATTTCAAAAATCCTAAAATGTGATCCTGTGTAGAAATAAGCAATAGTGTCAAACACTTAGCAAGCAATACATCCACTAAAGAAGGACAAATTTGAAACACCCTAGCTCCAGATGTCCATTTCATTAGGTGCAAATCCTGCTTCTTCCTCCAGCTCAGAACAGCATTTTGCAAAACCTTGAAAAAGAATAGAACCATAACAGTTTTGCTGAAAGATGCAAGCGTATGATGTTGCAAATAGCTGTTCCTTTTCTGTAGAGTCTGAGAACAAACAAAGCAGCTTGAATAGCTCACCATAAAAGGATCTACAAACCACAGGGATCGACTGGCTGGATTTGATGAGTAGGTATAGACAGGCTGTCGTGACAGTTGTGGGTCAGCTTCTTCATATTCTGAAGAATACACTAGACTGCGGGAAAGAGTCCACCCAACTTCTACCTCTCTGAACCTAAACCCATTAAATATTAAGAAACAACTAAACTTTAGCTCTTAATGCTGAAAAATGAAGTAGATTTAAATACCTTTATTACCATTACAAGAAAGATACTACTGAAGCAATAAGGTACTCACCAATATTTGTTACAGTATAAGAAACTGGCTTGTATACTATCAAAATGACTACTTTAATTTTTTTTTACCTAATGCAAGTACAGAAATGCTTTCTCCCCCTGGCATGCCCTAAAAGTGGAGCTACACAGATGTACTTGAGCTGTCTTTGACTGTGCTCCCTAAGATTCCTTTTATCTGTGTGCATCTGATAGTTTTCCTTATAGTTTGTAGTACAGAAAGTTTAATTCATAGTACATTGGGTATCAACCTGCCCACCAGCTCATGGGAAAAATATAAAGAGTTTTAATTATATTTTCTTTAGAAAGGATCATTTGATGAAGTAAAATTTGATATGAGTCTGCAAGAAAGGAGGGGGGTTTGTTTTGTCTGGGTTTTTTTTACATATAGAAATGTAATTGTTCATGTTTTGTAAAGTTTTGTTACATACAATAACTCGGTGTGTAACATTCTTCGACAATATTTGTTTTTATGGAAGTTTTTCGGTATTACCTTATTAAGTAAAAATTGTTGTGTGATTTCATTCATCTCTGCCCTATTTCTCCTATCTCTCAGTATGAGCTGTTCTGAAATTATGTTCATGTACTAGAAGACATGTGCCAAGTACCTAATTTAGTACTCAACAGTTCCATACAAATTTCAGCTGTTGTATAACACCAAATACTGTAAGGATGAAAAGCTCAAAAATCTTTTTATCAGACTAGAAAATTATTACCACTTTGGAGTGGACAGTATTCATATTCCATTTAAATAGTAACTTATTCTTAAATTTGCCTAATTGACTTTAACAACTTATTTGTAATGTGTGTGACTACTGTGAATAAGATAAAAATTGCAGCCTGTTTGCCCATGACTTCTGAGGTATGTGTGCAGAAAAATGAGATAAGAAGTGGTTTTCAAAGTAATTGTGAACTATGCAAAACAACAACAAAATGAGGACAAACTAGCAGGATTTTAAAACACCTCTGTGAATTAGAAACATGTCCCATGATTAGGTTCCTAGGGCTTTTGGATATGTTTGAAAATCCTGGCCATTCTGACTAAGATTTCAGAAATATTTTAAGTTAAGGATAAACACAAATAGTTATACTCGAGACTACGTTTTCAAAATGCATTTAAGTTTGTACACAACAGTTTTGATAAAGCAATGAGAAATTACCTCCACACATTACAATGTTTTACTTTTTAATTATAATTACAGAGGTAATGCCTTTCTTTGGTAAAATAGTAGGGGGTTTTAGCCATGCCATTCTCTATTTCTTGAAGGGGATTTCTGATATGTAGGGTGAACACTGAATACTGGGTAACTGAACATCAAGTAACATCAAATCTGTATAAAATAAGCACTCTTCTACACCAAAGGTTACCATTTAAAGCTCCTAAATGCTTAATAAACATAGTAAACTATAAAGTCAGGAAGCTTTAAGGACATCCATAGACTAACAGACACGTTGATGAATTTTAACCAGAGCAGCAACTTACTCCTAAAAATGGCTTTTCTCAGAGAAGAGTGAAGAGCTCTGGCTTATTGGTTCTAAAAATAGCTCATAATTCTTATCCTTTTTCAATTCACTGTTACTAACAGTGATTGTGATTAGTGTTAGTATGTATCCTGGAAGCCAGCTGCTGTTCGTAAAGTTAGAAATTGAAGCCATATGAAGAGGAACATATACAGAGGATATATTTAAAATCCATAACTGAACAGTCCTTGTTAACATAGAAAGATTTGCTATTTACACATACAGGAAAAAATGTATTGGGAAACTCGTTTCCAATTTATACTCTTTCCAAACGATCCTCCTTCTGACCCCAAGAAGAAAACTACAGAAGTTTTTTCTAAAGAACATGCTTATTAACATCTCCTGGTCAGAACTGCACTAGAATCCAGAATCACTCAATAAGGGGGATGCACACAAAAAAGTGTAAAGCTGTTTTTGTCTACCCTTTTCTAAGGCTGCACGAAGTAGCAGCTACAGTACAGGACACCCATTTCTTGATCTCAGACATACATTACCATCTAACCTACTTTATGCTGTTAATATTTTACTAGTAGTTCATTCTGAAGCTGGAAATTAAATGCTAATCTAATGTAAGCAAAAATGGTTGTGGTACCAAAGGAAGGTTCTTCTACAGGCTAAATGCTAATAAACACCATGGCCAAAGGGTGAACAAGTTGCAGGGTAACAGTAAATAACCAAGGTTCCTTAGAAAAATCCCTGTTCTTTCTTATTTTGGTGCAAGCAGAAGAATGCAGCATGGAGCTGGAAATATGGTTCCAGCAGAAAATTAGGTGCTTCGTACAGGAGTCCTTCAAAATGTCACTATCATCACTCTCTCTGTTACTTCTGTAGTTAGCATTTCAGAGTCATGTTTTTTTCAGAGCTGTTATGCCTCATGTGATAACTAGTATGGGAAGTACAGCGGTTCTGTTTCTTCAGCAAGCATCATAGCAGTAATCCCTGATGAGACTGAGCCATCAGGAGACAGAGTATGTTTTAGACATCCCACCAAACCTGCTCAGTGGTATGGCAAGAGCACCTAACATGACAAGTAAGTTGGTTCTCATCTCTCTCCCTTCAAGCCACGAATGTGACCTGAGACATGTCCATCTCCATTCTCCTGTCTTGTACCTTCTGCTGAAGGTACCTCCTTCTACATAGATGGGATCAAGATCCATACTTGGGCTATTGCACATGAAACTCAGGCCAGACCGTGTGGACAGGTTTCCATGTAGAAAGGAAGGCATGTCCCCTGTATTATGGAGGCTTGGGGGTCTGCTGGCAGTCAGAAACCATTTCTCCTTCACAAGATGAAATAAATTTGTGAGGCAACCATGTTAGTGTTTAAGAAAACTGGGCAGCAACATACTGACCGTAGATAGCTTCACTTTCCATTAAACATTTCTCAGGTAACCCAGCCTTTAGGCTTTTATTTTATTTTATTTTATTTTATCTTTAACAAGAAAACCCTCATTTCCTAAGTAGGAAGGAAAGGACAAGTTAGGAAGATTGTATTTTATAGAAAACAAAAAGTAATTAAACAAAGTAATAACAGTCACTGTAGAGTTTGCTGCAGGACACAAAATCCAACAGCATTTAGTACTGGGAAGGATATGATGAGATCAGGGTATGCTTCATTGTTTCTACCTGAGCACTATGGAAAAAAAGACACAAAACCCCCAAGTGTATATAGAATCTTGCAAAGATTTCCACTGCTGTCTCTCATTACAGACATGCCACTCATGCAAAGACCTTTACAAAACAAAGATAAAGACTTTCTGTCTTTTTTTTTTTTCTTCATTTTATATAATTTAACTGAACAACATCAAAATTATTGCCAACATGAGATAGCTACTTAAAAGATTGTTTTATAGACCCTTTGGTAAGAACGAATATAATAAAATATAGATCCTTCAAAACCTGCTGGACCCTTCCCACGCAGAGTGCCAGGCTTTCAGCTTGTGCTAATCAGGAAATGTAGTCTCATGGGTTTGGCCTATTTGGGACTCAAGTTTCAGATTCTATTAAGAGCATAATTTAGGCTTTGTTGATAATTGTTACAGAAGAAACAATCACTCCTCAGTTCAGGATTAAAAACTAGTATTTGTATTTAAAAGGACTTTTCAAATTTTTATGCTAATAGCAGGTGAGTATGTCTACCTTCAGCAGCCAGTGAATGGCAGTTCACATACCGAGTACTGTAGCAGATCTTTTGTTTGTTCCTTGATGTTTTGAATGCACTCTGAATGCTTCTATTTTTCTGTCACTTTCACTTTCCAAACCTCCTGATAATGTTTATCAACATAGAGGGGACTTTTCCCAGTGCTTTGCCAACATGAATCTGGCTGCATGACAAATACATAAGGCTTTAAAGTAGTAGATGGATGTCTCTGCTGCTTACCCATGAATACAATGATACTATCTTGTTATGATCACAAAGCTCCGTATACAAAACATTATCCAGTTTTTATTTACAATTCACGACTGCCAGCCTACACTAATCCCACTGCATGTAGTTATTTGCTTATTTACTGTATATACCATTTATGAATTGCAGAGGTCTGCAAGATACAGCTCTAGTGACTTACACTGGGTAGTGACAGCTTACACTAATTTAACTACTCACATTCACTTTTGTGCTACAGGTAAAAACAACTCTCTGTCTGTTGCATGGAGATGTCAAAGCAAGTAACAAGCAAGGCAGCAGAGTAAATCACTCCAGGTGGAAAGTTCCCAGCCTGCCCGGGGCAAGTCTGTGCCCAGCAGCATCTCCCTGCACCCAGTGCCAAGTGGAGTAAGAGCAAAGGTGGTAGCAGGCCCCTGGGGTGCTGCACAAGATGGCCACTGGTGGCACCAGGGACCAGTGTCATAATGATGAGCTGGTATCCACTAGAAGTGTGTGGGGTTTTGGTTTGCTTTTATTTGAAGGATGATTTTTCTGGAAGTGCAGCAACTGAAGCTGGAAGCAGTAACTCTATTGTGAGAGCACTGCTATGCCTGTAACAAAGGCTCTGTTGTGCTGGCACACAGCACAGTACCCAAAGCTCAGGATGTTTTCAGCCTATTTACTTTTATTCATATTTGAATAAATCTGGCATGGCTGCTGGAGAAAAATAGCATATATTAAGGCTATTTTAATCAAATGGATCCTTGATACAGAAATATACTGTGATTTCTTTCTACTGGCAGTCTGCATGGCAAAGGCAGTTAACAACTCTGAACTGCTGCTATGACCTAAAAGAAAATTAATCGTCTCAGATTCCATCCTGGCAAATCAGGAGAGTATACACAGAAAAGGAAAGTCAGAAAAGCTGTTACAACATCAAACTAGTACAGCTCCAGCCGGAGGACAAATGAGAGTGACTTTCACGTTTCTCTGTCTTAGACAACTGGAAGCCGCTGCAACAGTTCTGGCCCTCCTTGCTGCAGGAGATGCCTCTTTCAATCATTGAGATTCCAGCTGTGACCAGGAAAATGGAGAACTTTGATTTTTATTTATGTCCTTTTGGCCTAAAATTCTCTTTTCTCAACAGTAACTAAGAGAAATTTTATTAGAATTAGTTCATGTGTACGGAAAAGTTTGAGATACACAAGCCAAACTAGAAGCAACAAAAGTGCACTATCTTATCACAAATATATGTACTTTCATTTATTGTCTAGGTTACGTGATAGGAATGGTACACAGAATGCATTGTCTGCACTATGGAGGCTGTCAGAAGCATGAAATAACAAAGAAGAACTCAGTATGGCAGTCAGATGTAGTTTTCCCTTTGCTGATTTTAGTTTTGTTCCTTTTAAAGATACGTGTCAGTGATTTCTACTGAGTTTTCACTTGTCCCGGACATCTGCTGAGCATCAGATCGCTCATCAAGGGTTCTGCAGTACTGTTTGTCCTACAGTCAGCGATTACAAAGATAGATCCTGTGGGATCTAAAGTAAATGTTGATGAATAGGGACAGCTTCTTTCTATTGCCCTTACCTTCTGCCCTTAAGTATGCAACAAATAAACATAAATGTAGAAAAGTGACCACAAAGTTGTATCTGGTGCATTCTTATACCATTAGTGCACACATTTAAAATATTGTTAAAATTTTCATCCTTTAATAAAATAGAAAATATATATGATTCTCTACAACAATTACTTTTGTTGGGAAGCTGATGAAAATCACTTATCTCTCACCTCTACAGATTGTAAGGAAAGAATTTTTTGCTCTTCCTCTTCTTTTGCTGCTGTTGTTTTAAGTAGTCTTCCAGGAAAGAAAGATCCAACAGAGAAGGTATGCTCCCAGTGATGACAGGCCTTGACTGATAGGGCTGCTCTGAAAATGTTAATAATAATTCTTTATCTTTAGCTCTTGTACGTCCAATGAGTTCTGTTGCTGGGAAAGGGACAGTGTTCTGAGTGAGAGGCCAGGGATGAGGTCAACACCGTAGCCATGCTCCAGTGCTGATACCGCGTGTGATTGCTACAGCAGATGTTGACTGCCAGCCACCAGGAAAAGGGGCAAACAGCAATGGTTTTGCAAACTGTTTTGAGGGGAGAAACCAAGCAGTTGCAGCCTGAGATGGTTTTCATATTTGGAATGAGGTACAGTAAATGATATTCAATTGCTCTGTAAATAACAACAGCACAATTTCTGTTAAGATAGTTTGAAGAAGTGAATTTTTAAAGCCATTATGTAGCCTGAAAACTTATGTGTTCAGCAGGCAATGTCAGGCTGACAGCAACTTGACCTGGGACAGTTAGACTGAAAGCAAGGCAAGTGTCCTGGGTGGCTTTCTTCACAGCATTTCTTCCCACGTTTTTGCTTGTGTTATTTTAGCCTTGGTGTGACAGAGCTTCAGGATGCTTGTCCAGGAGCCTAGACAGACGATAGGTTTATTTGCTGCAATCGGGGGGAAACATTAAGTACGCGTTAGCGTAGTGGTTACTGAAACACTGATGGTGAAGGGTTGCAGGTGAAAGCCGGTATCCGCCTGAGGCACTACCAACGACCACTTTTCACCTGTTATCAATTTGACTTGCATTCAACACGCGCTCACACACATGCGTCTCCACATAGTAAAGCACGACTCCTGTTCTTATACCAGGACTGCTGGGGGTGTAGCCGGTCAGACTGCAGCCTGTCCTACGCTGGGTATTTACAATGGCCCCTCAAGTTACGGGCAGGAGCCGGAGCAGCGGGACAGGGGCCCGGGCAGGGCCGGGCCGAGGCCTGCGGCGCTCGGCACCCCCTAGCGGGGCAGCGGCGGCACTTTGTCTCCCGGCGGGTGGGGCTTCATGTTGTCGTCTCCCGGCCGGGCCGGGTCCCGCACAGCTGCCGCGGCGGCTCCGCGGGAGGGGCAGTACAGGCGCTCCGCGCTCCGGAGGCTAGGGGGGAGGGGAGGAAGGGGAGAGCTGCGGTGAGGGCAGCGGAGGGGAGCTGGGCTCGGCGCTCGCTGTTTCCTTGCCGACGGGGGAGGGGTCGGAGCCGCCCCCGTCCGCGGGGGCTGTCGCCGGGCCAGCAAGGCGGTACGAGGCGGCTAAGGACGGCCGCCGCAGCCTGGCCGGAGCGGGCGGGTCCAGGCTCCGCCCCGAGTGCGCCCGCCCTGCCGCCGGCGTCCTCCTAGCCCGGGCATCCGGAGCACCGTAGCCGGGTGAGTAGCCGCGTCCGGGGGTACTCTTCCGTCACCCCAGCCTCGCGGAGGGGTGTCCTGGCGGCCCCGGGCGCAGCACAGGCCCTGCGGCCTGGCCGCGCTTTGTTCCCCGGGCGGCGGCTTTGGAACAGTGGGGCGCCCCGCTCCGTCGGGCGGCGGCTGGCTCCTGGCCCTCCCGGGGGCGGCGATGGCCCAGCCTTATGGCAGGGCAGTCCTCCCGCGCCCGGCTTCCCTGGCCAGCGCCGCATCCCCGCGGCAGGCGGTAGGGCTAACGGGGTACCTGGCGGCTGGCTCCGGAACTCGTCTCCCTCTTCTTCCCCCCCGCCCGCCCCGTTTCCCTGTCCCTTTGTGGGTCGCAGTGGCAGTTCGCGGGCCGGGGGCACGGCAGGTCGGTACAGCCCAGGGGAACCCGTGCAACAGGTTTGGGTATTGTTCGTGGCGCCGCTACGTACGTGGCCGGGCTGGCGGCTCCCGAGTGGCCGCTGCCGCCGGGGCCTGCCTTTGTGCGGGTGGCGGCCCCCTCTGCCGGACCCCGCCGCGGGTCTCACGGCAAGGCAGGAAGGAAGGACAAGGCTTCGGGCAAGGGAGAGCTCACCGGGGGCAGCCGGGGCTGGCAGCCCGGTCGGATCGGCTTCTCGTGGGGGTTTTCCCGGTGCGGCGGCGGGTTAGTGAGGACGAGTCACGGCCGTGTCACTGCCCCGGCGTCGGGAGCCCCTGGGTTTCTGGAAGCGCTGCCTGCTCGGGAAGCTGATTCACTGCTGAAGCGGTGGTTCCTCGGAGGCATGGTTGCCATTTCTTTGGCTTTTAATGGGTCCATTGTCTAGTAGTTTTACCTTTCTCCCTCACATCTGTAGTGTCCCTTGCTACCCCTTAACAGAGCTTTTTAGCCAGGCAGTTGTGGGAAGGAGATGCTCTAAAGCATCCTTAAAGAATTTGAACAAATGTATGGAAGCAAGGGTGGAGAATGGTCATTTTCTGGGTTTTTGTAATTTAATGAGCAAAATTGGTAAGGCTTACATGGATGGCTGTTAGGAGATGCGGTTGTCAGTTGTTCTTCTGATTTTCCTTCATCCCGAAGGAAATACTGGTCTTCTGCATTTTTAGTATTGCGATGTCTGCATTGTCCTAACGATTGGATGTTGAGTTGTTCATGCATTAAAATTCATTGATGAGGAAGTACTGGGGATTTTTTTCCTCTCTTTCCTCATTCTGTGATATTGTTTGCTAAGATTCAGTGTACAGTAAATACTGTTATTACATTATAGGAACAGTGATGTTGATGAACTTCTATGCTAGTAAAGGTTCTCATTTTTCTGAATGTGAGGTTTTTATAGTCCTATTGTCTGTACCAAGCAGAAAACTCAGGAGTAAAGGGGGAAGGTAGACTACAAAATAGAAGTGAAGCTTAATCAGAGAGGCCTACTGCTTGCTGGTACGGTGCTGATCATGCTTTGCTATGTCAGGGGAAAAAACAAACAAAACCCCACCAAAACTAGGAGCAATTATGTTTTTAGTGATGGATTTTAGAATTGTGAACAATTCTTTATATCCTGGATTGCTGCTTGAAGAATCCTGTAAAAGCACCTCATCTGACTGTTTTTCCTAAAATAGTATACTAACAGAGAATATCTTATTTGCTATTTAGATGATCTGTAACATCAGTTTTCCTAGAAATAAAAGTACAGGTAAAAAAATGTATTCATTTTTAAATTTCTACAAGAAGCAGTGCCATGATGGCTCCTGGACTTGTAGGCTATAATTCTAAATTGTCTGTGGAATCACATTTCTCAGTAAAGCTTATGTAAACAGGGGAAATGTTCATAGTTTTGTTATTTTTCAGCAGTAGAAAAAAGGAATTGGGTGAAGTTCAGCTGTTTCAATTGGCTTCTGCTTGGGAGTGGTAGTAGGGAAGGGAACTGGAGGTACCTCTAGAAGAGACTAAATACATTGATGGTGAACTTTTAATACAATGTTCCATAACTCTCAGGAGTCCTTAGGAATAAAGTGTGAAGAGGAACACTTTTATTCCCCAGTGACTGAGTGGTTGGGGAAATGGAGAACACCTTTAATAGGTAGCTTCTGTTAAACTAAGCAAAGCCAACCCTAGGTTCTTGTAGAGGTAAGAAATGATGTTGCAGAATTTCCACCATGTCTCCATTCAAGCTGTCTTGAGCACCTGATATTGGTATTCTTGTTCCTAATCTATAGGTGTGCTCTTGCCTTCTCTCCATCTTCGAGGCCACTAGTTTTTTTTTTTTCTGACTAGGAAACTTCCAGTCATTTTTTTTTTTTCTTTAAAACTCGTTGTGAGACAGATTACTGTAATGACTGCTGCATATGAATAACTAAAATGTATGTGTTTAGCATCTTCAATTCACCTGTAACACAGTATACACTAATTTTGAGTCTTTGGGTTTCCTTTGTGTGTGGAATTTGATCAGTTAAAAGGTTTTATGAAAGTTTTAAAGCATTTGCTGAGGTTTGATGCATATTTCTTAATTCTGCATCCTCTAATACAAATAGGGACTATACTATTTCCATTTTTTATTTCAAGTTATAATTTGCCTTTTTAAAATTTTATAGCCATGATTAACTTAGTTTGTAGGAGTACCTTCTTCTTTTCACCAAAACCACTAACACTGTTCTATGTTCCGTTTTGCCTAAAACTGTGTGGATTACCTCTGACTGAAAGTATATGACAAGGATTCTGGTTCTTGTTACTTTCCCGCTGCTTCCGGTGCTGCCTCAGGAGCTTTGCCTGCTAATTATAAACAATGTTGATGTCTACCATATGTTTTGGTAGAAAATGCAGCATTCCTGGTGTTCCGCTCAACTCCAATGTCTAGCTTACAAGGCTGTGAATATATAATGAACATGTTGATACCCTTGTTGTGTAGCTTTGTAATAAACCCTTGTTTTCAGCTTCCAAGGAAATAAAGTCTTAGATTGAGTATTAACATCTAAAATGATGGTTAAATATTTTTTCATTTAAACTTGCAGAATCAGGAATCCAGATTTGAGACTTGTATCCCTAATGGACAGTGTTGCACTCCAGTACCAATGGTAAGATCAATCTCTTCCAAAAATACAATCTTTAAAATTTTCTTGCAATATATTTGGTTCTTATGAAACTTTGACACTGAAGAATACATTGCACGGAACAGTATCTTTGTAGTTGGTTTTGCACAAATGTATTTAGGCTGCTTTAACTCACGCTTTCTTTAACCTATCTACTTTACTTTGTTAAATCTTCAGATTAAAAAAAATAAATAAAGTTCTATAACATTATCAAAGCTTCTGATACTGAAGTTGTATTATATAGCTTAGCTTAGATACTATAAAGTGGTGCAGCTTTTGTTACGGTGTCTCATATAGTGTTAGTGGTTGCAAATCTATTAGAGTACGGTTAAGCATAAGACTGGAGATAATGTGAATTCTAATTTAAAGAGGGATCTGTGGTTGTGGGTGAGAGTAAGGAAAGAAGTTTTAAAAGCATTGGGGTAGGTTGTTGCTGCTCTGGTGGGGTTGATAAGCTTGTGCACAGAAGAGACATGAGAGACTTGAGCACCTTGAGGCAGCAAACAGAAAAATGCACTGGCAAAGCTTTTTACTCTTTAGACTAAATAAGAGTGAGAGATTTTTTGAAGTGAGGATATCCTACAGAAGGCTCTAAACTCGACAAGGAAGGAAGTGAAAATCAATATGGAGTGTTGTTTTCCTGTTTCTAGGTGAGAAGATGAGCTACTTCATTTTGGACAAGCTGAAGTTTGGAACGCTGGGACATAAAGAACCCATTAAGAAGGAAATTACAATAGTTGAGAGGAGATGAAGGTATGACTTAGGGCTTCACAGAATCCCTTTTTCAAGGGAGGTAGATGTAGTAGTGACATGAGAATTCAGAAACAAGCTAAATTCACATGGTGTTGGCAGAGTTGAATTTGAGATGTTCTTAGACAGGTATCTTGAAGGATAAATGTTGACCAGACCAAGTTAGGGTAAAAAAAGAAAAGGTGTTGGAAGAATAAGGTAAATGGAGTTGATGTTAACTTGATGTTTTGGTTACTAAATGATATGTATGGCTGAACTTGAGAAAATAAATGGCTCTTCTTGAGGGAAAGGTCAGGATGGACACAATGCACAGATGAAAGCTACCATAGCTTGTCTACTTTTTGGTGTTAGTAAGAGTGATGGTTTCTTTCTAATTTATATACCCTCAATGTGGGTTGTCTGTTTTCTCTGCTAGCATAGTGTTTGCAGATTCTTTCATGTCACATGCCCATCTGGCCCTAGAAAATAGTATCAGTGGAAAATATGAGTGTTACATCTATGCAAGATGCTCCAGGTAACAGTTTGGAGAGCTTGATTTTTATATTCTCTGAAGCATGCACACATTTATTTCTTTATGATAGTGGAATGCCACATGTTTTGAGAAGGTGGGAGAGGTGCTGTAGGTACTGCAGGTGGTTGCTGTGGCCAATATAATTTGTGGTTTCCAGCTGAAATGCTCAGAATTTTTAATGAGTACAAAAACTGAAGACATCTGTGCAAGTTAAGGAAAGGTTTATTTCTCTTGAACACAGTAATTCACGGGCAGCATAGATTAAGTGTTTCTATTTTGTATAACAATACTGAAATATTTTGAAACTTAAAAATATAAATAAATTATTTACGTACTAGATCTGGCATATTTCAATATTCTCTATGCTTGGTTAAGATTAGTGAAGTTCTCAAATTAAAATCCTCTCATAAGTCAAAAAATAAGTAATTATTATTATTGGGTCTGCATTGTAAGTTGTAGAGTGAGGCAGGGGGAAGCCACTACCATAAATCTTTCTTTAAAAAAATACAGAGGAAATTGTTAAGCATATTTGAAGTTCCACATGAAATCTTATTCTTGAGTTGACAACTGTGGGGGCAGATATCAAATCCAAAGTTTTAGAGATGTGTAGACAGTCTTTTTATTAGCCTCTCATTTGTTTTCTTGTTCTGGGTCAGTTTTCTCCACCTAAGAAGGTTGACTGCTTTTGTGTCTACACACCCCACCATACTTTTCCTCTTGATCCCTTGCCCTTTCATACTCCCTACCACTATAGATGGCTTTCAGTTTTGCATTTCTTTTTGTGCTTTTCTTTGTTTTTGCTTCCATTCAATTGTAGCATCACTATACTGAGCTGAGAAGTGACTCCTGAGGGCCTGAGCCGCATGCACTTGTAACCAATGCCAAGTATGTGTATTGTTATGAAGTTGTGGATTGTTTTCTTGTATAAATGTTATAAAAGGAACAAGAAGTTCTAATCTTTCACCCCAGAGGAAAGTTATTTTTCATTTGCTCCAGACTGCCAACAGTTGTACTCATCAGTGCAGCTGTTTTGTCTTTTGACTTTGTCTTTTCACTTGGCTGCTTATGGGTTGAATTTGTCCAGTCTTACTACTCCCACTGTCTTAGTTATCTGAAGTACTGAAGGTATTACAAACTGGTTTTGGACAGTTCCTTAATAAACCAATGATTCTCCAGCTCATTCTTGCAAGCTTTTTTGACTTATGTAGGGTTTTTTTTTGTTTTTTGTGGTTTTTTTTTGTTTTTGTTTTTTTTTGTTGTGGTTGGGTTTGGTGGTTTTTTTTTTTTTTTTTTTTTTTTTTTTAT
>JANVCC010000022.1:17453967-17479028 GCA_025345505.1 Todiramphus chloris collaris
TGTGTTGTGTTTTTATTTTTGTTTTGTTTTAATGGACCTAAGGAATTGTGAACATAGCATTTCAGTGGGCCTGGCCTGTTGCTATGTAAAAAGTGGTGGAAGAAGCAACTTCCCAGATTGTATCATTTTGCATATTCTGTGGTCACTTGATGCTATGAAGTGAGTTGGGACCATACCAAATGTCTGCAACTTCTAATATTTTGTCTGCTTTTGGCAAGGGAGAGTATAAGGTAGATCAGAGTCTTCTGTTGCCTGTGGGCAAGCCTTAAGGTTCTGCAAGAGGGGGAACGTGGTGTGTGTCTTTGGAAACATGTCAGGAAAGGAAATATGGAGATGCATCCAAAACTATTCTAGGTTAAAGAAGCCTGACAACCACTGTAATTTAACATATACCTTATGTGTTTGGCTTGTCTTGAGGCTGGAAAAGGTAGAAAACTCTAGCAAGCTACCATACTGTATGTCATGTATTGTAGCTTTATGAACTTGTGGATGTGTTTCTTTGGTGGGAGCAAGGCTGCTGTCTGGACACAACCTCTGAATCGAAAGAAATTCTATTCTTTGAGAGAGTTCCCTTGTATGAAAAGACTGAGGTGTTGGTATTGTGTTTCACAGATGTATATGCAGATGTTATTTTCTGTGCATGGTATTCTTCCTTCTTTCTCTCTTGACACTTACTCTAAGTCTGAGGAAAAGCTCTGCCATTCTGTGAAATGAATAGTTGTTCGAGATCAAAGTTCGAGATCAAACGTATGTCTTTCTTTCTTCTTGGATGGCATAACCTCTCTTATGCACTTGTTCTTCATTTGATGCTTCACTATTCATTACTCATCACTGCTTTTTGCCAGTCATCTTTTATTTCACTTTTCACAATGTTGAGGGGGTGAAAAAGGGTGGGAAATGAATATGGAAGATGGGCTAAACAGAGGAAGTAGTTAATAGACAGCTCTTCTAAATCTATTATTAGCTGTAGTTAGAAGACAAAGTATACAAGGTAAGACTTGAACCTCCAGGTGAGAATGGGACAGAAGAAATGAAGTTTTTTCCAAGCTTAAATTTGTTATGGCTGTTACAGTGTGCATTTGGATCATGACTTAGCAAACTGTTAATCTTTGTTTTAACTAAAAATAGAGAGTATTTTTGATCTGTCCTTTCATCTGCAGTCCCAAGTTGCTGAGTTAAGAGTACTAACCGTGTGTGTGGAATGGAGCAGACACTGTATGGTTGCATTTTGCTTTAAAATTAAACAAGCTTGCATACTGATGAAGTCTACTGAGGCTATGGGGTTTATTTTCTTAATCTTTTAGTATGAATTAACAGGTTATGAAAGATCAAGAATGCTTTTTGTATACAACTTCAAAATCAGGTCTAATACAAAACTTAAGTATGCCCTTTTTTATGGATAGTTTTTACAGATAGTCAAGAAGAAAATAAAATAAAAGGAACAAAATGGTAAATAAAGGAAAAAGTTAAGTTTATCTTCTCAGAATATGTGCAGTTATCTTTTCACCTGAGGTCTTAAAGGGCTCTAATGTTAAAAATGTATTAATGCGGCTCATGATGTGTTAAAGAGTAAAAACCAAACATTTCATTTGAGCACTTAAGATGATGTTAATCTTTGAGGTTTTGTTGTTATTTTGAAACTATCCAGCTGAGTCACCCAATTCCATGTGCTCTGTAATTGAAGACAGCATTGACTAATGAATGCTTAAAGCTTTTTTCTACTTTTTGGGCAGGTTTCATGTGCTTCTCAAATTACCCTGGGTTATCAGCCCTGGAGACACCTTCATTTGTGTTATCTCTGTGCCATTTAGCTGTAGGAGAGATGACATACATCCTTTAATGTATGTTTAAAGAAAGGTGAAATAATACTCTGTTGAGATAGTTGTTATACTCAGGTTTCTCCCTCCCTTTTGCGCATGGATTTTATCTCTGTGTGGGACAGATGAACTTTTTTTTTAAGGTGATCCAGGAAGGCATGGGGTAATGCTTTCTGTGTTGGAGTTAGCATCTGAAAAAACTTCCATACTGGCTTCAGGGAACAAAGCAGCTAATTGTAAAAGTCTGCAATACGGAAGTTGATTTTAAAAGGAAAAAGAATGTCTTTCTGTATGATTGAGGCTTTACTTTTTCGTGTGCAGTTTGTGTGGGGGTTTTGTTTGGTGGGTGGGGTTTTTTTGGTGGTGGGTTTTTTTTTCTTCCTTTTTCTCCCTCCCAATGTTTCAGAATGCCTGTTGTTATTTGTGCTATTGTTTGTGCCTGGACTTGCAAGCTGCTACAATTTGAATGTAGCTGCCCATCTGCTACTTGGTTATTTATAGGCAGATTTGTGGAGTTCCTTCTAATCTCTCAAGTCTTCAAAAGCATTAATGAATTAAACATCACAATAGTCTTGTAAAAGGGGCTTAGATGGAGGGACTGAATGAAGACTAAAAGGGATAAATGACTTGCTGAAAACCATATGTATATTTCATAGCAGAACAAGTAATTTTTTTCATGACTTAGTCCTGTCCTTAACGGATGAGTTATGCTTTCTTGCTTGATACATGATGAGGAAGTGAAGAAAGTACTTATTCTTTGAAACTTGCAGTAGATACTTGTGAGCAGACTAACCCATGTAAAGACCTTTCACCATGTATAAAGGTGTATTAAGTATATTAGGTCTACAGAATTTGAGTAAACATATTCTCATTGAGCCTGAGTTAATTTTAATTATTAACATTTTTGACCAGTGATTCCCACTGGGTTGCTTAGAAAGACAGCACCTGGTACTTGAAGGGCAGCTTCTCCAACATCTTCAGGGCATCTTACTTTTAGTCATATACTTGATGTCAATCTGTCAGCTTCTCTTTCTGCTCTCTCTTTAATAGGCTTTAAAAATGGTTTTTATACAGTGTCTAGACATCGGTGTTTATTTTTTTTTCTTATGAGACTGAAGTTGTGGAGCAGAAGATTCAGGTGCTATTCTCCATTAATCAGAAATTGTGCACTTTTATATTGAATTACCAGTAGTTCTTACTGTGTATGAGCTTTGTAGCTTTTTAGTTTTGTTTTGTATTTTTTTTATAAGAACTTCTACAATTTTAAACTGTGTTGAGTAATGTAATTTATAGTCTTTACAGAGCCTAGAAATGATAGAGAATGCAGCCCACCAGGTCTTGATTGATTTCACATTGAAGTGCATCCTGAAATATTGTTTTCATTTTTATCTGTTATGTAATTTTTTTTTTCTTTTTTACTATTTGTTTAATTTCTCCCCAGCCTCCCATACTCCCTCTAATGTATACTTTTTTCATTTAAGTTTGTATTTAAGAGAATTTGCTCAAAGTAGCATTAGTTCCTGCTTGGTGAGGGTTTGGAAGCGTTTTGTACTTAATTGGAACAACTTTCAAATATTTAGGCTTTAAATACAAACATTATGTGGACTTAGTCTTGCCACTTTCCTGTGGAAATCTTCAAAAGAATGAATACATTGTTGGAGATTAACACTGCTCTATTGATTTAAAAACCTGAAAGCCTAGGTCATACTAGACAAGTTCAGTGAGGTTCTTCAATGTAGTTCTTGTGTACTTAACATGTTTTCTGTGTGCAAGTTTTATAGTTTGTCATATGGTATTTTAATTGGCAATGTGGATTGCAGGTGGGCATGCAGCACTCGAGATTGTTTCTGAAATTCAGCAAGCATTTAACCTCTTGGTTCATATCTGTAAAATGTGAGAATATGAAAGTTAAGTCTTTTGTTTTGGAAGTAATAAAATGCAGCTTCCTGAAGATTCCACTTTGCTCAAGTGAAATTTGTTCTCTTTGGTGTGTTTGCATTTTCTTCTGTGTCTTTTCTGTTTGAGTCCAACTGCTGCTTTTTTTTTTTTTTATTGATGAGTAGACATTGGGTCTTGTTCTTTCATCTAAATAGTGGTATGACATTGAGCAAAACATTCTTTCCTCATTCCAAATTGAGAGCTTAATGGACAATTTAAGTGCCTGTCATTTTGTCTTCCTCTAAACAAGTTAAAAAGACTAGATTTTATTCTTAGGTCTAAATATACTTATCTGCTTTTTAGTGTGTACCTTTTTAAAATAACTGATAGCTTTCAGTGGAAAATAGATGCCAGCTCTCTTGAAATTGTTTCACATTCCAATATTAAAAGTTTTAATTCATCCTCAGATTCTCTGGTGTGTTAAAGATAGAGAAGGATGTTAAACCTTATTTTTAAACTTGAAGATATTTTTTTTTCTGGTGTCTTTTGATAACCTGCTCTGGTGAGAGTTTTCTTCTAGATGGAGTGTATGAAAGCTCTTGAAGCATAGAGCTAATAGAAAAATTCAGGAGTTCCTGGAACAAAGGCTAGATGTTTGAAATTATGAGCAATTGTCCTAGTTGTTCTGACTCACCTCCCTCCACTCTGAATGGACAGAACGCTTCCTTTAGTTCCAGGAAATGCTGTTTTGATCAGTGGACTATGCCACTACTTCGGCAGAAAGCCAATCGGTGCTTTCCTATGAGATGGATTGATCTTTTCACAACAGTAAAGAAACATGCTACCTAGAGTCAATAAACTTCTGTTTATATGTTCAAGTATGGAGATAATTAAGTCTGTGTGTAGGTTTAGGCTTTCTTTATTGTAATTTATTGTAATCAAGAGCCATTTGTAATAACTTTGAAATACAACTTGGGGAGGAGAAGGAAAAATCATTACCAGTTATGTGTTCCACATCTTAAGAAAAAGAGTACTACCAAAGTTGAATAGCTTATACAGGGTGGTTTGAGCATGGCATTTGAGGGATAAAAATGACTGCCTGAGTCATTCTTGATTTGTGTTTTATGCAGCTCATAACCTATGAATTTTTTTCTGAAGCATACAGGAAGCTTTAATAGGATGCTTGAGTAATTGTTTAAAGTGCAAGCTGTATTGGGACTCAGTTTCCTGAAAGAACTGAAATTTGTTTCTGTGGGAAACGTGGATTTTATATAATTGACAAAAAAATCACACTTGAATATGTAGATTTTGGGATATGGGATGGGAATAAGCATTGTGAAGCACTGTGCATTAGAACAGGGAGGAACAGTAAAGTTGTTGAAACGTTATTTATGTTTCATAAGAAAAATAATCTGCTTTTTTTTTGTAATGAAGTTCATTGTTTTAACAAGAAAAAGAATGACTGTTCTCTTTTACCTCAGGCTCTCTACTTGGAGTTCTTTGTTTTGTTGTTGCTGGTTTTTTTGGTTGTTTTTTTTTAAATTTTTTTTAATTCTTTCTCCTAGATCATTTGTGGTTTTGATTCAGTTAACTTCACCACCAGGAAAAAGTTCTGTTTGCATGCATCAGTGCTGAAGTGTCCAGGTAGAGAGCTTCAGGTTGCAGTCTGAAGCCCTCTGCCTGGAATTAAAGTCAAGAAAAACCACAACTTTTTTTTGATCTGTTTTTTATTTTGACTGGATACTGGAGCATATATTGAATTTTGTATTTCTGTGCAGAATTAGGTTTATTTTGTTTTATTGATTGATTTGTGTAAGTATGAACTTTGCCAGTAAGCCTGTCCAATGCCAGTTGCTACTTTGTGTAGGCTGGTAAAGAAGTTTATAGTTCAAGCACTCTGTCAGTGAAACACAGAAGCTTAATCACAGTGTATTGCAGTTCATTACACAATAAAAAAAAGGGGTGAGGGCAAGAAAGGAGCTAAAAGATAAAAAGAGTAGAAGCATTTTAAGCTGCAGGTTAGACGTACTTGTTCTGACTGTTGGCTGTTTTTCTGTAACTGAAGACTTACTAATGGCAGGGTAATGGAGTGTCCTGATATAAATGCAGCATAATGTATTTAAATATTATATTCCTAGTAATAAGAGACAGACTGTGCGAAAATGTAATTTTATTTACACTTGTTTTACATGTGAATGATCAACCAAACAGATGATTTACCTGTGAATTAATTGTAGTTTAATAGGTTTAGGAAATAGGACTTAAATCTGTGCTCTTGGTTGAGATTCTGCTTTGATTTTTTTTTTTTTAATGGCGACAACAAAGAAATCTTTAATTAAAAGGTTTATACGTAAAACTGAATATGATAAAAGTGGTGTTTGGTTTTTTTTTTCTTCAGTTTTTACAGTACTCTGGATTTTGGTTACAGTGTTCTGTGCTTCCTTCAGAAAAGTATGAAAGTGTTTTGGCCAGTGCTCATTCTAGTGAAATATTGAGATTGATTTCTCATGCTTGACAACTGTAACTTCTTGTGTTTCAGAGCTGTGACAATTATCTGAAGTAGAATGGAAGCTTCAGTAATACTACCCATTCTGAAGAAAAAATTGGCTTTTCTTTCAGGTATGGTTTGTTTTCTCCCTTTGATTCTTCCCTGCATAATTTGGATGGAATTTTTAGGTTGGTTACATGTATTTGTTGAATGTATTTCACAGAAATATTCTGTTGGCTAGTTCTTTGTCATATTTCAAAAGGATCTCTGAAACTTTTAATCTAGTAGCCAAGCTATTGCTGTTCAACACTTGTTTTTTGCTGTAGCCTGTAACTTAACCTACAATGCTGATGTCACAAACTTTCAGTCCATATATGAAAGAATGATAATTTAGGAGATATCCAAGAATAATCCTTTTTGTTGAGTTTTTGGTCTTTTTTGTTTGTTTTTAGTGTGGTTTTGGAAATACAGAGTAAATATTTTCATGATTTTCTTTAGAATATTTTTCCTTCCTTTCCACTTCTGTCTTTTCTCCAACATAGAAATAGATGGAAACAGAATTAGCCATACATTGCAGCATATTGATTATTGCCGAGTAGTTAATTCAGGCAAGGCTGGAATTAGAGTTACATTTAATAAAACTTCTTGAATCTTTGGTTGAAAGTAACTTTATCTCCTCCCCATGCCAGGGAAAAACAAAAGGGAATATTTAAAATGATAAATGACATTCTCTTTCTGATTTCACTGATGCCATAGCTGTGTTCTTAGTGTTGGATTGTCTACTCTAGGGTGGGTAGATAACTTGCAGAATACTTCTCAACTTCAAAAATTCACGTTTTGCTGTAAATAAACATTCTTCTGTTTTTGTTTATTTTATCTAGTCTACTTTAGCCTGTTCTAGTCACTTGAGAGCTGGCAGTATGCCCAGGTGGCCAAGGAGGCCAATGGCATTGTGGCCTATAGCAGAAATAGTGTGGCCAGCAGGAGAAGGGGAGTGGTTGTGCCCCTGTACTTGGCACTGGTGAGGCCACACCTTGAGTACTGTGTTCAGTTCTGGACCCCTCACCCCAAGAAAGAGTTGCTGGAGTGAGTTCAGGGAAGGGTCACCACGCTGGTGAAGGATCTGGAGAACGTCCTGTAAGAAGAGGCTGAGGGAGTTGGAATTGTTTAGTTTGGAGAAGAGGAGGCTGAGGGAGAGACCTTATCGCACTCTATAGCTGCCTGGAAGGAGGTTGCAGGGAGGTAGGTGTGGCCTCTTCTCTCAAGTAAGTAACAACAGGACTAGAGGTAATAGCCTGAAGTTGCACCAGAAGGAGGTTTAGACTGGATATTAGGGAGAATTTCTTTACTGGAAGAGTAGTCAGGTGCTGGAACAGGCTGCACAGGGAGGTGGTAGAGTCACTGTCCATGGAGGTTTTCAAAAAACACGTACATGAGGCACTTCAGGATATGCTCTTCTGGGATGGTGAGGTGGTTTTTTTGTGTGTGTTTTTTTTGGGTTTCTTTTGGTTTTTGGATTTTGTTTAGTTTTTTTTTGTTGTTTGGGTGGTTTGTGTGTGGGGGTTTTTGTTGTTTTTTTTTTTTTTTTGTTGACTGTTGGATGTGGTGATCTTAGAGGTCTTTTTCAACTACGACAATTCTGCTTGTTGTTTGCTTTGAATTTGCCCACTGCACCCAGCAATTGCAAATCAAACAATTCCTGTTTAAAAACAAACCAACCCCCAAAACTCAACTTGCATTAAAGCCTGTAACAGCAGACAGCTTCTTGTAACAGCAGATGCATAGTATGTTGGTTGTTCAGCATTATACTGCAAGGGGAGGCTCTCATTAACTAGAGTGCATTTTCAATTCACTATTAAATCTTGCCTGATCCATTTTGAAATAGAGATATTCTTAGTGGAAAGTAATTTATTGAATGGCAGTTTAAATGCTCGGAACCTTTTTGAACCTGTGTATTTCTAAGTAGGCTTTACCATTTGGTAAAAATTTATGCAGTAATTATTTTAAGTGTTCATCAGTGTAAGTAAAGGAACCTAACTGAGAAATCAGTTCATTATGTTTCTTTAAAGCAATTTTACTACATGTAGTTTCATAAATGAAAACATACCAATGATTTAAAAATAATCAGAAAAATAATATTTTATAGAAATGTTCTCCAGTGTTTATACATTCAAGTCTTGTTGATTTTTAACTTAAATTGGTACAAATAATGTTGGTTCTGCCTTCTTTTTCTGGAAGCAAACCAGAGTGGTTTATAATGGAGCAGTGTGTCCTTAGATTTCGAATCTCTGACTGTGTAGCTTCTGTGTTGGTAGGTCATTACAAATAGCAGGGGAAAAAAAAAGGCAAGCTACCAACTCAGCAAGAGAACTAAGCAACCACTTAATGCAGAACTTTTAATTTTTCTTTTTTATCATGCTCTTGTGGCTCTTCTGAAACGTGTTTTCAGTTTATAAACTATTCCACCTTTTCTGAGTTACAACACACATAATTTCCCCTGATTTTATTTTTCAGGTTTAAATCTAAGTGCAAAGGTTTAGATAGTGTGAGCGTAGTGCTTTCCTGTAAAACAATGAGGTGTTGTTTGCCATGCCAAAAATCACAATGTGATTGAGTTTATCTCACTAACATTGCATTCTAAAGGTAGTGTTAAATATTTATATAATCGTTAATTTTTATAAAGGAGTTACAAGTAGTAGAGCAAGGTCAACTTGCTTTACTTTTTAAATAATTGTGTAGTGTGTTAGTATCAGGAAATGTTAGACTACATCCATGATAGTCATCACTTCTTAACTGGTAATTTTAGGCAGTATTTCTTGAAAGCCCTATTCATTTTTTTCAGTGTTTCCTTTGTAAATGCAGTTTTGAGTTAAAATGATTCTGGGATGTATGAAAATACACCAGTTGTCTTTTATGTGAATGACTGACCATCATTTTTCACTGAGCAAAATAATTAGTGATAACTCCTACTTTGTTCTCTTTTTGTCTGTGGCAGGTTGGCAGAATATTTTGTCAGATATGTGTACTTCAGTGCAAGAAAGCTGCAAAAAAATCACAGTGCAGGCAGGATACAGATGTTTGAATCTTTTCAAGTACTGTTTATAAGCTGGGGTGAAAACCTGTCAGTTGTTAACACCAGATGACTTGTCACGAGAATGAATAATTCAGATAATTATTGCAAACTTTTTTTTTGTGAAATGTCAAGAGATTATAGCTTTTGGGTTAGGTTTGTGGTTTTTCTTTTTTTTTTTTTTTTTTTTTCTTTTGTCAGTTCAGCAAATGCTGTTTAAAGCCAGCTATAAAAGTGAGAATTTCTGTGTAGCTAGTATCTTGAGTGGGCTTCAAGTGCCAATTTTAAACTTTCATTACTTAGACCCTGTTCAACACTGGAGACTTCTAAGTCTGTATAAACAAAACATGAACTACTATTGATAGTTAACTACTTTTATGGGGGCTGGTGTTTGTCTGTCTCATGAATCCAGAAGTAACTGTGAATAGAAAAGTCCCTTTCAGTTAGGAGTTAGCTATGGTAAGACTAACTTGTTATAAATGCAAGAAGAAAATACGTTTTTCTGCAAACCCTTCCTTTCTCTGCCATGGGGGAATGCTCTACTCCTGAGTTCATAGATAGTGCAGGAGAGGGAGAATTAGGTATAACTCCTAGGAATACATTATTCAGTAGAGTCCTGAGCTGCTGCCATGGTTCACGGAATTTTGGACCTTGGAAGCTGGTTCAAGGCGACCCTTCTACTGTTCTCTGTGGAAATAACTTCTTGTGTTCTTTTGCTGTCATGAGTTCACTGAGTTTGATCACCAAATTCTGTCCTGTCAGTGTTTCTGATTTTTAATAATACTTCTGACAGTGTTCTCTTGCTCCAGTAATTTTTCATAGTTTCTCCATTTTACAATCTATAGCCTGTTTTTGAACTTGGCTTGAAAATCCATATGAAGATCAAAGCAGCTGTTTTGAAATACTTAATTGTGAGGTGACTGTTACTTGTTTATAAGGAGGACTGGACATCTGAGGTGTTTGAATGAACTGCCAATTTAGTGCATGTGCCATGGGCAGCCTGTGTGGTACCAGATCCTCTGTGTAGTTCACGTTTCTAGGAGGTGTTGTGTGGGAGCTTCTGGGCATGTGCTTACTGTGGAAGCTTTCCAGGTTTGAGAGGTTGGTAGTGTAGATGGTTTAGGAGATAGTTTTTAACCAAGTAATTGAGATATGCAAAAATAATGCTTCTGGAAAATTTGTGTTGTTTATGTTGAAAGTACTAGATGAAAGACTGACAGCTATAGATGTGAACTGTGCTCTGAAGCCTCAATGATGCCTTAAATAGCAATGTGGTGAATGAATATAACTGAGATGTGAAATGTCAGTTGTGATTTTCACAGCAGATTTACTTTTATGATGTGTTTCGAGACCATGTAACTAAAAAGTATTTTTGTTTACCTTAGAGCCATCGCATTACCTCTCTAATGACTTTTTCTCCCCAAAATAGGAGGGAAGGACAGAAGAAGTGGCCTCATTCTGACAATTCCATTATGCCTTGAACAGACAAGTATGGATGAGCTGAGTGTCACACTAGACTACCTTCTAAGTATCCCAAGGTGATTTCAAAGGCATTCTATTCAGGGGTGCCTTCTTTTCCAGTGGTGAAAGGATTCTTTTTATTAATTTTTCCTTTGCCTTTCAATACCAAATGATCTTTATGTAAGTGTTTATTCAAAATATTATGCTGTCTGAATTAGAACCATGCATTATCAGTAAATTAAGGGATATCTACTAGGTCTTTTATATGTCCTTTTTATTCTGTTTATCTGGCTTTGTGTTTTGTTTTTTTTTCCTCCTGTCTTGTGTATTTCCTGACTCCTTTCATGGTCTATCTTAGATAATTTCTTTTAAATGACAGTGCACATATATTACTATGTAAATTAATGAGCCATTCAAATGAAACTTCTAAGCTTTCAAAGGTGGCATTGCCCAAAGTAAAAAAAGCTTCCTTGCCTTTCTTTCTCTGCTATGCGCTTAACGGTTGTAGCTTGCGGTGCTGAAGTCTGCACTGAGTCTAAAGACATATGAAGTGTTACTGAAATTAGTGAGCAATTCAAATGTTTAAAGTTAAGATGCTGCATAAAAGTGCTGAATGACGACTTTGAGTATCCCATCATCCAGACCTTTCTGTAAAATCATCATTAATTAAATTCTGCAGTTGTAATCCTGCAAGCTTGTAGTGTCAGTTTTTGGTCCTAGATTAATTACATTTTATTCTTAAGATCCAGATGTTAATCTTTATCATAGCTTTGTTTTGTTCTCTTGTGCCACTGATTTAAAAAGGAAAGAAGCCTCTCAGAGAAATGCTTTCTTTTGTATCCCTTTAAATTCCTTTTCTGGAAACAGTAACAATGGCATAAGTGAAGACTGTTCAGCATACTTTACTTATTGCAATCTTTACATGTTTTGAAAACACAAATGATACGGTGGTTTTTTTTTTAAATTTGAAAAAATCCTGACTGGGGAGAGAGAATCAAAGAATAAATTAAGGTTGCTTACAATTGAAAATATCAATAGGTATATGAGTATATTGCACAACATTTTAGTCATGGAGGTTTTGGGGTTTTTCAAACAGCTTGTCTTTTGTAAAGTCATGAAAATCCCAAATGGTCATCCGTGCAAGTCATCTCATTGACTTAAAGACTTGGCTGTATTTATGGAACAGATGCAGGCATTGTTGTTCTAGCAAGCATTAATTATTCTGCAGTCTCATCCTGGTGTATGTTTTTACATATATTAGTGTAAAAATAACTGTTTGAAAATTCAACCAAAGTACTCTTTGTACTCTGTACAAACTGGAAAATCTGTTTCAAAGCAAGATTCAGTGTTCCCACATCTAATGTTCTGTTTGTCAGTCATGGAAAAAATGACCTCTCTTTTATGGTGGCAGTATGGAAAATCGTTGTAATTTTTGTTTGCGTGTTGTTTTTTAGTGGGAAATGCAGACTTTTTGGGCTAAGTGCTTGCCTTCTTTGTTCTGTTTCTGTTTGAAAAAAGGAGGAGTGTGTATAGGGATATTGTCTCAAACCCAAGAACCATTAATGTTACTTTTTTCCCCCAAGTTCTGTGTGTAAGGTAGCCTAATGTGTTTAACTGAATTCAGTTGTGCATGACTATGTTGTAACTATAACTGTTTTGAAAGCTGTGTCCAAAATTTGAGAGATGCAACTGCTTATAATGTCTTGGGTAAAATTTCTTTGGGGTGTGTGGGCTGTGCAGCCTTTGTATATAAAGCTTTCCAAAAACTTCAGCCAACTTATTTCTAGTGTTTAAGTCTGCTATTATGTTCTTCTTTGATACTGTTTGAAATCCTCAGTTCTGAAGAGGCCTCTTCAGAATCCAGGAAGAATAAGTGGCAATGTTATCTTATTGTGCATACTAAAGTTTGCTTCCTTTGCTGTATTTTCAATACTGTGGCTCAAATCACCAAGTGTTTTTTTTTTTATTATTTTTTAATTTAAACTTTCATACAAACATTTACGTTTGTGTTGACTGAGCGTTTCAGAAGTGGCATCTCATTTTTGGATATGGTTGTTTGGCTGGTTTGTTTTTTGGTGTGCTTTGTTTTCATTTTGGTTTTGGGTTTGTTTTTTTGTTTGGTTTTGTTTGTTTTTTTAATAGGTTTAGTAATGGAGAAGAGCAGGTGCTTATAGTGCTAAATTTCAGTAAGTCTAAGCTATGTCTCAAGATGCTGTAGTAACACTATTCATCTTGTTCTTAAAGGTAGTGGTAGTGTGCCTTTTGAACTCGTTCTGATTATTGCACACGTAAAGCCTGAAAGCTCGGAGTGCTTCCAGAAAAATCATGTGTGATCTTAGAAGTTCCTTAAAACCAAAAGCAGCGATATTCAGTTCCTCCCTGTGTCGTCCCCCCCCCCCCCCCCCCCCTTTTTTTTTTTAAATTTAAAATTCAAAGATAAATTTGTCTTCCACCCATATCCAATAAAGTTCAGCTCTAAACACAAAATAATAATAACTTAAATTTCTCAGCGTGAAACATAATGCTTACTGTTACATGCAAATTGTGTAGTTTGGGTTTTTGGCTTTGTGGGGTTTTTTGGGGGGGGGGGGGGTTGTGGTTTTTTTTTTTTACTAAACTGTGGAGATCACAGAAATGGCATTATATTTTAGTTGCAGATTTGGATGCTAAGGATTACTTGATCGTTTTCTAATTTATGTAAATGTCATGGTCTTTAGTTACTTTTAACTTTGGACACACAAATTTCAGCCTGAGACCTGATATCTAATGTGGTAACTGATGCTAAAATTATGGGCTTCTTTCCCCGTCCTCTTCTGGCTGCTGCTGTGCTGGTTGTGAGAAGGTAACCCTTCCCAGCTCTTGGTGATATCCAGAGGTTGCTGCCAGCATTGAATGCTGCTGTGAGCACCTTGTTGCCAGCTTCATTGGGGAATGAGCTGGAGAGGTCTTTGTGGGAATGCAGAGTGAAAGGAAAGTTTTCACTGTTTTCTCTCATTTGGTACTCAGGCAGAAGTATCTCAATTTTTGGCTTTGCAGCTGCCAATTTTCAGTAGTTTTTTTTGTAGTATACACAGACCTGAACTTTATTAGGAAAAAAAGAGATGATGTTAGTCTATACTATTCTTTCTTGTAGATTTATACATACAGCCTTTGTCCTTGTTGAGGCTTGTCATGCACTGCAACTTCTATTTCATTTGTTCAGGAAAGAAATAAAAACATGTGTAGATGGTTTGCTGCTTGGACATGCATCAAGTGCTACATAGTTGTATCCTCAAACCTGCCAATTCACACGTAACTTTGTGAAAACTGCCTTTGTCTTCCTTACAAAATTGTAAACTGACATCTTTCTGAGGATTTTGCAAGTTTTATAGTTACGAAACCTTTTCAGAGTTGCTAAAGTTTAAATAAATGCTTGTATTATGAAATACACTCCAGTGCTACTGAAAAATGCTAATATGGAAAACCTGTTAATAAGCTTGAGTATTAAAATTGAAAGTTATTTCTAATTGAATAAACTTAAAGTTTATAAGATGGTATTTTTATAAGTAAAAAACTATGTAGTTGTATTTTTCAGTAGCATTGAAATCAAAAGTCATTGTGGTATGATACTTGTTCATGAATTTTGTTTTTTTCAAAGTGTTTTTCTTCTTTTAGTGAGAAATGTAAAGCTAGAGGATTTACTGTGATAGTGGATGGCAGAAAATCTCAATGGAACGTGGTAAAGACAGTTGTGTTAATGCTACAGGTAAATAAATTTTTATACATTCATAGTTCACTGTTTAGTTTTATGGATGTGAACCTCATAGCTGTGTTATTGTAGAGGCAGTAATTTCTTTATTGAGAAATAGACAAGTTATGGTCTTGTAAAATCACAAGATGTGTCTCTGTGACAGTTCTGTGCAGAAAGAAACAATCTGAAAAGCAGATGATACACCTCACTCAAGTGAGGGAGAATTTCGTTCCATACCGAGAACATGCAATTGTAGACCTCTTTCTAAAACAGGTTTAGTTTAAAACAAACAAACACCGAAGAATACCGCCCCCGCCCCAACAAACGACAACAAATGAAAACAAAACACAGAAAGCAGCCAGAAGTATGCTTCTGGCATTGTCTGTGAGGCAACCTGAGTGAACTGCACTTCAGTGCAGCTGAGCAGGTTCTGATGCAGTGAGCTGTACTACTTGGTTTTCATCGGAATTGGCTGTAGTTGATTTTGTTGTCCCATCATAAATTAAATTCTGGATGTTTTTCGAAGTAGCAGAAGAGAAAAGTGCCAGTTCCCGATGAAAGAAATTCATAACAGTTTAGTATTTTAGCCATTCAGAACTGTGGGGTTACAATAAAGTCTTATTTTTGCTAAACAGCATATATTATTTTCTGGTCTCAGTGAAATGCAAGATACAGCACTCTAAATAGATTAGAGAACTTGAACTAGTGCCTTTCTTACTTGCACAGATGATTTTTCTTTATCAGAGCAGTTTTCCTCTCAGGCACATGAAACCTCAGAAACTGTGCCAAATAGGAATAATTTTCATTTTGTTCATCTGGTTCATTATTGCTCCTGGCGTTTTAAGTCTGTTTCAAGGTGTATTTCACCTATTCTTGACTGAGATAGCATTCCTTGGAGTTCTAGTAATTGCATCCACTATATTCCAGTTATGATCTTGACTGAGCTTTCACTTCAGCTAATGCGCAATTGGGAGATTTAGTGGGAACTTCAGCTAGTGGGGAAGGTGGCTATTTGCTTGTGCTCAGATTTCACTGGCTTCCTGGCAGCACACTTTGTGCCAGTACGAACCCTGCAGAAACATGAGCTGTACATCTGTATCTTTAATTTGAGAAGGAAGCAATAAAAGGTTTTCCTATGTAAACTACTTCTGTCTGCTTGGACTCGTAGTTCTCAAAGGTGCTGGTTGGTCGTCAGACACAGACTTCTGTGTTAGAAGCATTGTGTACTTTTAAATAGTTTGTGCACATTCATTAAAACAGCATGAGAATGAAATATGTACTTCTTTTTTTCCAGTGCTATGATTTCTGAGTTGGGCATATTTACCTTTTTCAGAATTATATATTATATATATATAATATATATAATATATATATTTATATATTATATAAACAAAATGAGCTATTTGAAGTGAAATCCCGTGGTGTGTGTTGCCTTTATGTCAGTACTGTGATTATCTAACTGTTGCTTATTGCTGTAGCTTATGACTTGGGAGTAATCAAGAGTTTTCTATTCCTTGATCTACATTCAATGTTACAACATAAAATCAACTTGCTAGATGAAATTACTGAGTTAGGCTGAGGAATGTTTTGCTGGTAATACTTCTACAAATTAATATACTGAAATGTTAATATTAAGCCCTCTCCTTCTAGTCTAAGTAATGTGTATTAGAGAAAGATAGGATATAATCTTGGCATGTGATTTAATAACAAAGTATACAGTTCTTTTCTAACTTTGATTACTGTTTTATTCTACGTAATAAATTATATTGTCAGAAAGCTTTGTTGTCCTCAACATTGTCATTTTTAAAAATGAAATGCCATAAATAAAATTAAATCTAGCCAATAACTAATGTTTTTCTATAGTGATGTAGCATGGATTGCTGGTTAGGCCTCAGGACTGGGAGTAAAGAGATTAGATTTTATTTTTAGTTCTAGCACAATTTTGCTATGAAACTTAGTGCAATTGAGTACAAAGCAGGATGGAGCCAACATGTGACATAGATGCAGCAGACTTAGTTTAATTTCTGTCTGTAAATTTGGAGTTCTTGAATAGGTGATGACATGTAAGTGGAATTCAGTTCTGTGGTAAATGCAGGTTTAATCTTAAATGTTTTACTGATATTTTTTTTTCCCCCCATTTTTGTACAGAATGTTGTTCCAGCTGAAGTATCACTTGTTTGTGTAGTAAAGCCAGATGAATTTTGGGATAAGAAGGTTACACATTTCTGTTTTTGGAAAGAGAAAGATAGACTTGGCTTTGAGGTATGTAGAGCTTTTGCCTACTGCAGTCAAAAGTACCATTTCTTAAATACTAGCATAATTAAATGAAAATTAATATCTATTTAAAAATAGTTGTATTCCTGTATGCTCTGTGGATATTCTTTACAAAGCACTGTGACCTCTTAACTTTTTACTTCTTCAATAAGAATAGTAAATGAAATAGGTCTCAAATTAGAAACATTAATTCTTTGCTCAGCAAGAGGATAAACTTTTTGGCACATATTGTGTATCTTTTGAGTAAAACTTGTACAGTGTTTAGTGTCACTTTTTTTTGATTACTGTTCTGTACTAGGCTTTAGAGATACTTGGTGGATGTTGTCACTAAATCAGTAGTAAACATTTTGAAGAACATCTTGCTGCTGTTGCTTGCACCTTCTCTTATTTGAGTTCTTTTAGTTACAAAGGTTGTAGGTTGTTTCAGTTTTCCAAATATAACCTGATATCATTTTTAGCTTGTGAGGCAGATTACAAGAGATTATACACTAATGTTAGTTTTTCTTTTATCTTTTTGGCAAATTAATGGAGACCTCAACTTTCCATGTTTAGAAAAGTATCTGTATCATCTATCTTTTTAATCATCTTTGAAGCTAATCTTGCTTTAACTACAACAGGATCGCTGTTCTTGTCAAATCTTAAAATGTCTACTTGTTTTGTATAACAAAGCCCTTAAAGATCATCTTTTTTGTCAAAGAGATTGAATAGATAAGTGTTTTGCAGCCTTGTCCAATGCTCTGGAATTCTTTCTGATGGTAAGATTATAACATTTTTGAATACTCCCTTAGAAAACTTAATTCAGGGAAAATGGAATTTGGTAAGTGGCAGCTGAAAGTTTCTCTAAGTGTTAAACAGTATAAATCTAATGACTCTGTCATACAGATAGAATGCTGTTAATTCATATGAATTTTATCTTAAGTTGTGTATCAGACTTTACTAGAATACATGGCTTCATTTTTTGGAAACAATTCCTGTATGTGAAAGTGCTCTGAAGGAGTGTGGTGATAAGGGGTGAGATTCCTATTTTCAATCGGATGACCAATTTATTTATTTTTTTTGTAATCTCCTTTAGAATCTTATAAGGAAATACTGAACTTTTACCTTCAGGTTACTTACCTTAGTGACAAAGATGATTTTATTTTTGAGTCATTCTTTGAAGGTGTATTTGAGAAGTAGTTCAAGTTTAACAGAGTAATGCAAAGAATCTCTGAGTATCCACTTAGGTCTTCGAAAGACTGTAGCCAGCAAGATACTCAGTAATAAGGGTAGTGAACTGCCTGGGATTTTACTACTGGAAGTAGTTCCAACTATGATAATCTTGTGACTTGCATTACAGTTAAACTTTCTTGGGTTTCACAGATGTCTCTTTCTCTTCACCTGAATCCCTTGAGGGGACTGGCAAGGAGGTGAGATCGAAGTATATTTCCATCTTGAAGTTCAGCATGTAGGAGCTCAGTCATAGCTTCTTTAAACAAAAGTATGGTGGTGTCCACATTTTATAAACTAGCCTGTTGTTTGGAGTCTATCAAGATGAGAATTAAAAAAGAGACTGAACCAACCATTTGTACTCAAAAGGATGATTTAAGAGCTTGTGTTTAGAAAGTAACTTAAGTTTGCAATATTCAGTTTCACATAGAAGCTTTCAGGATGTAATGTAAACAAAGTTGAGAGAGTGGCAGTAAGAATTGTGAACCCCGCTCTTAAGCAGTCTGATTTAGACTTTCTTCTTCCATCTGCACACCTGTAATGGTGGTCCTTGGACAAGTTTAGCAGACCTTTGGAGTTGTGGTATGAAACAACTTTATACAGTGGTTGTTACTGTATGCATCATGGTATTGCTACTTTGGAAATTAATCTTCTAGAAGAGTCTTCTTGGGTTTTTCTTTCAATATGACTCAGCTATAGGCTATTTCTAGATAAATAAGCAGAAAGCCTATAGGAAAATACATTAATGAAGCAGGAGCAATTTTACATGGCTATTATAATAAAAGGAATTTTTTGTTTGACTCTAAGGATTGCCTAAAGTCATTAAATGATGGTTCTGTAATGAAATTTAGTAAGCTTAGTAATGTTATGAAACATGTTCTGTGTCAATGATGTTGCCTTTGTTGGCATAAACTGTTGAAGCTGTGTAACTGAACCATTTGGTTTCTGTTTCTAAACCCCTTTTTTCATTACTGAACTGTAAATATTTCCCCTGACCTGAATTTTTTTATCTAAGATTTTCTTAACTCAGAAGTTTTAGGAAGAATAAAACAGTTTTAGAGATTCATTTAATGCAAACATGTATTAAATGTATCAACTGTAACAATAGTAGTCAGTGATGTGTGATTCTACAAGAAAAATAATCATAGCATTAAAACACAGCAGCTGCTTGCTGGGCAGGAGGAAAGCTTCAGTTTTGTTCCCTAACGCACCCTTGTAACTTGGCTCAATGCATGGGCAGATCAGAAATTTGTATGAGCAGAGGATAACAACACAGGTAAATGCTGAATTATCATCTTGGTTCCTAGGTGTTTGCTCTTGAGTTTCCCTTCTACCTAATTGAGAAGCACCGTAACTGGATGAGACTGGTAGCTTGCTTGCATGAGGGGCTGACATCAGCTTTGGGTCAGTTGGCACATAACTGTGATAGGATAATGAGCAGCTGTTGGTGTAGAATTGCTATAGATGCTTCTAAAGAGGCTGTGATACCACCCTAGCTCATGTTTTTATTTTTTTTCTTGTACCTTTCACTTTCTTGTTGTTTGGTGATGTATTTATTTATTTATTTGTTTTTTATTTTTTAATCTGTGTGATAACTCATATTCGAAAATGGCATTCTTCATTAAAGGACAGGGAAAGCTGAGACAACAGTAGAAAAATCTTGTGTTTTCCCAGATAATGAAGAGTCACCCTTGGGATTAGGCAAGCCTTTGTTCTTCACCATTCATTAACTCTTGTTTATCTGTTGTGATTAGGAAAGCTGGCTTACGAAAAATGACCCACCTTCTCTGTGCTCAAAATAATATTTATGTTAGAGACAGTTGTATGTCTTTGCTCTATTCCTGATATGAGTGGAGAGCACTGATAAGGCTATGGAAGCTTCTAACTCGGGCACAAATCTACAGCTGCATAATGATATATATATCACCCAACTTGTGTTGTGGATCACAGGTTAGATTTGCATAACTGTTAGGAAAAATCCAATATTGCTTTTGCACCAGTGAAATAAGTATAAATGAAAGTATGAAATACTTCTATTCACTTGAGAGTGTGATCTAATTTTATTTGAAGTAAGTACTATGTAACTGTGATTTCTAATGGGGCATCACATCTCCCTTGTATTTCCTGCTACTTGATCTGTTTTTAATACCTCGATTAAAGCTGCCATATAAAGCCATTCCTCACAATGCCTGCCTTCCTGTTTAAAGGCAGAGATTCTCTGCTGGAGTGAGATGTGGTGGTGATGAGTTGCAAAGCACTGAAAGTAAATGTGGGAACTGAGATAAAAATGCTGCTGGGTGGATAAGTATCAAGGGGTGGGCTGATTCAGCTGAGTGTAAGTGCATATCCTTTTTTCTCCTTAGTATTAGTGTTGGCTTTGTACCTGCCTCGGGTCAATTCCCATTCATCCTCCAGAAGAGCTTTCCTCTGTCCCTTTATTATTGCCTAAAATGCTTATTAGCAGCCAGTTCATGTCTTCATCAAAGCAGTTTTTTTCTGGTCCTGTGCCCATGCTTCACAGCAAGAGAATTGTTTTAATTGTTCCAGGGGTGTCTTTCAGCTGACATGTTGCGTATGTTACAATGTAATACTTAATACTGTTAATGTTCTTAAATGAATGAATGAAGAACTGGATTTGAATATAAAATGTATGTGTTTTGGAGAGTTAGGAGGTATTGTTTTTGCTTTTTTATTAATACACATAGTGATGTGAAAGAAATCATTCTTGGCTAACAGCTGCAGTGTGTTGTATTTGTGAGCTTTTCTATCTGAAGATAACTAGTGTAATTAGAGAAAAATGCATACCATAAAAGTAGAAGAATTGAACAAGTTTCTAGAGAATGTGAAATTGCCTACAGGCTGATGCGGTTTTTTTAGGTTTTTTTTTGTGTGTGTGTACCATTCAAGGGACTAGGAGGAAAAATAATCTCTGTGCCTGATATAGATACTGGATTAGTTCTTTGATCATTTTGTTGAAAGCAGGGAGGAGAAAAGTGTGCTTCATGTTCTTATGCTTGTGGCAATTTTGGAGCAAAATTTAAAATTTCAGTTAGGATAGTGAGATAAGAAATCAAGGACATAATTTAAAAAAAAAGGGGGGGGGGGGGGGAAGGAAAAAGAAAAAAGGGGGGGGGAAAAGTTGGTAAACTTCTAGGAACTAGTTGGAAAAATCAGTGTATATAGCAAAATGAACTTGATAATCTTGAAGTCCAAAGTCTGTGTAATTCCAAATGGTTTACACTAGCATTGTAGTAGCTAACAACTCTAAGTCTCTAGTAATAGTGTCAGAAATTTCTTATGAGAATTTGTCAGCAGAACGTGCTCTGAAAAATCTAAAGTCTGTAATGCCATCAACAGACATAGGAGTACAGAAACCTAAAAATCACTTCTCCCCTCTTCCCCCTGCCATGGAAATTTCCAGAATAGTTGAGGCTGCATTTAAGTTTTTCCAGCAGCTGTTTGCTGAAGAATAAGCACAGCTACCTTGAAGCAGGGGGGAGAAGTGAAGATTAATCTGATTGTGCTGTAGAAAACAATTAGGATTCACACATAATTATAAAAAAAAGTTACTGTTTTTATACAAAAGCTTCCTTCAGTGTAGTGTGAAAAATGAACGTAGGCTGTCTTCAGATTGGACTTCTGTATAGGCTGAAGTGCAAACTTACCCTCACAAAATCTCTGCCTGTTCATTGAAGCTCTAATTATATTTTTCCAAAGCTGTTTGGATTTGTAAGCTACTGGCATAACGAATCATCAAGAATCAATCTGAGAAAACAGCTTTAATATTGAGCCCAAAGGACTTTATAAAAATATAGCATTTTATACCTATCAACCAGGATGTGAGAGGGTAAGAGCTCTCTGGGCTTCCCAGTGTTTTGGGGAAGTGAACAAAACACCCTCTGCTTATGCCCATTTGAATGAAATTTGTCCCAAAATTACCCATTGAAAACCAGATCAGTGTGATTGGTTTTTTTCCATACTTTATAAATGTTCTTCTAAAAAAAATGGGTTTTTTGTGAAGAACACTCTTAGGTACCAGGAAGTAAATTGATGCATTTTTAATAAAATTGGTAAATGATGCAATGATGTTCTTTTCATATTGACTAAATATTTTGATGTACTCTTACAGTAGCTACATTTATAATCAGCTACGCTGCAATGTAACAAATTGGAACAGGTAACATAAACATTATGTATATTTTTGTATGCATAGATGTGGTTGCATTTCTATCACTTTTACGTAACATCAGACAGCTAATAGCTAATATAACTTATGCCTTCTGTTATTCTTAGTATCTTTTTATTTTGCTAAAAATGCATCTAATTTCATGACTTGCATTACTTGGGACTCATATGATCATGAGGGTTACTGAATGTAAGTGAGAAACTGTGGTATGTGTTGATAATGCACTTTCAGCCCATATAAACTTCTCAGTAGTAGGGCACACCAGGTAAGAATTCTTTACTAAGAATTGTGAATTTGGTCAGACATTGGATATGAGGTTGCTTGAAGTGTTAAAAAAAATAGAAAAAAAAAAATCAACTGAAAACTAACCAACCCCCCAAAAAATCTAAACCCAACAGCAGCCCTAATCAAACACACACTAACATATAAACAGCACAGATATGTGTATGTAAGTAATTATTTTCTCTGTTTTCATAAATAATTTAGTCAGGATTGGCTTTTTTTCTATTCTGTGAAATTCAGTGTAGTTTTGGGTTTACAGTATTGTGTAAATATCAGTTGAATATATTTTCTAAGAGATGACACCAGTTATTATTTTAAACTAAGGCTCACTTTTAAGACCTTTTAAGACCTTAAGATTAAAAATAGAATTTAGTCCCCTTACAGTGTTTCTGTACCTACTTCCCATTACAAAGTTTTTACTCTAGTAGATGTAGAATATTGCCATCCAATTTACTTAGGTAATTTTCCTAATTTGTTGCAGAACAGGAAAGTATTACTCATTGATACAAAGTTAGGAAGATTAATGCAGATAATTACTTCTCTCAGATGATCATAAGCTTAGATTTTACTTGTTTGAAGTTTGTATTCTCAAGGGACGTGGTTTTTTTGTTCTTTTGGAAAGTAACTGCTCCTTTTTAGTTTTAGTATGGCTGCTGTGATGTAACACACTTAAGAAAAAAACCCTCCTTGTTACTGAAATTGTACACCTTCCTGTCTTCTTGTAGCTTTTGGGTTTGGCTTCTTGACATTTGTATTCAAGAGCTTTTTCCATTTCTTCCCTCAAGAAGGAAAGTTCATATGGGTGTGTTTAACATTTCTGGGCATTTTCACATGTCCTGTTGAATATACAGAATTCCCTTCTGATCTTGACATCTGCTTCTATCTTGTTGCAGATGATCAATGAAAATGATTGCAAAAAAAAAACCCCAGAAAATGATGTAGAGAGAGGTCAGCTTTTTTTTTTTTTTTTTTTTTTTTAGTATTCTAAACTCTTTTGTTATGAAAGGTTAAGGGTTAGTCACACTGTTGCATGGGTCAAAATCATGTTACTAGAGAAAATAACTGTAGTCTCGCCCTTAAGAAATAAGGGAATTTTGCATCTGAAACACAAGATTTGGCTTGTGGGTTTTTTTTGTTTTGTTTTGTGTTTGTTTTGTTTTTTTTTTTTGCTGTCATTTGGCAATTCTTAAAAGGGTTACTCAAATTTTGGTGTTACTCAAAAGTACAGTACTTCTTCCAGAGCACTGTTCTGAGTTGTTTCTGCAAAGGCTTTCACAGTGTTGTAGCAGGCTGATATTGTACAAAGCAAGTTTGCTGATAAGAGCACTGAGGAGAGCTGCTACCAGTCTTCCAGGTATTAAAAAGAACTGAGTACAAATGATGATGATGATGTTGACAGGGACTCTGGTTGGTAGCAAGCAGGGCATACTTGAAAGCCACTACCACCTTGGTTATTTTCTCATATAATGAATATATTTGCCACAGGAAGTTTTGTTGTGCAGGAGAAAAAAAAAGATTTTTAAGTATTTCCCTGCTGCAGGTTTGTAAAGTATATCCCTTGCCCATTCTCCTTACTGAATGATCTTAGTTAAAAAAAATCATGGTCTCAATGAACTCCAAAAAAAAAAAAAAAAAGTGGTCTCAATGAACTCCATTCTTTTCTTCAGACTGTTTGGGTTTTTTAGAACCAGTATATCAGTGATGTGAACCAGGTGCCCTATTTACTTCAGTTTCCCTGTCTGATAGACAAAATGTCCTGATAGAGTAAATTAATTTTCTCCTTTTTAATGAACTCATAGAGATGAAAAGAGAATGTAAAAATGACCTAAAAAATAAATGTTTGCCTAAAGAAGGAAGAACAAAGGCTTTTATTTTTCTTGGGCCTAGAGTCATTTGGGGTTTGGTCTGGTTGCTGGCATTACTTAAAAAAATTACAGGCTTTTTTGCATTGATGGCAGCTATATACCATTAAGAAAATAGAACAGCCTGTATTTGGACATTGCTTCAAGATTTTGTACATTAAATATTAGACTACGTGTTTGGAACTATTCTGAGTTGTTTAACTGTAAGAATTGAAAAATCATAGTGTAATTCCAACTGGGAGGGACCTTGGGAGGTCTCTACTTTGACTTGCTGCTCAAAGTAGGATCATCTATGAGATTAAGCCAATTTTTTCAAGGCTTTATTGAACTGTGCCTTGAAAAAACCTTCAAGGATGGATATTGTGCAAACCTCTGTTTTCAGTTTTTAAAGGACACCAGTGGTGGTTGACTTGAATTACTTTTGATCTCAAAAACTGTCTCAAACATAGTACTTTCATCAATGATTTGGTATATCAGATTGGTTTAGTGATCTAAACAGGTCTGAACTATAGTGAAGTAGTAGAAGGCAAAACCCTTGAGGTAATTTTAAAGAGAAAACCTGTAAGTTTAGGATGGGTTTTCTATCATTCACTGTCTGCAGGAAGATGAAGCTGGACTAGAAATAGAAAGCTCTTTCCACATATTCTTTTCCCCTGCAAGAATATGTGCATTATCTGTAGGGTTCTCAATTATGTCAGTTGTGTTGTTTTTTTGGTTGTGGGGTTTTTGTTGTTTTCTGTTTGTGTATTTGTTTTGGGGGGTTTTTTGGGGGTTGTGTTTTTTGGGGGTTGTGTTTTTTGGGGGTTG
>JANVCC010000022.1:17479038-17660699 GCA_025345505.1 Todiramphus chloris collaris
TTGTGTTTTTTGGGGGTTGTGTTTTTTGGGGGTTGTGTTTTTTGGGGTTTTTTGGGGTTTTTTTTTTGTTTTGTTTTTTGTTTGGTTGGGTTTTTTTCACCCTTTTCTTTTCTGGGTATGTGTTGAGGAAAAAGTCTGCTTCTGTTGAGAGTGTTCCCCCCCCCCCCCCCCCCCCAAGAGTTTTTCCAGGCTTAGCGTATTGTTCATCAAAGCAATCTGTGCTTCCAACCTTTGGTTTGGATTTATATGAGCATGGGTCAGCCAGCCAGGAGCCTCTAGATTGCAGAAATTAACAGAAGAATTAAGTTTTCCAAATAGCAGTGGACCTGTGTTATTCTTTATTTCCTGCAGTAGCTGATGAACTAGATTTGTCTCCTGGGTGAATGTCTCGGGATTTTAAGCATACTAAGAATTGAATTTGCCTCCTCATGGAAAAGAATATGTTTGATCCAACTCTCGCTGAGTGTATTTGCACAGTAAATACAGACACTTAACTTCTATGGTACAAGCTCACCTCTAGGATTGGAAGTACTGTAAGAGAGTGATAAAAATACTAAGTGCTTTCCAGTGTGGTATCCTGCTACTGTATTCACTAAAAATAGATTGCTTGGTATATGACTTAATCAAGAAGTACCCATTACTACCAAGAAAACAGATACCCCAGAAATACTTTTTCTTTTTTCCTACTCTAAATAGACAAGTACATTACATGTCAAAATTACTTGTCTGTTTGCAACCAGTCATATTTCATTTGAACATGTAGTGGTAAAAGCATCGCTTCTGAACCACAGAAAGATCTGCTCAGTACCTCTGGACACATTTAACACAACTTCTCAGGTACTTAAGGAAAAGTATAAGCATGACTAAAGAAATTTTAGGTATGTTTTCATTGTTGCAGGTTATTTTAGTATCTGCGAACAAGCTGACTCGATATATAGAACCATGCCAACTAACAGAGGATTTTGGAGGAACTCTCACATATGATCACATGGATTGGTTGAATAAAAGGCTGGTTAGTTTTCTCTTTTGTTGCTTTTGTGTGTGTGTTTGCTTGTTTTTTTCCAAATGTCTCATTCTTGACCCATGAATTTTTTTGTGGAGGAACTGCTAAGTGTGTAGAAATTGTCATGCATGCAGTAGTGCAATTCAAATGTATAAGTAATCTTATGGTGTTAACTTGCACTTGATTTAGTCAAGGGGTGATAATCAATTTCTTGACCCAGCAGGTTTCTTAATGAAGAATTCTTGTAGACCCTCACTCTAGAAATTGTTTGGCTGCTTCAATGTCTTATATGGATATTAATTTTTTTTTTTCCTTTTGTAACAACTGAATTGAGCTTGCATTTTATAAAACTCTTTTATAAGCTAGCTTTTAAGAGGTGTCCACCTCATGCTGTTTTTTGGTTTTCACTGAGATTTAAGTAGTTCTAGATAGGTTAAGGAAGGTTCATCTCCAGGCTGTTGATTACTAATGTATTAACACCAAAAAGACCTCAAAGTTATTGTGCATGTACAGCATCTGATAATGCTCAATTCTGTTAAACAAAACTGAAAAAAACCACCAAAACACAACCTTCAGAAGTCAGACACAGAGGAATCATCTGTATGGTACCCAATGTCTGATAATTGAGGCCTTGTTATCTGAAATCAGTAGGCCCCTATATTCAGAGAAACTGATGAGGGTATTTCCTCCTATAGAATGCATCTTTCTTAGATATTTATTCCAATACTAATTACTAGTAACACAGGCTATATGTGGAATCTTCGCAAAGTTGATTATTTTAATCTATTCAGGTGATCTGTCAGATGCTTGTGTGGCATGCTTTGATTGTCTGGTATTATCCTTCGTATTTACTTTAAGGCTTAAAGGAAAATGTAGAATAAATAAGTCTATAAGAATTTACAGGTTTTGTAGAAATCCCAAGCTTTTTCAGTACTTCAGAATTTCATCCATTTTTGTTACATTTAGTGAAACATCTCCCTATGGTATCTTAGTGCTCTTGATTGTTCCCTGAACAAAACTTTCTTTTCTTTTTGTCGTATCATCTGAATGTTGGGAAATAATTACACTGTAAAGACTGAAGTATGTTAACCGAACTAGTGGATACATTTGCACTGATGCCTTTAATACTACCACTTAAATAATTTTAATTTCTTAAATTAAAACCTGCCTCTTATTTAGGTATTTGAGAAGTTCACGAAAGAATCAACATCCTTACTGGATGAGCTTGCTTTAATTAACAATGGAAGTGATAAAGGAACTCAAGAAAAAGAGAGGTATGTGATTTGCATTTTGAAATCAATAGTTTTGAATTATAAAATGTCATCGTCAATCCAAACAATATTGAAAACAAGTGATGCCTTACGTATTTTGAAATGTATGAAGAAATTTTGGAAGTTTGTAACATAGACTACAAAATTAATCAGTATGTGTATAGATGGATGCTCATTTGGCTATTGACTACTTCTGTTTTGAAGTTGACTTGAAAAAGTGAGGACACTATTGATTAAGGAAAGAAATACACAGTCTTTTAACAGCATCAGGTATCTCTGGCCTTAGTTGAGGTCTAGTGCTATGTGATAGAAATGATTAATAATGTCTTCGTTACTTTAAGTTCATTATTATTAATAATGTGTTTGTTACTTTATTCAAGGTCAATAGATTTTAACTTCCTTCCATCAGTTGATCCTGAGACGGTATTGCAGACAGGTATAGTAAGTCAAAAAAATTATAATGTTGGTCAATATAGTGACATTATTTTTAAGCCCAGGTGAAAACACAGAGGGCACAGTAATTATCATAGACATCATTACAACATAAGCTTAGCAATTAATTAAACCACCTTTGTTGGGTTAAAAAAGCTGTGTTAACAAATAAATGGAAGAACTCCAAATACGTCTTTTTAAGTAGAGTTTTTAATAATTCTGACATCTTTACAGTATTGTCATAATCAGTAAGTTTAATTTTGAAAATACATTCGTTCTAGATGATGTCAATATATTTGCCTTACAGAATTAATTCATCTCAGTAGTCACCAGATGGTCACAATACAGATTTTCCTAGAACTCTGATAACTAGTGTCAACCTAGTTCTGACTTGACCATCAGTAAAAGCAAAGCATAGAGTCTTCTGGCTCTTTGCTGCATAGGATCTTCAGTGTCAAACAATTTGGCATTCTTGGATCGAAATGAAGGGTGAAATTCTTAGGGTCAATTTGATGTTGACAATAAAGTATAATAGACTTTTGATTTGGGCTATAAATCTGCTTAAAAATTTGTACTCCTGTAGAACAGGAAGTAATGCACAGTGTTAACGTGGTGGTTAGTCTGAGTGCTCACAATCCTTATATTATAGCATCCTATAAACTAATGCGTGGATCACATGTAATGTTTGCGGCAGAGAACTACTGGCTTTAAATGCTGTGTGCAAAATTTTAGCTTATTTAGGTGTGAGATAATATTGAGTTAAAAGGTGAAACAATAGTCCCTTGCTCTGGTCTTTAAAGTTCTTAAAATATGAAGACTTTGTAGACACTTTCACTAGACTGTAGCCTGTGTATCCTTCTGTAATAGTAAGATTTTTGGACAAGGCAATTCTGTGTATACAGATGGCTCCCAAGAACAATAGCTTATATGCATTCTCTATTTTCTTCGTTACAGCATAATGAATATTTTTTTAAGCTATGAAGTTTAATAGCTTCCATTAAATCATGGGAGTTCCTAAGAGGCAACCTTTCTCTTTGTTAGATTCACTGTATCGAAAGTTTGAGAATAAAAAACTGACTCTCCACAATTAAATTTTCCCATCTAATTCAATAAAGATTCAACATTCTCCAAGCAGAACTATGGCTTGTAAAAGCCTTTTGTTTTCTCTGCAGCTATCTGTGCCTATTGGTGCAGTATTAGAAAAGATAAAATCCAAGATGTTTGTTTTCATAGTTTGGCAAAATGTATTTGTACTCTTAAGATATGTTAATTTCACAATAATATATGGTGAGTAAGTTAAAGTTGCTTGTTGCAGTCTCCACAGACTTGGCATTTTGATCGTCTAGAATAATACCAGTTGAATTTAGAGTCTGTATTTCTGCATTTATCTTGAGGTGTCACAATTACTTATTCTAGCGATAATTTTTTTTCTTTTTGTGATCTAGCAGGTTACCATTTCAAGACCTGTATAACTGATGATGTGAAATTGGCAAATTTTCACTTTTACACCATTTCTTTAGTGTCCAAATACTGTTTTATTTGCTCATTGAGCTTGTGGGGAACAAACTGAGTATCTGTGTTTACTGGTAGTATGGTGTTTATATTCTAAAAACTTAACCATAACTTAGCAGTAACATTTTTCAAACAGTTTATGGAGAGGATTAAATAGTCAAAACATACTATTTTTGCATACACAGAAGTCATTATGTTCTAAAGGAGCACAAAGAAAAAAGGTAAGAAAAGTGGGGGAGAAAAGTATTGATCATAATAATTAGCATTCAGCTCTAGACTTCCTATGAAAATTTTTGTTTTTGCTATAAAAATAACACAGAAATTATATGCTTCATTTGTTGGTGCTTCTAGATCACTTATTTATTCTAAGAATAGGAATTGTTTGAGAGAAATACTTAGAATGCTACACAGTATTTTGAAGTAAACCAGAATACTGAGTTGTTTCAGAGCCAGGATTGTGCTTTGCAGTTGTTTTCTTACATAGATCAATACTATTGTCAATATGAATGTTATTCGTGGTATCTTTTATATATCTAAAATATAGCACATGATTTCTACCCTATTTTATGGCTGATAAAAACCCACAAACTGTGGCCAGTGCTCTAAACGGAGTGGCATCATTAAATGTGCCCAATGTGTGAAAGATCATTAGCTGCAAAAATGTACCACTGAATGGTCTGAAAGCAAGCATGCTGACTACTAATAATTTTTGTACTTGGTGTTTTGAATCTAATTTAACCACATCATTATATGTATTCTTAAAGGCCATGAGTTACTATCTGAGTTACAACAGCGTCGATTCAATGGTTCAGATGGAGGGGTATCCTGGTCTCCAATGGATGATGAACTACTTGCTCAGCCACAGGTCATGAAGCTCCTAGACTCACTCAGAGAACAGTATACTCGCTACCAGGAAGTTTGCAGACAACGTAGCAAGCGCACACAACTAGAGGAGATCCAGCAGAAGGTAATGCAGGTAAGCTTGGAGTTGTTCTTGAATACTGTAAGGTGGAGGTTTGAGCTCAAGTCCTAGACTCAGTTTCCAACAACAGTAAGAATCAGGTGAGAGGTCCTTTAACTTCATGAACTGCAGTGTGCTAGTTTCACTTGATGCTTTCGATTGTGGCTAGCACAGTGACTTTGCAAAGGCTGTATTGATATGTGGAGGTGTTGCTCGAGAGTTGGAAACCTTCCCCAGCCCATGTTGTTTTAAGTTCCTGTTACTGAAGATAAGCCATTGTTTATTCCTGTATCTGTCTAATGCTTGGTGTTTTAACTAAGATAAAGTGATTAAACTATATTTCAAGGATACCATGACAAGAACAAATGCAAAACTTCCTAATCAATCATGTGTTAAAGGTCATAATGAATTAGTTTGATCTTTTGGAAACAGGCATGTAATTAGCACTTTCAACACTTTCTCAGTAGAGAAAATCAAGAAAATGGAATTAATCTATTCCTCTTGTGTTTATTACTTGAAATTAGATTTATATGTTTTCAAGCTCTGCATAGTTTGAATATGCAGAAAATGGAATGGATACTGCTTTTAACCTTTTAACACTGACATTTACAGTGCATGAAGAGTGCAGATGTATTTCACAGCATTCTGGGTATGGGTAAAGACAAAACCAAATCAATCTTGTTATTTCTAGAAGTGAAAATACAGATCTACTGAGGAAATTTTCACTTATGTAGTAATTCAGATTAAAAAAAAAAGTAAATGTCATCTGTTTCTTAGGTTGAGCTGGAAATATAAGAGATGACAATAGTACTATATGGAACATACTAGCATAGCTGTGGGCATAATCTGGTGAGATTTGTTTTTCTTGTGTTATAGTGTTGTACAAGATGTGCTGATAGAAATGAAATTTATAATGTACTTTAGCAAACTGACATTGTTAATGCATTTAAATAGACTACTGGGACATCAGCCTCATTTTGCAGTATTTGTAGTAGAAATAGTTACTCGTTTGCTCTGTCTACACTGTGGTTGATACATAGTAAGTGAACTGCAGGAAAAATGTGTTTTGCTGTTTCAGCAAGCTTATCAGTTTTGTGAAGTGCACTTAAAAGCTCTCTAAATACCATACAAATGTATGGGAAAAACCTACCAAATCTAAAACTTGATTTAATTTCCTTTTGGTTTACGGGAGAAAATTAGGCAAACAGAGAAAGGTAAGAAGATAATGATGGACTGGAGGAAACTAGAGGCAAAGTGCCATGGAATTTATTTTGCAAACAACACAAATTGCAATATAACATGCTTTGCGGTGTTTTCAGTTGGAATGGGTGTGTACACAAAGTTTTCCCCCTTGTGTTGATGAGTTTGGTTTGGTTTTTGTAGTGCTTTGATTTCCTGTTAACTGTAATGAAAGCTATGTTCCTATATCATTCTTTGTATAACTTCTTATATTGCTAGTCACTCCTGTCTTGTTTTTGTGTTCCTGTTTCATTTTTACTATTTTCATTCTGGCAATGATTTCTAAACGTTTTCTGAGTAACAGTTCTACTAAACAGACTGCTGATGAGCAACTCTTTGTTGTGATAAATTCTAGCTTTGTCCCTTCTCAGGCAGAGATATTAATTACTGGTTTTTGAATCTTAATTCACAAAAGTTAATGTCAGGCCTTGCAATAGTCTAGTCATTAACCATTACAAATATATTTTATGAAAATAACGCAACTTCTTTTTGTAGGTCCCCTAATGACTCTTCTCAGTTCAAGTACCTGTCACAGAAGAATAGTCATTGCTAAGCAGTTTCAGAGGCAATGCAGTAGTTGCTGGAAACTTGTAATGGGGATGTTGTCTTTGTCAGAGAGGGCACTGCTATGCAGTGTGGTCTTGCACAGTGTTTCAGACTTGCATGAAAACTGTTGTTTCCATACATAAGTTTTCCAGGCCATGTGGAGGTTACAGGGGGACGTATGGGTGACTTCACATCTAGATCTATTCCATATTTAACCAGCAATAGCTGTGTGGAGTTGCTGAACATAACAGGAAATTGCTCCATAAACAAAAAGAACCTGTAACTGTGGAGTGTTAACTTGCCTTAGAAATTGTAAAAATAAGACTTGGTATACTGTTGGAGCTAAGAGTGTATCATCTGAAACTGTGCTTCTTGTGGAGGGAGGGGGAAATGCAAAAACGGGGACTGGGAAGATATAGACACTGTAAGTAAAAGGTGAGGTGAATTGAGTAACCTTCTGTAATGGTGATCGTCATTCCTGATTACTGTTGCAGCGTAGCTTACTTGCACTAGGAAAATGGTCAATTAGTCCCTTTTTCAGATGTCCTCATGGTTATGTTGTTACATTGTGTATTGTATTATATTTCCTGAAAAACTGTGTGAAGCTGCTCTGTCATCTTTGTTTAAACAAAAGTCACATTAAAGAGAGGAAGCTGGCTTCCTATGCTTTCTCATTAAGGTTCAGAATGTGTGAGTATTCCTGCATTTCCTTACTTCAGGACTCCAGTAGTAAGTGACTTTTGCACTATGTTTCATCATGGCTGTTTTCCTAGATATTAAAAAAAGTATACTAAAATTTTGCCATAGATATCTGATAATTCAGATGTGTATAAGGAAACCAAGATTTGAGATACTCTGCTTTGCTTTGAATATTATGATCAAAAGAAATAGTTTCGAAATAATAATAAAAGAAATAAAATAGTGTAGTCCAAAATTGGATTGCCATGACCCTGCAAAGATTTCTGTAAAGGCAGATCCCATGAGATGTGGCCAATAAGACTATAAGAAGCTTCTGTTATTTGAGTAGAGCAAGTTGAAAGACACAAATATATAAAATACTAAGTTGTTGTGCAAATTTAATTTTGGAGTAAGTGCATATCCTGTACATGGGTGTTAATATATTCCATAAAATAAGGAGAAAACTCAGGTGTGAGGTTGAATACAGCTGTGCATTGTAATGCATTTAGGCAAATAAAAAACCCAATTATCTTGTTTTTACAGAAGAAGTTCAAGAAAATTGTGTTTTAAGCTCTTTTATTGACAGAGATACGACATGACAAGTGTGTATGTGACAGATCTTTTGATAACTGCCACCTGCTTTCAAGGAGCTGACAGGCTAAAGTTAATGAAAAGTAGTTTCTGCATAAAGCTTTTGAAGATGTGAATGGATTCAACAAAAAAAACTTCTACAGAGCCCAAAAAGATTTTTTTTTTTTCATAAACATATGCTTGCTTTGAAATATTTCTGCTTTCATTAAGAAATTATTTTTCTAACAGTTTGCATGTAATTGATTTGCTGCTTCATTTTTGTCATCTCTATCTTATTGACAGGTAGTCAATTGGCTTGAAGGACCTGGATCAGAACAGCTAAGAACCCAGTGGGGAATAGGTGATTCAATTAGAGCTTCACAGGCTTTGCAGCAGAAACATGAAGAGATTGAGAGTCAGCACAGTGTGAGATTTCCTATACTTTTATGAAGTAGCAAAATTATTCTATAGTACATGCAGTTATGAGCAATGTCTTTTGGTTGAGTATCTAGGAGTTTTGTATAATGTGTGATTTTGTGTGTTAGAGAGGAAAGTATCTGAGCAGTTTAAGAACTTCTTAGGTCATTATATGTACATGTTATTTATTTTGCTTTCCAGTGTAGAAAAATACTGATTTCTATTTATGATTTTTCTTAGGTTTATTACATTACAGCTGTTCTTAAATTTTCACACTGAGTAGGAGGAGCAAATTTCCTTCGTCCTCCTTGCCAAAATGTCTGAGAAGTCTTGTACTTCTCAGGTGAATAAGTTAATACTTTTGTCTTTTAATAAACTACATTTACCAGTAGCTGAGACTGGCTTAATGCTTTCATTGAGCAAGAGTTAAGATACTGTTTATGTTCATAATGAAATCTTGAAGAGACTGTTTTGCAACTGTACTGACTTCATGCCTTCATTTCTAATTTTGCACACTTCCTAAGGTTCAGTAGAATTTTCTTTCCATCATCTGATTAGCTATAATTTGGATATGAATACTCAAGTGTTGCCAAAGGGAGTGTTGTTCACAGTGCTTTTCCCCTTTTCTGACTTTCCTTCATTGGCAATTCTGTCTAGTTTTTCTAAATTCCCTTTACAGTCACAACAAATAACCCACTGTCTGTTTTGTAATTTTTCTAACATAACTTGGAAAAAAACAAATGAATAACCCAAACCCTTCATCTGAGAAACACTGTGCACTAGACTACACTTGTTCTATTGACTACATGTCAATAGGACTACGATTGCCTTGCTCTGATGCAGAAGTGTGTGTTGTAGGTATCTGGTCAGGTGAATCCCATCTCCTCTCTCTTCTCATGGCTTTAAGCTCTGCAAGCAGTGTCCTACTCTGAATGCCAGTAACTTCAGAGTGTAAAACGTCTTGCAGTTAAAATCCTGATTTGGAAAGGAAAAAAAGATTTCTTGCCTACTTCAATGACAAAAAATAATTTTTAATATCTTTTAATCAATATTAGCACTTACGACTGAAAAGAGAATCTAAGGTGTATATATACTTTGTTCTCACTTGAATATCTGTAACAGAGAACTATGCTTTTGCTGGGGCTAAATACAGTCCTTGAAGTCCTTAAAATCCCACTGAAGTATGCAGATAGAATGCTGCTTAGGTGTTGGCAGGAGTTTGTAGAAACAAGTCAGAAAAAATTATTTCTAATTTTATACTAAAAGAAGTAATTGGGAGGCTACTGGTCTTCCTTAAATTTAGATATCTGTTTATAAATTAAAACCTTTTTTTGACAACACTGGAAAAATGTGCTTGACTTTTTTAAATTTATTTTTAAATATCTCGTTAACAGCTGAGTGTGTGCTCTTCTTTAATTATTTTCCTAATTTTTTTCTCTCCTAATAATTGAATTGACAGCTTCTGTGTTTGCTTTCTTTCATCGTCTGCTATTTATTGTTGGTTATATTACTTCTATTTTGAAGAGACTTGCAAAAATGTTTGATTTGCTTTAAAGATGGGCTTTTTTTATTTCAGTTTACTCAGAAGTATTAATTGCCTTACCATTTTGTTGGTGAGCAATAAACTAGACCTATTACTTTTGAGCTGATGTTGGCCTTTTCTCCATGGTTCTGAGCTCTTCCATATAGCTATGCCAAACTCCCTTCTGGAAAGGATCAAAACTGCACTTTTTTTTATCTGTTTTGCCAGTCTCTTAGTTTTACTGATACCTTGGCCAAAACCAACTACTTCAGTGCTCAAAATAAAACCTAAAATATCTAAATCTAGACTTTTATTTCTTGTATTATACTTGACTTGTCACACTTAATAAGCTAGATTTCTGTGTTCAGTGTCTAAAGGTAATAACAGGCGTTATGTTGTATAAAGTGAGTTTATTGACGCTATGTATCTATAGTACATGTGTGATGATGAAAGATGCTTCTGTGTTATATCATCTTAGTTGCCCCTTTTGGGGTAGATAAGAGCAAAATAAATTTTTGGGTGATAGCCAATTTCACTTTTTCATTACTACTTTTTCCCTCTTTTCACCCTCTCTTCCTATGAGCAGATGATAGATACAGCTTTGGGTAAAAAGAAAAAAAAAGAAATCAGAATATGGGTATTTATACTCCCCTTTTTTTTTTTGTGCTTTGTAAATAAATGATGCAAAAGCTGAAAGCATAACTTAAAAAATTTGCAAACATTCCAATAGGATTAATGCTAATTAAATTAGATATTTTTGGCCAATAGATGGCGGTATTCCATAGCATTGTCAGTGCATAGGGCATTTGAAGGTCACTTTACTGTAGCCCAAAATAAAGGCTGTTGAGCAAACATGTTTTGCTTTACAGATGAATGGGATCTTAATGTATCAGGCTGTTATTAAATCTCCCAGAACTGTATTTGAACTATATATATACATTTTTTAAATTAATTTTTTTTCAAATATATCATGATGACAATACAACACCTTTCCTTAAATAAGAAACTTTGAAGTTTCTGTACATGGATACTCTGGTTTGATCAGAAGAGAGATTACTTCCGCCTTCTCAACAGTAGTATTCTTTTCTGTATGTTTTAAGAAAATTATTGCTGGTTTCAATCACTAAAAATGTCACCTAGATAGTTGTACAACAGCTTTTTGTAGTAGCTTACCACTTGGCGAAAGGTCTTTTATTTCAGTAGAGCACTGTAGACATGTAAGCATTAGAAATGTGTTTAAAAATGGTAGAATTCCTCTGTTGGTTCAGTTTGAGTGGGATTTTGTGCTGCGAGCTAGTAGACATTCCTTGTAATCTTCCACCCTTCTGCACTGTTTTTTGTATACTACAGAACATATATTAAAATTTACAAAGCACTTTTTGAACTGATTTTAAATTAGAAATGATTTTTACTTCTGTGTGAGATTTCATAGTTATAGTGTAAACTGTAATAAGTTCCTTTTAAAAAATATAATTATTTATTAGTCAGCAGTTAGAAATATGTCATTTTAAGAGAAATATAATTATATTTGGTATTATATTAATGCTTAATTTTCTTCTGTGTGTAGGAATGGTTTGCTGTTTATGTTGAGCTTAATCAGCAGATAGCAGCCCTTCTAAATGCAGGGGATGAGGAGGACCTTGTAGAACTGAAAGCATTGCAGCAACAGCTGAGCGATGTGTGTTATCGGCAGGCCAGTCAGTTGGAATTCAGGCAGAATCTATTACAAGCAGCACTTGAATTCCATAGTGTTGCCCAGGATGTAAGTTTTTCTTTTTAACTTTTCACAGGCTCGCTTGTCAGTATATTATTGCCTTAGTATTATAAATGTTGAACACATTGAAATAATTTAGGAGGTGGGGGTAATATAATGTTGTTTGGAAAATGCTGTAAGTCTTCATTTACTATAATTGAAACACTCAGAAAATAGATTTCCTCTTTTAGGAGAGTAATATTTTGCAATATGTCTTAACATTTCAATAGCACTTAAAAGAAAAAGGTTACTAGTGAAGAAGTTCCCTGTTTCCCAGCTCTTTTGTTTCTGCTATATTTTTTTGTTTTGTTTTTGAGGCATATGCATTAATTGAACTGCAAGTTGGTGTACTTTTCATAGTTTCTTTGTTAAATTTTCATTTATTCTTTTCCAATACTTTTCAGAAAAAAATAAAATAAATCTTGGCTTCCCCACCTCCCCCCATCTAGGGATTGTGTGCTCTTGGAATTTTTTAGGCAGATGCATCATTTATCTTTTATCTTGACTTTCATTTCCTATGGATGCAGAGAGAAACTTCTAAAATGGTAGATTTCCAAATGTTTAGAAGATGATTGCAGACCAAACCATCTGAAGCTGTCTTCTTTTGAAATATTAACATTTGTTGTTTTTCATTTTAGTTGTCTCAGCAATTGGATGGCTTACTAGGAATGTTGTGTGTAGATGTAGCACCAGCAGATGGGGCATCAATTCAGCAAACTTTAAAACTACTGGAAGAAAAATTGAAAAGTGTTGGTAAGCAAAATATTTCTGCATTTCAGATACACACACTCTAATGAATGCCTGGGTGGGAGTGGGAATATAATCCCACTACACCCGATGGGGAAAAAAAAGGGGGGGGGGGGGGGGGGGCAGAAAAAAATAGCTTCTGATTCCTAACTAATTAGAGAATCATAAGGTTGGAAAAGACCTCTAAGATCACCAAGTCCAACCATCTACCCAGCATTATCATGACCACTAAAGTGCCACGTCTACACTTTTTTTTTTTTTTTTTTTTTTTTTTTTTTACCACCTCCAGGGATGGTGATTCCACCACCTACCTGGGCAGTCTGTTCCAACTCTTTAACATTCTTTCAGTATAGAAATTTTTCCTAATACCCAGTCTAAACCTCCCCTGGTACAACTTTAAGCCCATCACCTCATCCTATTAGACACCAGCACCCACCTCACTATGACCTCCTTTCGGGTAGCTGTAGAGGGCAATATGGTCTCCCCTCAGCCTCCTCTTCTCCAGACTAAACAATCCCAGTTTCCTCAGCCACTTCTCATAAGACATGCTCATAAGACTCATCAGTTTTGTTGTCCTTCTCTGGACCTGCTACAGCACCTAAGTAATGCTGCACTTAACTACCTTAGACTTGCTCAGGCTATCTACTGCATAGTAGTTTTTTCTGGGAAAATGATCTGGAAATGCTTTACTTTTAGATGTTTTACATGTAATATATATTTGTTATATACCATTATCATGCATTTCATCTGTAAATGAACACCACCCCTGCCCCCTCACCTTAGTATCTTGGGAATATAGTGCTTAGATGATTTTTATGTCTTCAGAACTGAATCCTTGATGATTGCTATCCACTCAGTCTTAGAATGCTTGTACTGAGTATTTTGCAGTGGTTTTGAATATGTATTTTAATAAGTGGCACAGTTAAGTTTGTTACAGTCAAGAATATGGAATATTTCAGTTGTAAGGGACCTATAGTAATTATCTATTCCAAGATACCATAGGAGAAAGAGCTTTGAAGCAAAATCATATATGGTAGAAATAATTATGATTGCATAAACGGGATATTCCTTTATGCAAACAGACAATAGAGCTGCCAATTGTAAGGGTTGTTGTATTTCAGTATAGAAAAAGGTATCGGCCGTATCAGATAGATTAAAGTAGTAACTTGTAGCCATGGAAGAACATTTAGGCTACAACTACTTAGCAGTGATAAATATTTTGGGTATTGTTCAGCTGTGTCAATGGAAGACATTAATTAGCTATTTATATGCTGGAAAGTTGATACTTACTGTCAGCTTTTATTCCTTTTCTTGTTATCTGCTAGGCCATAAAATACCAAAGCCTTAGCTTTTCATTAATATAGACAAATGCTGACTCCAACTTAAAAGTTGGAATGGGTGGTGAAATACAGACAGTAATGTCCATTTCATTGTCCAGCCTTCCATTTCACATTCTGTTGCATTTCATATCTTCCCTTTTGTGGGGGGAATTCATAAGAGTGACATTGACCTTTTTATTTCTTTTTCGTTAGACTTAGGCTTGCAAGGCTTGCGTGAGAAAGGTCAGAGTCTTCTTGATCAGATATCTAACCAGGCTTCTTGGGCCTATGGAAAAGATGTGACCATTGAAAACAAAGAAAACGTGGACCATATCCAAGGAGTGATGGAAGATATGCAGCTTAGAAAACAAAGGTAATAACAACAGTTCTTGTAATTAAGGTTTTTGTGTGCTAATATGTCACTTAAACTGGAATCGTCTCTTTATAGGTATTTTTAAATTTTTTTTATTTTCAGTTAAGGGAGGTAGTACAACTGTAATTTATATTTGTGATATATTTAAATGGGACAGAAGCTTCCCTGCCTAATCTGTTGCAGCATATTTCTAAATCCAAGCACCTTTTGTATTTTGGTACTGGAAGAAGTAGTCAAGTGCTTTTCTGTACTTGTAAATGCTCAAGAATTATACATTCCTTTTATATGAAATTACAGCATGGATGCAAGAGGCATCTTTTGTATGCTGGCAGTTTGAGATGGAAGGTGTAATAAGACTACTGTAGTGATATTGGCTCTAAAATTATGTACTAATTATGTACAGACTTGTCTGTCTTCTTTTCTACAACTTCTGTCCTTTGACCATGGTATTTTCACTCCTGAAGATGAGAAGAAAGATGAGATGGTGTTAGGGACAGGGTACAAAATGGAGACACAGACTTCAGTTTTCAAAATGTGGGGTTTTTATGAGTTTCGGAAAAAGAGTAGGGAATGAAGGGAAAAATGCTGAACAGAGTTGAATTTGCAAGGATGAGTTTTGCTGTCATCCTCTTCCTGCAAGCCTTTCATTGGTTATTTTTTCCTAAAGATGGCAGTAGTACTGGATTTGCTATTGTACTACCTTTTTTCCTACTTAGTGGTGTGAAAAAAATCAGATCATGATGCATATTATTGCTGCTGGAACCCCCAAGACAAGGCATTCTCCGTAGGAAGTGTCTGAACTTTGAGGGCAATGGTAGAACAAAAATGTGCTTTTAGGGAGCAACAAGGTCACAAGCATCAAGTTGCTCATTTTAGGAATTCATTCTACCACTCGCAGATTGTGTTCTTGGAAACCTTAGTGTAGGAAACCATGTGTTTTGGTACCACTTAGAGAAGGTATTGCTTTAAGTATGCCCTCTGAATCTTACTTACTTGAGCAACACTTGTCTTCAGAGGGACAACTTCAAAGAGCTATGGGAGGGCCACGTATCGCTGTGCAATAAAATGGTCATTGGAATTCAGTACTGACAAAAAAAAAATGCACATGGCAGAAGGAAAAGCTTTAAATACGTAGTAATGGACTCTGAACCAGCTGTTAACTCAAAGATAAATGTTGGAAAACTTTTGCAAAACTTGCTTTAATGTTTGGTCATACTGTGAGAAGCAAGTAGAATGCCAAGGATTATTAGGAAATGAATAGACAACTAAAAAGAAAATGTCATCATGTCACTTGATGGATTTGTAGTCTGTCTGTTTTAAGTGTTACATAATACTGGGCTGTGTTCTCAGAAGGGTTGTAGAATTGTGGGAAGTCAGAGGGTCAAAAAGTCAATAAAATACTCAGACAAAGGTATGAAGCAGCTTTGAGATGGTGAATGGTTAAACAAGGTTCTTCAGCTTGGACAAGAGACAAGAAAGTATAAGAAGGGCTACTATCGCTCAGTAGCAAGTAATAATAATCTTTTCAATGCTTCATTTCTTTTTTTTACTTCAATTTCTGTTCCATATTTATCATTATTTATATGCACATGTACTATAATGTTTATTTCTCGGGACATTTTGCTGCTTCAGTTATGGTTTTGGAACCCATGAACTATTTTCCTGCATTATTGGAGCAACAAATGTCCTTTCTGTAAGCATCACAGCACTACAGGACATATAACAAAAAGCAGCACACTAACAAACTGTTCTTTGGAAGTACTTATGTTTACAGACAGTTTAAAAAAACAGAACTGTGCATGCTGACTTCTGCTTTCAGTTATACTGGTAACTGGTTTTGACATTAGTAATTCTGTTTGCACTGGATGAGAGTCTGAATCTTGCTGTCTACTTAGTAGATTCTGATACTGAAGTGGAAGGGTCATTCTGATAAATGTATTAATTTATCTCTCACTGGGGTAAGAAAAGAACTTTCAATACTTTTTTTTTTTATAATTCAGAATCGAGAAAGAACTACAAAATGTCCTTAATTCAGAACAAGAGAATTAGAATTAGTTTTTATATGAATTGGATTTTGAAATGCTTCCTTACAAGTTACAGCAAAGGAAATCATCAGATAAGGGTTCAATTACTGTAATCTTGGGTTAGATAAAAAGAAGAATGGAAGTATGTAGTGAAATCTTTTAAGACCAGTCCTCATTTTATTCACTGAGAAAACTTTTGCCACCATCTCACAGTATAATTCAGAATTATATGAGGATTAAGCCAGCTTTCACCTAGACTTCAGCAGAGTAACGTCTGTCTTAGCCATGTAAGCCTCTGTGTGGCGAATGTTACCAGTGCAGCACGGTAAGGAACCTGAAATGCTGCCGGAAGGCCTTGTGGCTACTGCTAGTATTACAACCTATAGCTCTAACCCTACTGGGAGTCTTGAGGATCATGATTTCAATGGTTTGTAGTACTCAGTTCTATTCATCGCGTGCTTATTATTGTTACATGAAAAATTTTATTTTCTGGCCCAGCTAAGCAGCACACAAATGCTTTAATAACACTTTCATAAATATATCTTAATGTTGCTCACTGAAAACATTGTTGTCAGACTCAGTGTATTGTCTCCGCTATACCTGTGTTGGTGAGTCTTTCTGTGCTACTGTTAAAGGTGTGAGGATATGGTGGATGTGCGGCGACTGAAGATGCTTCAGATGGTACAGTTATTTAAATGTGAAGAGGATGCTGCTCAGGTATGGAAATGCCTATGAAATTTCATCATTCTGGTCTTTGTAGTCCACTGATTGAACTTGTGGAGGCTGATAGCTGTATAGTATTATTTTTGTCAATTCCAAATTTAGTTTTACTTAGTGAATTTGTACAGTGAAAATAAATGATATAGCAATGACTGAAAATAGTGTATCTGGTGATTGCATGAATGATCGACCAATTTGTGATATCTCTTAACCTTTTTCCACTTCAAAAATATATATACTAGTACTGAAGTTACTTCACCCTTCTAGATTAACTTATTCTTAATTTACTAGTTTTTATTCTGTTTTTAAGGCTGTAGAATGGTTAAGTGAACTGTTGGATGCTCTGCTGAAGACACACATCAGATTGGGGGATGATGCTCAAGAAACAAAAGTTTTACTGGAGAAACATCGAAAGTTTGTTGATGTTGCACAGGTGAAATACATTATTTTTTTATCAGTACTTTTTTGTACAGTTTCAGAAGATCTAAATAAATTTGATACCTGTATGAACAATCATGGAACATGATTACAAAGATGTCACAATACACCTGGATTCTGGGTGACCACAGACGTGACACTGAAGTCAGTGAGACAGTCATCTTGGTAGTAGATACCAAGTATCCTGTGTAAGATCCAAGCAGCTATTTGTTTTTTTCAGGAAGCTACTTTTGCTATCGTGAACACTAGACAACAGGGGTTTATTTTTAAAAAGCAAAAGCACAGTTTGGTCATTACAATTTTATTCATACTTCAGCAACGTTTTCTAGTATATAAGTTTTATATACATTGTGGACCTAAATAGAGGAGCTTTCATAAACTCATCTGCTGTTGTTTTAAGATGTTAACTAGCAGTTAAGTTAAATGAGTCTTTATGTGTACTTTTTCCCATCCCCTCTGACTTTTAGAGTACTTATGATTATGGGAGACAGTTACTGCAGGCAACTGTGGTCCTGTGCCAGTCCCTGCGATGCACTTCAAGGTCCTCAGGGGACACACTCCCAAGACTGAATAGAGTGTGGAAACAGTTTACAGTAACTTCTGAAGAAAGAGTACATCGGCTGGAAACGGCTGTTGCATTTCATTCAAGTGCTGAAAAAGTGAGTGTTGTGTTTTTAAGAAGAAAATTTCTTGCTGGAATTTAAGCAAACAAATTCTAAGAAAAATAAAGCCAGTGTATATTATTTTTTTCCCCCTCTCGAAGTATTTAAAAAAAGGGGGGTGGGGGCAAGAATTTAAGCATATTTTTCTAATTGTTTGTTTCAATACTTAATGCAGTTATCGCTTATACCTGTATTGATATAAGGGGGCTCTGTTGCCCTATAGGTCCTGCTTGACAAGAACAGCATCCCTGAAGTTCAGATGCATTGAGTTGGGACTGGGAAGAATTTTTTTTTTCTAGTTCTTCAGAAGGGAACTCATGCTGACCATGCAGCATTTCTTTTTGTGTTTTAGACTAATTCTTAAAAGGCAAGGAATACTTCTGGACTTGTGTTTCTGTGTGAAGTATAATGCAAACCTATGGGGTTATCTAAGATCTTCGGAGAGTTAAAAAGCACATTGCTTTTTAAGCTGTGTGCATTTGGAATGCAGTATTCTTACAAACTGTGTAAAGGAATGCAGCTCTCAGCAGTTCATTTTCCACGCATGCTTTATTGCTGTACCTTGGATTTTGCACTTGGAGGGTTTTGAACGTGTTTTTTTATAAAACACACCTCTACCTTGGTATGGTTTTCAGACTCCTATAAGCATCTTAACACTCTGCCCACTTGGAGGGTAAGCCATCATCAACAATGTTATTAGGAACTAGTTGTTATTCAGTAACAGCTTTCTGAAGCAGAGGAGTACTGAGAGTTTTCAAATGCCTGAATTCGAGACAATGTCCATTAATGTAGATCATGAGAGGAAGGGCCTTTTTGTCCAGGAACCATTCTTTCTGTGAAGTGATGCATTTTAGAAAAGCAATTTACAGTGTGGATCTCTTATATTGACAATAAAATTGAATATAACTACAGAAAATCCATCCTTGCACATGATAAAAGGAAATAAATTCATTCAGTCCTTGGAGGAGAGCGTGGATGTGAAGTTGATTCGTATGCTCCTTGCATGTATTAGTTTCTTATTCGTACTGGTGGAAGATACTTTGTATTCATAGGCATTGGGAGTTGATGGAGGCTCACAAAAGCAGAAATACATCATTTGTGCTGCCACAGACGGGCGAAAAAAGTTTTACCCGATATCAGATTAGGAATTTATGAACTCTTAATTCTAAGAGAGTTCATTCTTAGTCCACATTATGAGCATCCTTTCATTATTGCAATAGTTCAGTGCTATGTTTTTAGGCAATTGTAAGTTTAAAAAAAAAAAAAAGTAAATGTGTAGCTGAAAATAATACTCCTGTTCAAAACATAATTTTCCTAGCACTATTGTGACATATTAATGAGTCCGTGAGGAGAAGACGCTGTCAATATCTATACTGCTTTGGATAAAGGTAGTAAGTGGCAGAGGAAGAAGTGGAAGAAAATACATAACTAATTACTAGTATTGGGTCCCAATCCCATCTGGAAATACTTGTATTCAGATTTTTTTAATCCCAACAGTTCTGTGCCAGTTGTGAATTTCAGTTTTGAAACAGGTTGTCAGGGAGCCTTCATTATCCATGTTTGTTCCATTTCATATGACTGTCTTGTGAGTTTAATGATGCACGTTACTATTTTTATCCATTTTATATTTATTACTGGAATATTGTTTAGCAAAACTATTTTTTCTTTCTTCATTTCCTCTTAAAAGTAATATAAAACATTGTAGTACAGAACAGTGGTAGACTCAACTATCTTTTCAATGTAGCTTAATCAATATTTTCCTTTCTTGAATTATATGAATATTCCAACTGATCTCTCACAAATGTGGCAGTGAAGATGCTGAAAGAGCATTCAGTCTGCCAGTTAGTGGCACTTAAACACTGTGTGCTATCCTTTCTGTACTTTATACTAACTTTTTTTTTAACAGGTTTTGCAAGAATGTCCAGAGCAGCCTGAAGCTTTTAATGAAATCGAGCAATTTGATGAAATTGAAGCAGTTGGGAAATCACTGTTGGACAGACTAACAGTTCCTGTAGTTTATCCGGATGGGTATGCAAAATATTTTTCTAGTGCTTTCTGAATATGCTTTTGCTAGTTTCCTATTAGTCTTGTATGCAGAAGAATCTTGAATGCTTATTGCTGAAATGAAAAAGGCAGTGCACTAATATTCATGAAAAATTCATTCCTATCTTTTTACAGAAAGCAGGCAGGTCCAATTTCAAACTTTCCAAAGACAATTTACCCACTTTTTTTCAAGTAGCAAATCTTTCACTCTCTGTAATTATTAGACTAATGCAGTCTTTACATCAGCAAAATATGTACAAGAAGAATGACCAGTTGCAATGACCACTCCCTGAAAAAAGATTATCAGTTTAGAATGATGGTATTTTTTATTAATTCACAATTTTATCTGAAGTCTTAAGCCAGTGCACTGAAGATAAATTTACATTTGATTTATTCAGCAAATAAAACACTACTTCCCTCATGAGCTAGTCATACTAATTTAAAATTGGCATCTGTCTTCAGCTACAAAAGCAAATTGAATTTGGAATATCAGCCATATTAAAGCTCAGTTCTCTGTATTCAGTAAAATGCACTACTTCATTGTGATGCTGAGCCTGTAGTTAATTTCTTCTACCTGAGTGTAGCCAAGCCTTGGAACTAGTCTCTGGCTGTGTAGAGTTCCACACCATAATGAGTGAGATTTGAAATCACCATTTTGAAACGTTATGAAATGGTATCAGGGAACTGCATTATGAGTTACCTGAAGTTAATCTGAAAAATACAGTTACAGGAAGCAGCTCATGAAAAATTGTCATCTTGCTTCCAAAATACTGTTTTCCCTGTGCAGTATAGTTCCTTCAGTAAGGAGCTCTACCCATAAAGGTGGACCCAGGCCTGAACTAGTAGTGATTTTTTTACTACCCTTTCATTAGTATATCTGAAAATAGTGGAGGATTTTATAGCTGTGAGGAGAGGAAAAAAAACAATAATCCAACAAGGAAAAAAAAAAAACCACACCAAAAGTATGTTGTGTGTTGAAGTATTTTGGTATAACTTCTGTATAGCAGATTCTAGTGAGTCTAGTGTGTCTTAGTACTCAAAACTGCCAGACTGGCTTGGGGAGGTAGCTAGAAAAGGGAGGTTAAAAATACCTGTAAGTTGTATTTACCAGTGCTGTGCTGTTGAGAGAATATTTTAGGTCATTTAGTATTTATAGTAATTTTACTAAGTTATGCTGAAGTCTTGCCACTGAGTCTTCAAAGCCTTTTAAAAGTAGCTTTTAAATTTCAAGAGGAAGAAGAGCCTATTTTTTTTTACCTGCTTTGTGTTTTCTAGTGCCATTCATGTGTATATGCATGTGCTGTCTTATTTTTCACTGATAATTTTTTTGTGGGTTGTTTTTTTTAGGTCTGAGCAGTACTTTGGGAGTCCAAGTGATATGGCTTCTGCTGCAGAACACATTAGAGAGAAGATGAAGCTAGTTAGCATGAAAAAGCAGCAGCTGAGACAACCAGAACCTACTACCCCAGAGAGCTAATACTGACCCTTGTCTATGAATTCATAATAGGACTTCAGTTTGTAATCTAGCATGTTGTTTGCATATTACAGAATTTGGCATAATATATTAAAATGCATTTCACAGCTGTTATGTCTCATCTTTTTTTCAAAGTTTTCAGCATCTTAACACTGTACATCTATCAAGCCATAATTATTTAACAGGCTATGAAACCATAGATTCCAATTATGAAAAGGAACTGTAAACTTTGCACTGAAATTTGCTGTAAAGCTTTATCTGACCTGTCAGCTGCTGCTTAATTAAACAGCTGATGCAAGCTTTGAATGGTGCTAATGAAAGTGTTAGGAGTTCCATATTATGAAATTGTAGTCCTTTGCTTCTCCCTATGCCCAGGTGACGTAGTAATTTTAGACTGTAGGTAAAGTTCCTGCAGTGTAGACAGTGTTGACCCTGTAATTTTAATTTGAAATGCTTTTAAAAAAAAAAAGATCATTTTTATTGTGACAGTATGCAACCTGCCTATCAAATCTTTGATATATCAAATTCATTAAACAAATGTTTTCCTATTTGTATTGATAATGTATTAAAAGCTGTTTGTGCTTAATAAAAATCATCTTTTTAAAATCTAATATAAATTTTTTCTGGTCTGTGTTCCCAAATGTCATTTGTGTAATATTTGTGATAAGTGCTAGTAAAAATAATCATCAGTTGTTCCACACCCCCCCCCCCCCTGCATATTTACCAAGTCTGTATAATTTTTCTTATGAAATACTTTTTAATACACTGTAGCTTGAACTATTATTAATAGGAGTGAGAGTCTGTGTTGTTTTTTCTTTCTTTCTGATAGCAGTACTTAAAAGGAAGATAGTATGTGCCTAAGTCAGTGTTAGATTAGTAATAGTTTTGTTCCCATGTTAAGACTGGTACACATCTCATGTGCTTTATTTCTAAGTCTTGTTTCCTTTTGAATGAAGAATCTTGAATAATGTGAATATCCCTGGTAGTACCTTTGAGGTTAAAGATTTTCATCTAATGAAATAATGATTAACATGAAGTTCATAAACAACTTAAAACCATGAGATTAGTGATAAAATGAAATTTATTAAGAGAAGGGAATTGGATTGAAACGAAATCAGCTGTATGAATAATTTAGTTAACTTCTTACTCTTCAGGATTTAATCTGGATAAATTCAATATTATATTTACTGGAAGATTGTGTGTTAGCTGACTATATTAGAATACTCTGTGAAACAAGCAGATGCAGGTCTAAGCACCTTATATTGTTCTTGCACTCTTATTTTACTCAACTGAAGATAATGCTCTCTTCCTGCAGGAGTTATTACTCTTCAGATTGTTGTGATGGATCTGTCATTCAAATATTATATTTTGTTATTTGTTTTCACACACTTTCTCCTGAGGAAAATGATGAGTCATATAAAGCAATCTTTTCTATTAAAAAAATCAAAATTAATGGCTTAACTATAACTTTAGTGATAAAGATATTTTTCCTCTCAGTTTTTTTGGCAGAGGAAATCCAATTATTCTTTGATGCGTTTGATGCAATGGTAAAATACTACATTAGCACTACTTTACAACCAACTGAAATTTCCCAGACTTTTTTTATAAAGAGACTTTTTTCAGTGTAATCTTTTTAACATGTAATTTAGTTGTTCTGTTTGAGAAAGCTGTTCTTACTATGGCTAATATTTAGATGAGATAAACTTATTAAGAAAGAACCCAAACATGAAAAATCAATGTATATTTAATAAGAAGCACAGACACAGAAGTAAATTAATAGTCATTAACAAGCACTGTCTCTCAAGTTCTTCAGAGTTTGTAAATCGAATCTGATTAAAGTAAATAATGGTCTGTAGTATAAAATACCAGTAAAATGTTAGTGTATACAATAAGCAAACACTAAAATTATTTGCAGTTTTTTGGGTTTTTTTTTATTTTGTGTAGGGGATCAGTAACATATGCAAAAGCAGAGCACAGTCTCAGAAGCTCCTAACTCATTCATGTGACAGCTGTGTGCACAAATTGGAACTGGTGACCGTTCACCCTAATAAACCCGATGCTAAATATGGCTCAGTGTATGAAGCCTAATCTTGAGGCTGTTCTTATCTGCTGTTTGGCATTCCTAGAGGCCGGTGGATTCTGACTTTCACCCTGTTGTCTCTAATGGGACTCTGAAATAACCCATTGCACTGTGGAATGTCCTGTGGCTGCTAAGGTGCTATTTTTTCCAGCACTTTCCAATTTGCTTGTTTCTATGTAGTAGAAATTATGGCAATTAGTTTTCTAGGTCATGTTGCATGAGCATGCCAGATATTTCTGAATACTTCCTATGAACTCTGAGACTTCCTATCTCACTGAAAGACTGGAATAAACACCATCTGAGAACAACACTGTAGAGAGAGATTTTTGTGCTGGTCTTTCCTTAATCAGTCTGCCATCTATGATTATACTTGCTACTGAACCTTTAGAAATGTACAACCTTGAATAGCATGCAAAGTCAATGAGATACATAGAGACATGCTGAAAGGCAAAAGTGTGCTCTAGTAATCCGTTGTTACTTGTCTGTGCAGGTACTACTGCAGCCAGTAGTGGTGGCTCTAACTGTGGCTCTTGCTCTCCATTCTTGGTAACAGAAACAATTCAACCAACACAGTTCCAATAGATGCAAATACATGGGATTTTATTTTAATGTAAATTGTCTCTAGTGAAGGTATAGTGCTATGTGTTAGGTGGGGAGATACCAATAGAAAAGGGAAGGAATGACTGTAAGGTGTGTAGTTATGCTGCTAAGTACATTACGACTAGCTACTTGGAAGTGGAGTCAAGCCAGTTCCATGGTAGTGAAATCAGTTAAAAGACTTTTTAAATTCCTGTTAGCCAAGTTTGGATGCATTTGAAATGCTTCAAAATGCAGTAAATATGTTGTTACTCTGACATGGTAATATAATCTTTGTTCCTTTGTTCTGGTAATATAACCCTGAGCATGGTTTTTGTGACAGTGAGCAGTATTAGAAAGGTGATCCACTCAGTAGGTGTCATCCATTTTTAGCAGGGCATCCACTGAATAAACTGGTAGTTAAATGCTTAGTTGGGAAAGTTGTGTGGGCATTTGTATTGGTTTCCATCATAATGTCTGATTTTTGCTTAGTACTTAACTTTGCATTGTGGTTAGTAGGACTAATGGGGTTATTTTTTTTTTCCTTGGAAAAAACCAGGTTTGGATCATGGAGACTTCTATAACTTGTGTGACTGAATTAGAATTCAAATAGACTTGCTCTGGAGTACAGCAGTGGATGGAGAAGGGTTGTGTATGCAGTGGGATTGTATAGCACCTCTTATACCATGATGCTAGCCTCAGAATATTGGTGCCATCTGGCAAAAAAATAGGGGGAAGGTTTTTTTATATCTCAGTTTAAAAAAAAAAAAGTGTCAGATCATGTTCACAAGGAGAAGTTGTTACGGGTTTTCAGCAACACTAATGGCATGTAATGATATTATGTTAATCTCCAGTTTCCTGCATTGTTTCTACAGGATAACTTTGATTTATATAAGGAGATTACTAGGAAGGAGGAAGAAAGGAAGGTTTTGGAGCTACAGATGAAATTCTCTAGTAGCACGCTACATGAGCTATGGAGCTAAAATGTGGAGAAATGAAAGCTAAGATTTGGTGATTCCTAACTTCTAAAGTCTATCCCTCATATCTCTCCAGACTCTTGGAACTATAAAGAGGGAAACAGCACTGTAAAATTGCTTAGTTATGTTAGACTTCTATTCTAGTTTAAAGAAAATAGTCCGAAGGTTGGACTAAGTATATGCTATCAGCCCATATATATATGCAAAAGTGCCTGAATGTGAACTGCAGGGCCAAAAACTGTTCAAGTATCAGGAATTTACATAATATCCTTCCAAAAAGGTAATTAATTAATGATCTCTTTAGAGAGATACCTATTGTCTTTTTCTGGTTTGTGGAAAAGTGATATACTCTGAAATAAGATACAAAATTAAATAGTCAAGCAGTTATATTAATCCTGGTTCCAACTTGCGCAGTCATTTTGAATTTTGGTAGGCTGTCTTTTCTGTAGTGCATCATTTCCACAATTTCCTAACGTGTAACAGTGTGGGCTATTGTAGAGTTAGTTCTGGGAAATTGAATTCAGATGTTAAGAGAAGTACACTGGTCTATTGTTTTAAAATCATCAGTCCTTACAATCATCTTACTTCTGTTTCCTCTACTTAAATAGTCCCATTGTTAGAATACTGATGATGCCTGTCACGATAGAAAATTCCATTAGCGATTGATTATTTGCATGCTTTCTGCAAGGATATGGAATGAAGGAGTTGTTCAAGATGTTTTCCATCTGATGCTCTTTGTAGATAGTTCTGTTGCATAGTACTGTATGGAAATACAGGTAATACTAAATAACCACACAAAAATCAGTTTTTCCTATTTCTAATGGGTTCCTTCTTACAGATCTCACAAACACACAGTAGGTAAGGAGTAATTTTTCATGATTTAAAGTCAGTTTGGAACCTGAAGGTGAATCATTAAAGAAACTTGAGAACATATCTGATTCAGTCAAATTGGAAGACAACATATTAATCAAATATCAAAGATATTACTAAAAAATAGGTGCTTGTGTGACTACGAAATTTTAGTTATGGTAATGCAGGAACATATAGAGACAGGATATGTTGAAAATTATCATTTCTATGTAACGCATTAATGATATCTTGAGCTTAAATAAGCACTGAAAACTAGGGCAACAGCTTTTTCTTTTCCAGTCAGAGTTGACTTCAGTTTGTGTAGGTCTCTAATAGAGCAAAGACCATGGAATGTAATATAGAGACAAGATGAAGACTCAGTCAAGACATAAATTTCTCTTAAATGGAGAGGAGAAAAAAAATATGGTGTTAAAAGTCCAAACATGCTAAGGAAATAAGCTGGGAAACATTAAAGTGAAGTGAAAAATCCCAATTTTAAAATTTAATTTCGGTTGGAAAAGTTCAGCTACCAGATACTAATTTATTTTCAGTTTATAAGCTGGAGAACAAAGAGCTAGGCTAATGTTTTGAATTTATGAAACACAAGGAAAAGCAAAGGAAACTAATTATAAACTAAGTTTATAATTTTGGAATACCTTAAGACAAGGTTAAGTGGAAATAATTGGTTGTGTCAGCAAGACTTGTGCAGATTATTTAGTAATGAACAAAAATGGCAATACATGATTTTTATTAAGGATAAACCACAGCCTTTTATATAGCAATGTTTATTTATTTTGTTGGCAGTTTAATGAACTCATTGAAATGTCAAATGTGTTGTGACTACCTAATGCTACAGGAAAAACTACATTTTTTTGCATAGGTAACTAGCACATTCTGTGCTTAAATTAAGTGTGCTTAAAAGATTAAAGCAATTTTAAATTGGTAATTATTTGTTGTTTTTTTAATAGTTCCAGAATTGCAAATACATATTTTACACATTAGCAAGCTTGCAAGGCTTTTAGCTGTTCCACAAACAGATAGCCATTGATTAATATCAGACACCACTGAGGCAAGCTTCTGTCAGGAACCCTCTAATGGACTTTGGATTTGTATGTAAAGGGGAGGAATACTATGCATTATGTAAAATATTTAAGAATAATAATAAAGCAGTGGGTTATTTGTGCTTAAAATGTCTGAGTATGCCTAATGTGTAACTATCCCTAGTTTCTAATACTCTGCCTGTAACTGTCAGAAGGCTGATTTAGCCCCAGATTATCTGTCAAATTTTTGTAGCAAACCATGCCACTGACTGCACATGACCAAAATGATCTATTTGACTGCTTTGCAGAGACAGCTGAAGCATGGTTTCTACTTAGGATGATATAAATACATTTAGCTCTTCTGAGGATCCTGACATTATATATATCCCAATCTTGTCCCGTCTACTTTGTTACAATGCTGTCACTGTAAGCAACATGTACATAAATTCAATTAGAAAATAATGAAAAGTGGTCTCATGGTAGCTGTGGGTTCTAGAATGTGTGCAATAAGATGCTTGGGCAGTTCTGTGTAGATAGGTATTGTGCGTAGAATAAGGCTGTGACAGCTTATGGTAGAAGAGCCCTGAGAATTCTGTGAAGTCCTGAGAATCACTGGCTCTATTTGGATGAATATAAATGATCCCCCTGCAGTATGCTTATATGTTGCACCTTGAAAAGCTTTATTGATCTATTTTGTAGATCTTACACCAAGCATTTATTCTAAACATATATAAATTATGTAAATAAAATGGAGAGTGAAGCTTATTTTAGCTGTAAGTACTGCCTCTCAGAGTAGCTGATGGAAGACCTGTTACTTGAGACTTTTTATTGGAACAAAACATGAACAAATACCTCTAAAAACTCCTGATTTTTATTTGTTACTTATCTCCATTTTGGCAAGAACAGTCAATGTGTTAATTTCAGTGATGTAATTTTCAGACATGGTTCACTGTGTTACGCTTGGTTTGCATTGTATGGATTGGTATCTTAATTCAGGGGTTTCTGCTTTCCATGTTCCTTCTCTCAGCAAGAGTTGCAGATGCTGGGTAAGTGACAGTACATTCTCACTGTCACTGCTGACTTTTCAGGCATGCCTGGATTGTGCATGTTCCCCATGCCTCCCAGGATCAGGGGTTGCAGAGTTGCAGTGGACTGCAGAGCTCCAGTAGGACGTTTCTCTCAAATACTATGGCAGGGTTTTAAAATTTATTTATTTTTTTCAACATCTTGGCAAAGTGATAAATGGCTTCTAACATTCCATTCCCCTCTTAAGGTTTTCAGACTACTAAGAGAGAAGCTTTCGTGGTGTCTTAATTACAGGCAAGTATAACAGTGTGGTTGCTTGATATTTATAACACTATTGTGTGACGTGAGTTTGACTTTTAGAGACTTGGGAACAAGCCATGTTTTAAACTGGTACTAAATGCAGACTGTTCTCTTTCTGAACCCTTGTATGCAGCTCTGCATGCCTCTATTGGATGATGGATAACTGCAAGCTGGTCTCAGCAGGATGAAGATTGTACAATGTATTTGACACATTTGACTGCTACTCCACATATCTGTGGTGATGATGTGAACATGATGCCCCACTGTCTGCTTTATATCACTCACTGCCTCTCAGAACGTGGCCTTCCTCCCCTCCAAGACAAATGTATCCAAAGAAACACAGTAATTTGGTCAGCTGTAGGCAGAGTTTTTATTAATGCTTTGCTTGAATCAGCATCAAAAGGCTGCAGCAAGCCACATGCTCAATGAGCCTTGTAAGGTTTTTATTTCCACCCATTGTATATGGCCTATTTGTTAGGTAGTTGCCATTTGCAGGCATCATTTCATGGTGCATTACCTCTGCTGAACCAGTCATTCATGAAGAAGCCAGGGCATTTGCTCCAGCAGGTGACAGAAACGTGAACGATTGGAATTCTTTTTTCTAGTCACTGTTAGCTGATACCTCTTCTCTTAGGTATTATCTTCTGGACCTTATCAGAAGTATGTCCACGTGTCTTATGCTAAACTGTCTTCTCTGCTAACAATTTTTGTCCAAGGTTTTGTGAATGATCCAACAAATATTCAAAAAAGGTTCCTTTGCTGTTTCTGAAGAATTTACTTTCAGGATGAAATGGTTGCTGCTGCCAGTGTGTGTGTTGGGAGGGGATGAAAGCTGCATTCCCTGCTTCATGGGGTTGCTGAGAAGGAAACCTTATTAATATTTAAGAGCGGGTGAGATGTTACAGTCATGGAATCACACACCCAGAGGATATAAAAAGCACAGCTCAAATCATTTTCATCTTAGAATGCTGAGGTCATGAGTTTTTTTTTTTTTCCTATATATAGTAGATACCAGAAGACCAGTAGTCAGTAAAAGGAAAGGAGGGAAAACCAATGAAGTGTAATAAAACCATTTGATGAATTGTGAGAGTTTAATTTACAATGAAAATATTTATAGAAATCATGTGGTGTCAATATGTGGACTGCAAGGAAGTTTGGGAGGATCAAGCTCATCCTTTGAAAGCAAGGTTCTAAAACATAGTTGCTGCAGATCTTGCTGCAATGGCAAAAGATGACTTAAGGTACATCATCTATCTCTGCCTCCTGAAACTCCTCAAAAGGTTTCTATTAATTTAGGCCAAGTTCTGGGATTCCTTGTTGAAATGTGGCTTTTAATCTATCAGCTCTCCCTGGGAACTACTTATGGTGGATTGAAGCTCTGTGTGTTAAAAAATGGAGGCAGTGATATTGTTCAGTTTTTTACACTTTCTCTTGATTTAGATAAAGAAACAGAAAGCCCACAGTAATTGTATATCTAGGAAAAAATACCCCTAAATCTAATATTCCATTTTGCAACTTAAATAAATCTTAAATAATACTCTTAAAAAATCTGAAGAGAGCTGTAAAATATACTGCATGATTTTGAAGAACCAATGCAAAAATAAACAAATATGAAATGCTAAGGAATTGTAAATATGTTAGCATTATTATGATTTTAAATTTACTTGATATACATCCCTTTTAACTTAGGGCCTGACAAGATGCCTCAAGAGCAACACCCTGATTTATGGTCATTTGCAGATTAGGGAATAGGAACAGACTGGAACAAAACCTACTGCACAGTCAGTGACACCATGATACCTTCTGTAAAAATGTCAGTGTATTTTTAATGTGACCAGTCAGAACCGTAATTTGAAAGTTACTTTGCATTACATGAATTTTACCTCAGCACTCTAGCAATATTATTGCTGCCATTGAGGACACAGTACTGCTCTTAGGCCATAATATTCCAGCAAATTAATGTGTTGTCTGAGAACATATCCTGTAAGACTGCCTGAAGCATTCTAATAATGAAACCGTGTTAAGGTTAAAAACAAAACAAGAATGTGCAATTTCAAAAATGCAGTAAATTGCAGTTCTACTTGATTTGCTGTTTCCTTTCTTCTCTAATCCCTAATGTCGCTTTGCATCTGACTCCAAATTTCAACTATAGTCTTTGCCTGCCTTTTGTCTCCACACTGTGAGGAAGATCACAGAACATTATACCAGAAAATCTTATACCCATTCTATCATTAAACTTCAATTTGTATCCCTTTTTCAAACAAAGATGCTGATTATTGTCCTGGGCAACCTATTTTCAAGTGTGAAATTTAAGGTAATTAAACAATGGGGATCCTTAATCAAAGTGGCTGACTGTAGGATTCACTAGAGGATTGATACTTCAGAAGAAGCTAGTTTGAGAAATGGAAATAGTGTTCAAAAATAAATTATTTCACAATTCATAGCAAAATACTTTTGTCCTGGCAAAAGGACCCTGGACACATTACTAGGTGCTCTGTGATCGATAAAGCTCTTTAAAAAGATAGATTTGAACAACTGGTTTATTTGCGTGATAGCGCTGATGGCCTGTGGTAAATGTGTATGTAAAAGGGTTATAGACAGAACCTATACCTTTTAGGCCTAACACCAACAGCAAGGTCACAGACTGTCAATTTAGTGATTTGCTTTGCAGCAATATTGCAGTTTAAAAGTGAATCCTAACTACTGTGTTCATTCAGTGCATATTAGTTAGGCTCACAGAGAACTGTTTTATTGCTTACAATTTAGTCTTTAGAATAAAATGAATGCAGAACCTCAGGTCTAAATGTGGTTTAAATCGATCCAGCACAGTGTGACATATTGGTTAAGAGCCTGTGTGCCAACTTCCTTTAAGCTCTTTTATCTTATAACTAGCACAGATGTATCAATAATGTGATCTTCACAGAATCAGGTTGGAAAAGACCCTTGGGATCATCATGTCCAACCATTATCCCTACTCTACAAGTTCATCCCTAGACCATAACCCCAAACACCACATCCAAGCAATGCTTAAACACATCCAGGGATGGTGACTCAACCAGCTCCCTGGGCAGCCCATTCCAATATCTCACCACTCTTTCCATGAAGAATTTTTTTCCTAATGTCTAGTCTAAACCTACCTTGTTTCAGCTTTAGGCCATTCCCTCTGGTTCTATCCCTAATTACCTGAGAGAAGAGACCAGCACCAACCTCTCTACAATGTCCTTTCACATAGTTGTAGAGTGTGATGAGGTCTCCCCTCAGCCTCCTCTTCCTCAAACTAAACAGACTCACCTCTTTCAAATGATCCTCATATGATCTATTTTCCAGTCCCTTGACCAGCTTTGTTGCCCTCCTCTGCACCTGCTCCAGCACCTCGATATCTCTCTTGTACTGAGGTGCCCCAAACTGGACACAGTACTTGAGGTGAGGCCTCACCAGTGCTGAGTACAGGGGGACAATCACCTCCCTACTCCTGCTGCTCACACTGTTTCTAATCCAGGCCAGGATGCCCTTGGCCTTCTTTGCCACCTGGGCACACTGCTGGCTCATATTCATTTGCCTGTCTGTTATAACCCCCAGATCTCTCTCCGCCAGACAGCTCTCCAACCACACTGCCCCAAGCCTGCAGCTTTGCTTGGGATTGCTGCAGCCCAAGTGCAGGACCTGGCACTTGGCCTAGTTGAAATCTTGAACAAAGCAAAGCTCTTTTGGTATCCTCACGTGGTTCTCTTGCTACCACAGGCCAAGTGCCACTTGAAAAGTGCACTTAAAGTTGTTTTTCAGCCTCTAATTAAGTCTTCCAACTTTCAGCTTCTTCTTCATTAATCAAGACTTTTCCTGGTTCAAAATCTTGTCCAGTCTTTTGTCTTCCTCTTATTATCCTTATTTAAATTGTCCTTTCTCTCACTTTCCATTATTTTACTGTGGTGAGACCTACATCTTCTGCCTTGGGCATAGCATTGGAGCCCCATATTCTGCACAAAGAGCCTGGAGTGTCAGATAGTGCTGTTAAGGTAGGCTTTCGGATCCTGGAATGACAATGAGAGAGACCCTAAAGGAGTGTGTGCCCTCCAGAGTTGACATGGGGTCCTTGTGCCTGGAGTCTGCAGTCAAAGCCAACAAAGACATCCTAACAGACCACTTCTTGTTTTTCCCTACTACAGCCAGGTAGATACCTACTTCCTATATGAATCTCTGGGGGAAGGGAGGCTTCTGGTGCTGTTATATCACTGGGTGCTGTGGTGTAGGAAAGTGACACCTGTCTTGTATTTGCCAGATTGAGCTGCTATGCTTTGAAACAAATCCCTTCAGGACTTTGAACTGTGACAGAAATCTTCCTTTTAGCAGTTCCCTTTTGCCCAGGTTGTATGTTATGTGGTGTACATCGTCCCAGTGGGATGAGGCAATGTGGGATACCCTTGCCCAACTGAGCCAAATTTTCACAACTCCAAAATAACACAGTTCTCAATTACTTATGGTCTTGATCCACAGACTATTTGGTCCTTTCATGAGAAAAGGAATGAGAACACCTTGATTTCCAGCATTTTTGTGTGTGTAAAAGGGTAATTTCTTGAACTGTAGAGCTCTAGCTATTAGGACACGCTGGAGCAGAAAATATGTGCAAAGGGGACTGATGGTCAGACAGTAGTGTTCCACACTAAGGAGTGTTTGAAACAAAAGGTGAAGCCTGTGTGATAAAAATGAAAATTTTGAGGTTTTCCCTTTCTCCTGTCACTTCTTCTTCAAAGAAACAGCTGCAGGCTTTCATCCCTACCCTGTTCACCAGGCAGAGATGACATCTTTTCAGTAACCAAGACCTGTGAACCCAGTGGCAACCTCTCAGAAAAGAGGAAAAAAATCCAAACCACTCTTCAGGTTTTGGAAGAAGAAATCATAAACCACTAGTTAAGACACAGGAAAGGTGATGCTGTCCTAAGAATATGACCTCACCAACATGCACACAGTTTCTCAATCGCAGAGCTTCTTTGCAGGGTAGACCACAAGAAAATCTACTCCAGCAGAAAGGAGTAAAAAAATCACTTTGCTTCTTTTTTACCTCAAAAGATGTTCACCACAATAAGCATACATCCATTTAAAATGATCTCCCCACACACAGTATTAAGTCTACTGCTTCCACTATGGTTTCTTATAACGCACATTGCCATGCAGACAGCTTGATACCATGGTGCCACTTGGAAGCAGTACGAAGAACTGAGAAATGTATCAGTCTCGGCTCTAAGTTTCTGTTCACTGAACCTTTCCTACTGCACTGAACCACCTGCTACTGCAGACAGCAGCATTCAGATCAAATGAAGTTTGAGTACTCAGTCCCAGAACAAAGAACTTATCATCTGGCAGGGATGGCAAACAGTAGCTCTGAAGCATGTAAATCCATCTTAATTACTCTTCAGTTTGTTTGGTCTTGCTTTTCTTTTTTTTAATTACAGGCAATGAGGCATTGCCTCAGACTTGAATTCTGAAGTGTTACATGCCATTCTTTGTAGAGGGTGAAAGGTTGCCTAAACTGGATGCAGGGAGGGGGTCCTCATTTCCTGCAGTTACACCCTTGCTACACGGGGTGTCAGCAGAGAGCACACAGCTGCTTAACAGCCCCGTTCCAGACAAATGGGGAGAGGGCAGGGAGATTTCAATACTTTCTGACTTTTAACCTCGTCCAAGTCTGTCATACAATTCAATGCTTATGTGAAAGGGACAGACAGGACCTGATATGTGCTTGCTGTTTGAGATGCCATGATCTGGAAGAAGGAAAAGTGTGGTCAAAATACACAGAGGAATGCTCAGTAGTGTGAACCTTCAAGTAGTGAGTTGCTTTTTTAAAACAAAATAAAGCAGTGCTATTTATAACTCCACTGATAAATGACTTTTTAAAAAGGATTCTAAAGCCTTGTGGTTCTTTAACACTTAAAATTCAACTCCCCTGCTGTATTTTTCTCTTCTGGATAAACCCTTCCCAATATCAGATGTCTGAAGTAATGCACTACTAGAAGCGCAGTTGTGTAACATAATTCTGGGCTTGTTCTAAATTCAGCTTTATGAAATTTGTGTCCATTTAAATCAACTCTTCCAAACAATAGCCACAGTATGACTTTGATGTTTTGATGTGGTTAGCATGATTATGTCTATTTAATTAGTCTCCTGTTAAATGACTCATACTGATCTTTTTGCATCATTGCTGGCTGATTATTTTTGATAAGATGAACAGAGATGCTTCACTCTTAAAAGACAATTGTAAGAACACCAAAGTTGCTGTCTCCTTGAACAGCTCCTGTGGTTTTTAACTTATGTCTTTATTTCACAAGTTTAATACAGATATCTGTATTCATGTATAAATGTTGCAAAATAATTAAAGGAAACCAGTTTTTTAATACAACTAAATTATAAACATTAAGTTAAACACAGAAATTAGTGACAAGGGGCAAAACTGTCATTGTAGGTACCTCATTAGTGGCACAGCTTGCAGCTGCCTTGAGACTTAGATGTAGGTTACAATCTGCACCTTAATCTTCCTTCTTTACAGGGAGAAAACTATTGCCTGTCTCACATCTATATTTGGTGCAGAGTGCATACTTCACTGTGCTAACACACCACATCAGGAAGGAATTTCAAATGCTCCCAAGGAATTCAGTAACAAAAGTCCTGCTGGCTTTCCTTACATGCATGGGTGAGGGAACATACTAATCTTGTGTAATAAACTGTTTTCTTTCTGCTGCTGCTGATGGAGCCTGAGCAAGGATCTAACGAACTACATAATGGCTCTTCATTCTCCTGACAGAGATGAAGATACTGGCCCACTGTTTTCTCTGTTGACAAGCTTTGGCTAACCAGTGTACATACCACCTGAGAGCTGTTAAAACTCCTTCACTTTTATATTCATCAGAGTGCAGCTCCATAGGCTGTGCAGCATTTGTTTTGGACAACACCCAGGGAGACAGAAATATTGAGCTTCCTTGGGAGTACTGATGGGGTAAGTCTACTCTCCAACTGATTCTGAGGAAACTGAAGTGAAGATAGCCTCCCGGCCCTTTCTAACATAAACTTAAGAGGACATGCTTGTCTCTTCACCTGAGATGAGAGAGAAAATGAGTTGTGATCACTTTGTGCCTCACACTTTTGTATTGCTTTCTGTTATGTTTAATATTTTCACCTTGTTCAACAGTTAAAATTTTCATTGCTTATATTTTGCTGTTATATTTACACTTGAATAGTCATCAAGTCACTTTTTTCTTTCAGTCTTTCCTGTAGTTGTCACTTTAAGGAAAGGTATAAATCCAACTTGTGTTTTTTATTGGCTGTGACAGGAAAACAAAACTAAACTTGCAAAGAAAAATGATACCAAATAATTAATGTGTTTGGATTTTGAGACATCTGTTCAGATGAGTTGGCTTAGAGGTACGTCTGTTAATCAGTCAGAGCTGCCAATGGTTTCAGAATTATCATGGGAACCTGTGCTCCTCTTTCCCTCTCTTTCCTTTTCTTTCCCTAAGGTGCTTTTTGTCCTCTTCCTCCAGTTATTTGTTGTGTGATACCTCCTCAAATTTATTTGCAAGTAAAGAATCTAAAGAAATACTTTTTTTTCCATGATGTTACATTTGACAAGGAAAGGATGTTCTTTCTAAAAGCACTTATGTTTTATAGCATTCTTGGAACAAGAAACCTGTTTTTCTGCAGGGGTTTTTGAGTGGATTTCCCAACACTTCAGTTTCCTATGCTGCTTCTCTTGAGTCATGCTCTAAGATAACAAGATAAGAAAATGGACCAGATGAGCAGATTACCACCAAGCTCAAGTTATTATTTCTGTATATTTGAAAACATTCAGGGTGATTGCACACTCTTTAGGAATTCAAGTAGCATGATGCCTAGTGAATAAAGATGTAAACTGTTCCTCTTTACCCTGTGTATAAGCCAGGTAAAGAACAGGAAGACACATTTTTAAATAAGAGATGCTAGAAAGAATGGACTTTGTTTATATGACATTTAGAAGCTGAAGTTCTAAATTTAAATGCTATATGAGCTTTCCTAAAAGAAGAGTGGAGTCTGAAGTGATATAACGTGGTTGTAAGCCCTACTTAAATTTGCTGGATCTCTTCTATCATTTAATAAAGTAGGGATTTAGGCACTATTTTGACAAGTGATAGGTACAAATAGCATGTACAGTTTGTTGAAATCCTCTAGAATCCAAAGAAAGGGATATAGGGAAGAGAATGCTTTGTGATGAAAGAGTGGGACATGAAAAATTAATGACCAGTGGACTGAAATATATCAGCTGTCATTGCTTCCCAGGTTCTGTTTACTATATGGGATTTTTAAAATGTTGTTGTCCTGGGAAGCAAATACTGATTTTGCTCTTACCGTTGCACTGAAGTAGCAATGTTAAAACTGTTTGCCAGTTTCTTGATCTTCAATACACTGTTGGTTTTACAGTTAGCAGTGTTGGTTTCATTTCTTTCATGAAAATATGTTCAGTGTGACAGGGATGAACCAGGATGTGTTTGCTTTTGGTCTTCTTAGCTTCATGTGGCGATGGTTTTTGGGTAGCTTTTACTTTTCATGCTGGTATAAAGTGTCTTCAGGACTGGTGGTGCAAGAGCAAGAGTAAAAGGGTTTTTGTTAGGGTCATGCACGGGAAGAATGGGAAGATGCAAGCTATAATATTTTATTATGCTGGTATGTTTTGAAATAAAATGTATGTAGGAACTATCAAACAATAATTCAAGCAACATGCACCACGGTTTGTTATTACTGTTTTTTGATGAGGGAGAGCAGGGACATTTACCTCTTAGACACTCCTCCACAGCTATTTCCTAGCCCTTTATTGAGACTTCTGTGACTTATTTTCCGTGGTGGCAAAGATGGTAAAACTCCCTTTTTGGGGCCATTAGGGTCTCAAGCTCTCTTAGGGCTGCCTTTCCGTAAGCTCATGGCCTCTAAGCTGACAGTGAAATGGCATCAGCTCGTGCTTCAGCTGTTGCCTACCTGAACTAAATCTCATTTAAGGCAGGACCATTTACTCTGTCTGTCCCTTTCCCTCCCTCTTGCAGGCAATAACAGCTTCTAGGAGCAAGGAGAATGCACCAGCCCTGCCCATGGCCAGGGGTTTGGCAGCAGAAACTCCTCACAACAGTGAGGGGACAGAGGCTGGGCTGGGCCTGGCTGCCTTTCACCCTGGGGTGAAGGTCGTGGGAGGACAGACTTCCCTTGGCTTTGGCCTGTGTCGAGTCTCATAGCCCTGCTGGGGGGCACTGGAGTAGCTTGTGACATTCCTTGGTCTGCCTCTGGGTGCTGGGAACCTAGTTTCTGCCTGGCCCCCACTTGTGCTGCCTCTCTTTCCATGGCCACAAGTAAATGGGTAATGTCTGCAAGTGCCATGATTTCCTTCTGTCTTCTAGTAGACTTCATAGTGCAGTTCTCTGCAAGAAACACACCTTTCTAATTGTTAAGAAAGAGATAGTGTTACAAGTTACTGTTCCCCACATGCTATTCATGTACTTTCAGAGCTCTAGGAGAGGGAACTCTCTTTTCTGCCTTCCTCCCCTGACTGCTACTTTTTATCATATTTTTTTGGTTGGTTCGTTTGTTTTTTTTTTTTAGGAATGACAAAACTTGCTTAGGATTTCAACCAGTTTGTCATCCTACAAACTTGCTCAACCAGTGGAAAGAGGACCCCCTTTCAAGAGAAATACCTACCTATCTTCTCTTATACGTGATCTCCATGGCTGCACAGTCCCCTCTTTGTGAACCTGGGAAGGCTTTCAGACTGCTTGCTTTCTTGCCCTTATACCATAATTTCTGATGATACCTGAAAATGGTACCCACTCAAAAAATAGGATGGTAGGAGCAAGCAAAAAGCAGCAACCACATACTTGGAGAGGTCTGCCACCTTCGTCATTCAAGTGGGACTGCCAGAGAGAAGCAGTGTTTAAATACCTTTGTTCAATCCACACAAAACCCTTCAGTTTGAGGGATGCTTTCTTCCCTTGCTCTCCTTCCCTCCCTTGCTGTGTATGCCTGTTCTTCCAGGCATGAGACAAGGAAAGAAAAAGGAGACCTGTTACATTTATAGACCAGTCAAAGTGAAAGACCTCACGTCTTTGAGGCTGCAGAGGGAGAACTTTATCTCTCACTTAGGCATTTTTGTAGTGCACTGACAACTTGAAAGCTCTGAACAAAAAAGCAACTTATCCCCAAGAAATATGGGCCCTTTTCCTATGTATAACTGTAAAAACTGATCAGCGTACTTCCCTTGCCACTCATGAGAAAAAGCTTCTACGAAGGCACACTCCATGTTGAAAATGAAGTGAGGGTTTTTTTCATGTTTACCTTTGAAATCCTTTTACATACAGTTGTTACAGCTAATAGCTGTCATTATTTACTCTAGATAGACTTGATTTTTTTTTTTTCTGCTTTCCTGAGCTTGTTTCCTTTGTTCATTTGTTCAGTTTTGTTGTTTCCCATGGACAGCTGGTGACTGCTAGTTTTGTCTTGTAGTTCTTACTCTCATCTTTCACATAACAGTAGCAGAGGGAAAATAAGCCTGCTTTTTTCCTGGCTTCTAGCAGGATTTCTGTTTGTTTCAGACAGAGTAACAGCAGGCAGATAGGTAAATAAACAAGACCGAGAAAGGAATGCTTGTTACATTTTGTTTCCCTGGACACAGCTGTAATGGATCATCATGCTATACCAAAATCCTCTGCTTTTTCTTCATGTGGTCTTTTCTGATTCCTTGATACCTTTTCTCTGCCTGCTACTCTGATGTTTCCCTGTCTCTAGCTTGTGTGTTTAACATAAGCCAAATAAATACAATATCCACGCATTTGTTATCAGACATTTTGAGTCTTCTGACTCAGCTGCTGCCAAACTTGCCTATGGTCAACTTCTTGAGTGTGGTGTTTTTTCATGATTTCCAGCTGTCAGCACTATGAAAATTGATTCCTCATTTAACCCGAGTGAAAAACAGCTCTTATGTCTGGCTACCCTAGTGAGATGATGGACTGGCCCAACTTGTGCAATGAAAAAGTAGACTTAAAATGTGCTTCTGAAAGAATGCTCAAGGACACACTTTGACATAGTACCAAAATTTGTCTGTAACTCCTTTTATAAGACTAACAAAAGGTCAGACTGTTTTTTTTCCTGATTAGGAAACCTGATTAGGTTTTCCAGCAGTCAAGTCTTGTTTATTTACTGTCCTTGCAGGGTGAAAAATCCAGTTGCTTGTCTTCTTGGATGTTTTTGGAAATCTTGAGTATTTAGCAAGTTTTGTACAATGGTTCTATCTTCTGTTCAAACGGAAATAAGTTTCTCTCTTCTCTTTCACTTCTGAGGCTTTCTTCATGACTTCTACCCTGAAATTTTTGTTCTGCCCTATCTATTACACAAATACCCACATGAGTCTCATGAATATCTATATAATGTTTTAGTAGTAGGAATCTGTGGGCTTCTCACAGGTGTTACAAGGAGATTTGGAAAACTGTGTCATATTTGTTCACTTGTTGGCAGCTTCAGGGTTCATAGTTTTGTTTTGGCACAAGGTATGGACAAATTTTTTTGATTTACAAAGCCCCCTTAGTTCAGACCAAACCACTACAAAGTACTTCTGGATATCCCATTTAAAATTAAAGGTTTGATGATGGCAATCAGATTAAGATTATAATCTGCCAACACTTGAAAGGGAGGAGAAATGAGCAAAGAAACTAAAAATCCCAGACCTTGACACATCCGTTCAAATTCCCTAAGTTTCTTCCTGTCCAGAGTACTTTAGAATTTGCTTCCAGATCTTGATTTCATTGCAGGTGCGTCCATTCTAGTTTGCAATTAGCAAGTCTAGTTTCTACAAAAAATGTACCAAAATATTACATATTTTTAAACAAATCAAGCGAGCAGATGCTTAGAGGGGACTTATGTGTGTAGTCCCTTGGCTGGAATTGTGTTTCCAGAGTGACCTGCAAATCTAAACACTAGTGTCACTTTCTCAGCTGTTCTATGGAAGGAAACCTAGCAGCTGCTGTCTCGTACCATAGGCTACTTGTGGCATGCTCTGGACTTTTGGCAATAGAATTAATATGCCAAACCAATACTGTGATTTAAACATATATTCATTTCCCTGCACTGAATAAAAACCTAAGTGGAGTTTAAATAATTATTATAGAGGTCTTCCTTATGCTGATTTAGAACAAAAGGAAGACTATAGAGATAATTTATTATTAAATTGGGACACAGGTAAATTGTGTTATTTTTAGCCTGGAATAAAACTCCTTAAGAATTCATACAAAGCACTTGGTTTCCTTCTCTGGTTGTTATGGTCACTGTCCTTTTAAATAGTTTTGGATTAAAAACCCCTTTCTGTTTTGATTCAGCATCTGACTTACATACACATGTTCATCCTGTTTAAATACTTTTGAGCCAGCATAAGAATTATGTTGACCAAATATATTCAGTACTTAGTAAACGTGAAAGTATTTTACTTGTAGAATGTGAAAATGTAGATTGTATAGTTTCATGTTTCGAAACCTCAACATCTCAAAACACTGTATAGTAATTTTTTTTTCCTAGCTATTTTAATTTGCGAATCTTTTCCTCTGGTCAGCCAGTGTCAGGTGGTATTCATGAAAGAAGCCCTTCACACTTCAGATGGTAACAAAAAGAATAGACAGTTTAATGCTACCAAACTAGGGGTGTGTCAAATCTCTCTCAAGAATGATAAACTCAATGGAGTTGTCTATTTTTAACCTCCTCTTCTTTGCTTTTGGCAGACTAATCGGTGTTAGTTGATCTGTTTCACTGAATGAATCCAAGCAACTCCATTACTTTCTGAAATGAACAACGGACCTTGCAAGAGTGTTTCAAGTCTGCTTTAATGTATGAAGTCCCATTTTGAAACACCATGTCTAATGAAACTAGTTCAGAGGAGAAGCTTTCTACAACAACAGTCAGTTCAGTTGCTGTTCAGGCTGGGGATGCCAGTATTGTGATAGCTGTACTTAAGGTAAGTCAGTAACTGATACCATGTTTGTTCTTGGCTTCTGTTACTCATTGATTACTACTAGTTTTAAATGTTGTGTGATGTGCAAATGAATATTTAGCATAAAATGATAAGGCAAGGTCATTTAATCAGTTAATATTTAATAGATATTCCTTGGAAGTTAACACTTCTTTCTGTTCACAATTTGTGGTGTTTTGTGATTTTTTTTTTTTTTTTGGTTGCTTGTTTTTCTTCAATAGAATAAGTAATTTGGCCAAAGTATGTAGGCTCTTAGAATAAGAGGAATTCCTCTCACTTTGTTTAAAAACTAAAAGATAAATTCAGAGTGCCATGAAAGTGTGTTAATAAGCATGGTATTGCCTTAATTGTGGTTGAGACTTCTCAAGATTTATTGTTAAACTGTACTCAGAAATACTTTTACCTGATAAGTAATTTACCAACTCCATAAATGCGGTATTTACTGGATGGGGATAAAAACCAACCAACCAACCAACCGAAAAAAAACAACCAACCAAACAAAAAGGACTTGTTTAGGATGGAGAAGCAGATCTTCCCCTGTGTGATGTGGGAACCATGCTAGCCTCCAGTGACATCACTGCTTTGTTCCTTTACTACCATCTTCTCTGAGTTATAATTCTCATACTGTAGCAGTTCTGCAACACAGTGAGGAAAGAATTAGCTATACTTTGTGTTGCTGTCAAGCTTCCTTTCTTTGTGTATGCCTCAGGACACAATGGGAGATTGCTGTTAGGGTTTCTATCCCAAAGGCTGTTAATTGTCCATGCTGCAATTTCTCTCTCTATTTTCTATTACACAGGTATGCTGAACCTGTGTGGTAGAAATAAGATTTGAGTTTATGGATTTTGCATCTGCTGTAATATATTTGCACCCGCCCACTCCCCCACCCCCCGAAGTTTCCTATCTATGCAATCTTCAGCTTCAACGGGAGATGATCAGGAGGAACCTTTCTGGCTCATTGTGATAATCTTACTCTTCACAGGCAAAATGAAAATCACAGTAGCTTTTGGACAAGACTAGCATCTTGGATTTCCATACATGATTCAATTGAAGGGAAGTTTATATTGTGCTCTCTGTGTCTTCATTTGGCAATTGAATACATGTTTATGAGACTTTGTGCTCCTATGATGATGGAATGTGTGTGTGACCTGAGGGCCTGTGTGAGTAAATAAATGAAGGCTTGTGTTTTCTGATGACTATAATTGTTTGTTTATTACAGTGTGGAAAATGGGTGAAGCTTCAGCTGTCTGAGTCAACACCAAATTTACTAGCTATTGGCAGCAATCAAGATGAGACTAAAAAACTACTGCAAGATCATGAATTCCTCCTAGCTAAACTTAAGGTAAGATGTGATAAGACTAGACAAAAATGCATCTAATCATTATATTTCCAGTACAACAGTTGACATAGCTGCCTGGGCCTCCTATTGCAATGTGCTTGTTAGGTTAAAATCCAGATAGAAAAAAATACATTCATCATTTGTCAGGGTAACAGGTCTGCACTGAAAAAATATGCTTAGTGTTAATTATTATTTTCTGACAACAGCAGTAAAGATGCAGTTTTTTCAACATTATGAAAGTGAAAAATTCCTATAGCCACCAGTAACTGCTAAATGGTGCAATGACAGTTTTTTGTAATTCTCCAATGTTATGAAAAGTTTGATTAGTTTGTAACCGCTGTAAACACAAGCAAGCCCTTTAAGTGTGAAGTAGGTATTCCAAGCATATTTATTGAATATTAATTGATGTAATTTATGGTAAAAAATGTATCATAACATTAAATGTTGCTTATTTTGAGATAGGAAGTTTTTAGCTAATTAACAGACCTAAAATCAGATTTTAGTAGTCTTGAGAGCAGATTATAACAACAGTGTCATTTGGACAGGGTGACACATTTGTGTGAAAAAGCTGAATTATTTTAAATATGGATATTTGACACTGGGAAGCATAAATTCACCTAAGAGGAATTTCTTTTTTTCATGTTTTGATAAAGCAGATTGACTTTATATCTGCAGGCAAATAAATTCCTCTAAATTCTAGATCTGCACAGCAAGTTATCTTAATACATTCTGTTTTGTTTCATGGAGATTACATAAAATTCAGATCTGAAAGAGCATACATGATCTGGATAGGATCAAGTGCATTTGGTTTAATGCTTATGACTATGTGCCTTTGCTAGTCATAAATCTCAAACATGTGTGAGGTAATTTAATATAGTGTATAGAGAATGTAATCTCATATGATGCATATTGTGGATTTTGATTAGTATGAAGAATAGCATTATAAAACCAAAAGCACCCCAAAATAAAAAAAAAAAAAACAACAACACTCTCTAAACCCCAGAGAGGGTGGTTCTGCTTTCTTGACTTATGGAAGTACCTCCTCATCTTTATTGCTATCGGTGCTACACTCAGGCATTCTTGAAACAAGCTGCCATATCCTGTTCAGAGTTACCTGAGATCTTAATGACAACAGGAAGAAAATGCATTTTGTTTCCTAATTGTAAAAAACTAAAACTTAAAGAGTGGAAAAAGAAAACATAATAATTTCAATCTTTAACAGAAAAATAATGGTTTAAATAAAATTTTACTATTAAGTCAGATGTTAAACTGTTATATACCTGTATTAAATGTCATTTGATAGGGGGAAGAAAATTATATAAATATTGTTTTAAGAGAGACCTTGTAGGTGTTACTGAAAACTTGTAAGGACATCAACAAAGACAGTAAGACAAAGTCCTCTCCATAGACTCCAACTTGAAATCACTGTATTGAGGAAAATAGAAAGAAAAAAATAATAATCTGTGGTAGATGAACTCTCTAGATGTATACCAAAGCTACTATTCCATTTTTGGTTTAAAATCTTTAAACTAAAATTAAGTTTTGGATATGTTTATTTCAATTAAAAATGTGCTTAATTAAATTTCATTTCATGCTCTCTGATGCTCATTTAAATGTTTGACTTTCTAGTCCTGTTGGTCTAGATGCATGGAACCTCTTGCTTGTTTTTCATTTCACAGCATTTACCTGGTTTTCAGCTAGCAATGTGATTACTTTAATCTTTTACTATTTTAATATTTTAGTTAATATTGATGAAATGCTAAAATTTTTCACTCCTATTTATGACTAATTGATTGAACCCAGATGACTGATCCTTATTTGGGTCTCCAAAACTTAATAGATCATATCAGATCTGAAAATTTATTATGCATGAACTGTTAAAGAATGCTTGTCATCCAAATGTATCAGGAACAAATACTCATTATTTCGTGTTTTATACCTGCAATCCTTGCAAAATTCAGCATTGATTAATGAACATTCTATAAAAGGATCAAGTTGAAAATTACTGTTTTTACCTCAATAATTTAAGAGCTGTGATAATACAGGACTGCAAATCATATTGACTGCAATTTTCAGACATGACCCTTTCTGTCATGTAGTAAGGTGTTAACATTTGTCAGTAATTATTTGGTCTTACGTTACTAAAACCACTCACCAAAAGCTTTTACAAGTCTTTCAAGTATTGACTATAGTAATTTTCTCTTCTTAGCCTTTGTTAATGAATTATGTATTAGCTATGTAAAGATGGTTGAAGAGGTAGTAATGTTTCAGTCTTGAACATTTACGGACATAAAGGTTTAATTACTTACAAGAGAATAAAAAAGAATTTCAAATGTGGGCATAAGTGGGGTTCAAAATATCACACAATTGCAGTTGTTAGGTGGTCCTTGTTTTGATGGTGTCCAGTATATAGAGATCTATTTGATCTTTTACCCCAAGTGAACAACATAATTTTGGAAATTTCAACAATATTTAATTATACAAATACATGAACATTCTCCCAGCTGTGGTCTTATCCAGTGCAGTTTTAAATTCTTCCTTATTGGCTGTAAGTTATTATTTTAATTGACTATCTTGTTCCAGGTGATTCTATCAATGACATGATCTATGGCATCTTATAGCATATCTACTTTTGTTCTTTTGTCTAAAAAGAGGTAAAAATGAAGCTAAGATCTTTTGCTTAAGTAAAACTTGTTCCAGTTATGTGGAAGCATTGTGGTATTTTATCTCAGGTTTACATACCTTTTTTAAGTGCTTACATATAACTGTAGTAGTGCTAATACAGCATATCATAAATCAGAAATAGAACAGGACATTATTTCCATAAGATAAATTACGAATATGCATCAAAAAATATCCTTTAATTCAAAACAGTGTATTTATTACTCTCAATATTTATATTGAAGATAAACTGAATTGCTTCAATGATTAAACTTATATGAATTTGAAAAGCTGCTAAATGCTACATTAGCTCAATTTTATTTTATCCATCTGTAACATTTCAAAGTAAGATTAGAAAGTTACATTATAGCAAGAGGAAAAACTTTATTTCTGTTTTTCTACTGTGCTTCATTAAAATGAAGGGAGGATAGAATCCTTATATTTCCATAATTTTAGAGCTATAAATGGTTTACAAGTAAAAAGAAATTCTAATTAAGAATTTCTTCACTTGGATCCCCTGAAATAAGATATATATATATACACACACACTGTATAATATTTCAGTCATGTGGTTAGGCAGCTTTGAATTGTTTTTCTATTTCTCTTTTATTGTTGTATTTAAAAAAAACCCCAGTAAAATAAATCATGTTTCCTGACAGATATCAATACTGGATACACATTAACTTTGCTGATTAGGTCAATCCAATTCAAAGTTAAGCATTTCTGTGCTACAGGCAAAAAACCTTGAACCAGAAATTATTTTAATGTGAAAGGGAAGAGTCAGATGATTAATACATAATAAATCTTTGGAATCAGTGCTGAAGAACCTATGGACTTTTAAAAAATAATTTATGGAATAGTTGACCTTTCTGGCATTATCCCATGTTATTTTGCAAACTCATTCTGGTCTTGATGATCCTTTTGCTTTTTAGATTCATTATTCACATCCCAGTATATGTATTGTAAATTATAATCAAAATATTCAGGCCAAATTCTTTTGCTGACTCCATACATTGAAGATTCACAGGTGTAAGAAAGAAGAAAATATGGGACAGTAACCAGTGTCAGTTTATAGTATTTCTGATGCTACAGGAAAAGGAATGCAATCCAACTCACTATTCCAGGGAAATGTTTTAAATTTAGCAATGTTAACAGGAGCTAAAAAAACCTGAAAAACCAGCTTGACACTCAATAAGACACATGGTACTTAAAAGGCTAATAGGAACTGACTTTTTGAATGAGAAAGCAGTAATTTTTAGAACATTTCTTTACTGCTTTTAATGTTCAGAATTATTGTGATAAAAAACTGGTGTATGTATTTTAGGGCATTATGAAAAAACCATTCCAAAATAGTTTCTTTTGATAGAATGTACTCTATCATACTTATTACTGATTTAAATTTGTTCCATTCAATTTGGGAATTGGGAACACCCTACTATTTTAATAAAAAGCAGAATAAAATTTTTTAAAAGCTTTGCATTTCAAACATTTGCGGATTAGGAAACAGACTTGTTATTGTTAAAAGAGTTGAAAGAATAAATGCTGAACAGGGAATAGTAAAAGTGAGACTAAACAAAAAACATGTTCATGATGTCTTCAACATGAAATTAAAATTCCTTTCGGTGCTCTTGAAATCTCTTTTATATGTATAATACGTCCTCTGTAGCAGAAATTATTCTATTTGGTTTTGTGGAATTGTCATACTCTCTACTGCCCAGAAGATGAATGCAACTTCTTTAGCAACAGTGATTTAAAAGGTGAACTCTGTAGTTCAATTTCTTAATTTTGTTTAAGGATTCCTAATTGATCAGGGAAATTTGTATATGCTTGTCATTTGTTCTAGGCAAACTTATGGATTTATTTTTCCTTTGCACGTGTATTTGGTACTTGTAAGTGTTAAAGAATATATATTCTTTTTTACTTGATTTGACAGATCTAGATGCTGCCAACACTTATGCATTCATTGTTGCAGGTTCCATAAACTGAAATAAAATATTTCTTTTGAACTTGATTAAGAGTGAAACAAATATTTTATTGTTTGGAATTGTAGCCCTTTCTCTTTGTGATTTGACCCTTCAGTAGTCTCAACTAATATTTTGTGATTTCAAACTAATATATTTTGTTTCTCTTTTGCTAAATTAGATCATATTAGCAGTAACAGTTTTGTTGAAAACATCCATTTCTGTAATTTCATGCAAGTATCCTTCCCAATATTTACCTTCTCCTTGTTTAGATGACCTTCAGAGGGTTTATATGTTCAGGAAATATAAATATATGTAAGTTTGGTATCTCATTCTTTACAACAAAAACAAAAAAATGTGAGAAGAATCAAGACCAGAAAAACTTGAGACACAAAGCCTCCAGGAGGTAAAATGAAATTAATTGTGTTGTGCATACATCTTTCTCTGTCTACTGTTCTCCATAATTCAGTTGTTTCCAACAGAAACCCTCTGTGGAGATAACATGCTTTCTTAGCATTTGAATCTTCCAACATGAATGCTTTCTGGATCATTTCTTTAAAAAAGACTGTCGCTATGCTTTTGGCTATGACTGTGTTAAAATCCCCACAAATACAAACAGTAATATTCTTGGTTTGCTTCCAAAGGTCTGTTTTTTATCATGAAAGAGACTGTGGCACAATCACTACAAACCAAAAATAAGTCTGGCTTACAACCTTAAGTTTCAGACCAACAAACACTGTTACTAATTTGGCTCATCTGAAGATTACTCCTAATTATTTTATTTACTTCAATTCACAGAGCATAAATTGCAAAGTAGTAATTTATGTGCTAATATTAAAAAAAAAAAGCCAAAGTAGAAAATTACTTTTTTCAAAAAGCAGTAATATAATATGCTTGGCTTTTATTTACACTGGATATCTTTTTAATAAGTCTTTCAGTTATTACAAATAAGCATATTTTCATAATGCTTATTTTTCAGTAAATTTGTTATGGAAGAGAGTATTTGTTAGTATCTCCTGTATTATTTAAAATTAATTATTGAGGTGCCCAATTAGCACCAAAGTTCAGCTACATTTTCATCATAAAGCAGAGCTGATTTTTGCAAGTGATTTGAGAAGAAGACAAAAAGGAAAGGAGTTAAAAGGTAATATTTTTTTCAATGTCAGTTCAAGTCACCAGTTTCCGTATTTATATAAACAAAATTCCATACTGAAATAGTATTTATCTCAAAATAGTTTTATGAGTACTTTCTGGGCTTCAGCTTAATATCCATTTGTATTGTATAATTTCAGCATTACTTATAAACAGAGATTAAATTTAGCAGCATCTGACTGAGGAGGATAATTTACACTTCTGAAAATTCCAAGGTACAGTATTGGCTGTAAGAATCTGAAGCTGGACCTTTGTATACCATAAAATAAGAGCTGACATGTGAAATTTGTCCCAAAATAGTAATGAAAAGACATACAGGGTAGGAAGAAGAAAAGAAACCACTGAGCAGGATCAGGTTTTAAAGATAAACTAGGTACAATTCCATAAGTCTGAGAGAAATGTGTGATCCACTCAGCTGTGCATGTCAGTCTGCTCAAATAGTTTGACAAGCCCTACCTGATTTTCAGGAAACAGCAATGACAGACAGAAATAGAGGAAAAAAGGAACAAAAGACAGAGTTTTCCCAAAGTTCTGTCATTTGAGAGCAATCTGATATACAGTTCTGATGAGAATATTGCTCATTGGGAGCAACCTGATTATGAACCTCATCATGAAATGGTGAACCTGAAATGAATCTGGTCATGAAAGAAAGAGTGTCAGGAGGAAGCAGATGAACTCCAGTGGTATAATAACAGAAGTATTATGAAGTTCAACAATCCAAATATAAAGTTGTGCAGTTAAAATGACTAGCAAGCATTTCTGTTGCAGCCATAAGTTTACTCCTTGATTGTGGAACCACTGTGGCTGTTGGAAATAATCTAGGATATGATACTTGCGGCTATTCTGAAGAGAATTAGGAAGTATGAGTAGAAATTTAGATTTCTGTACATCTATACTGAAAAAAGCAGACATCAGACTGAAGGTAGATGCCTGGTAGGGATATCAAAGGGAAGGGTATCATCTTATTTTTTAGAGCAGACTAAGAAAATGTTTTGTTTGGATTAGCAGAAAGACTGAGATTCTCATAAATACATTGCCTGGGTAAATACCACTGGTCAGCAACTGCTTTAAGTTCAAGGCCACTGCTGGTACAGGTATGGATGTAGCACATGGAGATCATTGAAAAAGATAAGCTGGAAAAGATTTCCAACTGTAAGATCAATGTCCCATAATAGATTTTCTATGGGAATAAAAGGGGCAAAAGTCCTAGGTGATTTTGATTGGCAATAAGAAATATTTGTGAAAAGGACTGTCTGAAATTATTGTTTCTGGGGCTGAACTTCATGACTCAGGTGTTGTACAAACCTAACAGAGGATGAAAATTCAGGGATTTTTGTTTTATTGAAGTACTTCACTTCTGAGATCTTGGTTGTACTACAGCTAATAATTTAAATCTGTGTTGTTTGTGTTGACATAAACTACTGAAGAATGTGAATTTTAGTTATGGATTATATTCAGAACTTGCTGCCTGTTTAAGAAGAAATACTGGATAATATTTCAGAGGGAAAAGCATATTTTATGATGACTAGGTTCAGGAAGCAAAAGGTAAAAATTTTACTGACATGCAATTTGTTTATTTGAGATGCAAAGAATTTCAGGACGAGTGAAATAAATTCTACCTACAAAATTATGATTGTACTTAAAATATTTGCATTTTTCATTTTAAAAATAGAGAATTTTTTTAACACGACTATGTTCTTTTTATAATGAGATTAGTATAATTAAGTTTTGCAGATGACTGCCACTGATGAAAATAAAGAGCGTAAGCGCAGAATGTTACCTATTTTTAATTGATATATTTTAATCTTGTACTGTTTCACTTCTATGTTATGTTAATTATAATACTGTGGTATGCTATATTTGCATTCCTAATATTAACTAGGGCTAGAGGATAAAAATATATTAACTTTGTACCAAAATACAGCAACTCCAGTGTTCCTTAGTACTGTGGTAACTAAACAGATATATAAAGAGTTTACTAAATTATATATATTCTTAATCATGGCTACATTTCTTACTGTGGTAAAAACTGTCAAGATTAGCAAACACAAGCAGTCAGAACCAGCAAAGAGATAACTTCAGTTCTGTGCTCCCTCAGTCCACAGGGTCTTTCAGCCTCTAAAGGCCCTAACTAGAGACTGTGTGTGCTAGAGCTCCTCAGCAAAACTTGTACCTTGGAATAATGTATTCTTTCTTCTTATTTCTAGAGAGGATAATTTTTTTTTTTATGCTTTAGTTGAAATTTTTCAGAAAAATCCAGCATGACACAGGTCCTGTTACATGAATTTTCATTCTGCTTTGGCAAACTCACATGCAACAGTGTCTTATAATGAAAGAGATCTGTAATTTTTAGTGCTGCAGTCTACATTAGGAGTCCATGAACTAATGCTAAAATATCATGACTTGGAATTTTTCCTTCAAGTAAACACACCACCACCACCACCAGAAGTGTTCTACAGAACTGTGTTTTATTGTAACTTTATTGTATTTGTAAGTCAGCCTTTCTCTAAACCCTGTCCTCATAAATCTCATAATCTTTCCTTTAGTTTTGTCCTGATGTTAGCAGCTCCATATGGCTTTTTGGGTTGCAACATACTGTATGCTATCCCCTCTAGGAGTTTAAATCCTATCTGTATCTAGTCCTTATTTTCCTCAGGAGATTTTCCTTAGGAGCTTGCCAGTCTCTTGACAGTGCTTTAGGCTCCCTGATTGCTTTGCTTTGCGCTCTAGAAGCTTTCTGAATACGCAGTAGGAGTGTACTTGAAAGTGTACCCTAGAAAGCCAAACTGTGTTTCCCTCCAGAGAGGGTGTTGAAAGCTTGTTTAGTGTACAACAGTCAGGAAAGGTAGAAGACAATTTTTCCCTTCTCTTTCTGTGCTCATGTAACCTAACATAAATTAACCAAATAGTTGTCTGTGAACAAATGAGTACAGAAGCTATACTATCCATCACAGCTTACATTAAAAGATGTTTATAGACCTTCAGCTGTTAACATTCTGTCTCTGCTGCAATACCAGACCCAAGTGTAAACTGCACAAGTGCTGCATTACCAAACAGCGAACATGCACAGGTCTGGGATTATATCCCTGTTAGTTTTCTCTCAGTAAATCTTAAGCAGGAGATTGTTCCCTTCAAGCTACCAATGTTCTTTTTTGGTAATAGTGAATTCAGTGGTATGAAAGTGGAAAGGAAAAATAGTATCTCACATAGAAATTGAAATAGGCCTGGAGTTTTTAAAGCAATGCATTTCTGACATAGTTTTACTGAGACCAACAGAAGTTGGTCTCCTTTTTGCTATGTGCTAGGCATTCATTATACTGTTAAAATTCATGGCAGGTTCTCAGAACCCAAGCAGAAATGTACCATTCTATTTTTTTTGTGTGTTCACAGGGAGTGAAAGTTTATAAAAAGAAACAAATAGCATATTAAATGAAAAGTACTCTGGACATGTTTATATCACATCATTATTAATTTGAGAAATAACAAACACCACCACTTAAGCTGAGCCGGATGCGTTTCTTTTCTTCCTCCCATTCATACTGGAAAAATAAACCAAACACAAACCCAGACTTTACCAGGAAACCATATCCTTTCAGATTTGCTTCTGGTCCATGGAAACAATAAATGCATTTTTAATGTATTTATTAAGAAATCATGCCAAAAGAGAAAACAAACATCTGATTCCAAAAAATGATTGAAATAAAGCTAAGACTTTATTGGAGAGCTCTATTAAGTAAATTTAATTAAAAAAAAAATCATCAATATTAAGGTTTCTCAGTAATACTTTGCTTTCCATGAGTCATCATTTTTTGATGGACATACATTTTCTTCCTCTTACTATGTTTGCTTGTAGGACAAGAGACACAAGTTAGGAAAAAGGAAATTCCAATTGGATATTAGGAAAAAACCCCCCACATAATTGTTACCTTTTATGAGAGATTCACTGAATATCCTCCTAATAAATGCCTTTGAACTTTTGTTAGAAATTTGTGTGGACTGCTACAAGCAGTTTATAAAAGAGTTACCCAAGAGCAGCCTTGCACAAGCTACCCAAATGATGCTGATGTTGTTGTTTGAGCATTGTTTCTGAGATGCCAATGTAAGAAGGCCATGATATATTCTGCCTCTTCATCTCATACTTGGTACATTTTGAAGCTATTGAAAGTCTCATCTATTGTGAACTTTTGCTGTCTCAAGAAAAGCAGATATGATCAGTGTGTTCTCGTTGGCCAAGAATGGTGAAATGCTGCTCACTATACACTTTTTAAATTAATTTTTTTATTATACAGGAAAACTTTAGTGATTTAGGAAGAACTGCTAAATATTATCAAAGAGCTGTTAAATTTAAACTTTACTTGAAAATACGGGTGAGTTGAACATTAGCAGGTTTACTGAAAGACAGGTTTTTCATGTAGCAAAAAGGAAACGAAATCCTATAAGGGTTACCTAAAATTATAAAGCAACAGAAATATATCTTAAAAATGCATTGTTTATTTACTTTTTTCCCCCACAGCTTTTCTTGCTTTGACAGGTTTTAAGTATTTCTTAAACATACTGTACAAAGGTTAAAGCAAGGCAGTTCCTTGGCCCCGAGCCAAGAAAGCTCCCCCCCCCCCCCCCCCTTCTCTTCTGCAAATAATATACACTGCCTGAAAAACATCTCGTCAGCTGTGGAATGAGCATGGATTTGGTAAGAACTATGGTATAACTCTTTCCTGAACTATATTTTGGGGTTGTTTTGGTTTTTTTTTGTTCTGTTTGGAGTTTGTTTTTTTGTTTTTGTTTGTTTGCTTTGCTTTGTTTTTTTTTGAAGGGGGGCTGTTTGCTTTTTTAGCTAAATTCAATTTTAGAAATTAAAGTTTTATAAATCAAAATTCAGATTGCACTGAAAGCATAAATAAGGTAATCCAGTTACATGTACATAGAGCAGGATTAGGTCAAATAAATACATTAATAATTCTAGCTATGTATGCTACAATTGAACTTCTCTAACAATGCCAGTAACTTTATATATTCCTGCACATTTGCATTAAGTGGTTCTGAGCAATGAGCAGTTTTGCAAGCTCAAGACACTACCAAAACTCTAATTGTATTCAGTGCTTACTGATTTTTCTGTACTCGGAGCAGTTCTAGAATATTTGTCTATGGAGGAAATTTGGCTTGACTTTTCAGGCTATAAGATATTTTTGGGTTTTGTCTTTTTTATTGCTACATAAACTAGCTTAAGAAGTTGAAAATCTATACATTTAGTACCTTTCCTATTGAAGATTATACTGGAATTAATTGTGAAGATCAGATGCCGATACTTCAACTTTTTGCAGCTCTGCATAAGATTTACCAATTCATGATTCTTCTACAATACTCGAAAAAAGTAGTATTACTGTTGAATTTGGGTCGTAAGTGCTGGTGCTTTGAGTAGCTGAACTGTTTGGAAAGAGTGAGACATATTTATGTCCTGTAGGCAAGCAGAGCTTTAGGCATTTCATGCTATGTTATTAGATGTAGTTAGAAAATATTTTTTTGTTGAAAATGGACAGAGAACTAAGCAGTGTGTCATGGAAAATTAGTAATAAATTCCTCTCATGTGTCTGAAAAGCTAGCCACATTATCCTTGACACTGTCCTCATGGCAACAAAACCATTGTCTTACACTATGCTTTATTGGAGTAGCCTTTTAAATATCATCTTGCAAGCAGTCTGGTTGTATTTTCAAAACAGACATAGATATTGATTATCAAAAAGTGCTTTGAAGGAATGTAGATGTTATATTTTACCTTTATGTTGCCTGTGAAATGTCATGAATGATAACAAGAATAGCTGGCATTAAAAATAAAATGGAAGACTAAAATACATTTATTGAATGTATAGACTGTTTGAAGAGCAGCATATTATAGAGTCATGTGCTCATTTACCTATTGTCAAATGGCTTCAATTAAATAAATTCTTCATTAGTATTCCTTGTGCAAAACCTTAGAACCAAATTTAGTGGCATAATTAGTAAGATGAGAACAAAAGCACGAGTCTAACAATTTTACTAGCATTATATAGCACGAGAGGAATGTGTGACTGCACTATCAATGTAGATTTGCCTTTAACATGCTTGATATCTTTTTCCTGCGAAAATCCCGTGTGTCTGAAGCTAGCCAACAAGTGGGAAATAGAAGATGTGGCCTGAAAAGTTGGGTAAAGTGGCTTCCAGATGTAGTAATTTCCTTGTCTCTGTTAGTATTGTGTTGACCATTGGAGATTTCAAGACCTTACCTGAAATACAGTGTTTTCAAACAAGGGAACAATGTAGACAAAGATATGCCCTATTATACTGCCATCATGCCTGTCGGGTACTTCTGAAGGCAATCATGGGTGAAAAAATAAAACCTCAAACCTTCTTTATTTTCAGTAAATTGTCATCTGCTTTCTAACAGAGGTAGGAATACTATATATTACCTTTTATTCTCAGTTCCTTGATAAATATCAGGGAAAATAATCCCTGGCTTTTTTGTCATTTTTAAGTAAAAACTATGACTGCTAGCATATTAAATCTCCTTATTTGTTTTGTAGCCATCAAACAGCCTTAAAGTGAGCTTTTTATTTTCAGCAGAATAATTTTGACTGAACACTTTAGAAATCTGATGTAATTTTTATGGAATAACTATTTCAGATGTCTCATTCTCCACTGAAGACCAATATTACTTACAGGATTGTTTCTCTAACAGTAAGACACAGTGCCTTTTACTGAACGTCTGTGAAGTCTGAGAAGTGTCACCATTAGGAAACCCAACAAATAAAGGAAAGTGGACGTAATGAATGGAGTCATGAGAGTAGAATTTTCCATGTTTTTAAAAAATTTTTTTAGCTTATGGCACTCAGTTTTTCTAATGAGGTCAAGTTTATCTGCTAAAAGCAAATGCTTGGCGTAAAGAAGATTGAAAATAATTTTGCATCTAAAATATTGATAAAAGTATTTTGAGCTCCAACTAGTAAGTGCTCTTAAATATGTCTGCATTAATCTCACCCTACCCTGCCATCACAGGGCAATGAAGTTACATCCTTACACATTTCATTCATTCATCTTCTGTCATGATATTTCTTCTTCTAGGTGCTAGGAAACAAAACAAACTTTTTTTGATCTGTTAGCCAGGACTCATCCAACAGAGATAGCACTTGTCAGTTAGTACTTGGAGTTTAGCTTCCTTCTGAGGTTGAACAAGGAACCAGGGCTTTATTGGCTCTGATAGGATTGTGCATATATTTAGGAAAATCCAGTATTACATGGACAATATATTTTTTCACTCTTTGACAGTAGAAAAATAGAGAAATAATGATGCAAACTAATAAAAGAAAAATCAAGAAAGAGTTGAAAGAATTATGTTAAAGGTTACAAGGAAAGATGGATTTTCATTTACACTTTTCATGAGCTAGGTTCATTAATTCACCATTGTCATTGTTTTGATGAAGCTGGGTTTTAAATTTTATTACTTGTACAACCGTATAATCTCTGTGGTTTAAAAATTATCATGAGTCAGTGTTGCTTTTTTATTATTTCTAATAATAAGGATCCTGACTGATGGATATAAAGACTAGAAAAACACCCGAATCAACCCCTAGTTGCCTTGTCAGCTAGATAAATATTCTGAATAAAAGTTGACTGCAGCACTTTAGAATAGATTCCCACGGACAAGTGCTTTTCTTGATCAGATTCCTGTCTTGTGGAGATATAAAACAGTTGCTATCACTAGTTACATCAGAATGACAGTATCTACTCCACACAAACGACCTCAGTAAATTCAAATCATCATTTAAAAATAAATGTTAATTAGGTTTCTACTTAAATACAGAACAAGTAACATTTGGGAAATTTGAGATTTTCTTCTGATACTATGAGACAATCAGGATGGATATTCAACAACAAAAGAATTGATTTTACAGAAGAGTTAGAAAGCAGCAGTTCCCGTTCCTGGTATTCAGAAAATAAAATGGAGTATGTACTGTTCTCTAGAACACTGCCTTGTGATCACATGGGTTTGTCACCAAACAGTAAGCATGCATTCATGTTGCTGATAATGACTTTTTTCTATGTACTGCATAAAAAGATGGGTTTGTTGGAGCTGCTCTTATGCCTGTTATTTTTACCACTGTTTACTTTCATAGTTGTCTGTCTGTAAAGTTAAGTTAATTTTTTTTTTCCAAAGAAAGAATAAAAGTACTGTTCTCACAGTACTGCTTTTAAAGAGAACTGATAAGACTCTTAAGTTCAAGCTGACTTCTTTGTGTAGTATACAAGATCCAGGGAGGACTGGAGGTTATGGTTCTCTGTTTAGAATAAGAAATTTTTTTGAAATTTCCTCTTTTCAATTGGATCTATCAGCATAATTTGAAGTTTTCCAATTCTTCATCCTCTATTAGAGTCTGTGTCAGGAGAGTGAGTTATCATAGATTTTAATTTGCTTAATATAATTTTTTTTTCCATTACACTTTTATGTCATAACACCTGTAATAACAGAAGAAATTCACACTATTAATTGATGCTCATGACAAAACCTGAGGTGGGGGAGGGATGGTGGAAGTGAAGAAATGCTAATCAATTTTTATGATACACTAAAGATTTTTAACATAAGATGGAAATGGCCTGGTAGTTATATTTCTCATGGTGAGATTAGCAAAGGCAATGAAATGAAGCAGAACTGTATTCTTGACAATTATTATTTGGTGGCCAGCTTGAGCAGTGCAGTGAGTTGAACTTGAAACATTGCATAAATTTGGTGTTTTTTTCCTGGAGAACGCATACATATGTTCAAGCTGCTCTTGTCTGGATTGCATTGAAGTCATTGGAGACTTGTAAGCAAGTTACTTCACAAATTCTTAAAGCCTGTAATGTCAGGTAATGTAATGTGATGGCATGCGAAAGAAAGTTCAAGATATCTGCGTTCCTGCTACTTCCAGGAAAAACAGACTTTAAGGAGATGTAAATCTATTTTCATGTAAATATTAGAGGTAGAATGATAAATTCTATTAAAATTTTAAAAAAAAAAATATATATTGCCTCTAAAGTACAGATGAAAGCCAGAAGCTTGCTAGGAAACACGCAGGAGCAACTACACAGAGGAATTGGAAATAAAGCAGGAGTTAGGTGACTTGTGGGTAGTTTATCAGATGCACTGAAAAAGCATCCTGTCACCCATACAGCACAGTGTTTCATATTGTGTTTACGGATTTCTTTTATATATACACATATATATATTTATTATTATTATTATTTATTTTTATTTTTCTTTCTTAGGCTTTGGAAGACCAAGTATGGGACCTGCTGCATGAAGCAGACAAGGCTGCAGAGGAGAACAAAGAAAAGAGTCAGGTTTATGATGCCATGGCAGAGACCCTTGGGGATGCATGGGATGCCCTCATCATTATGTTAGAGAAGCGACAGGCACTTCTAGAACTTACTTCAGTGTTCTTTGAAAATGCTCTAGAGGTTTGTATTTAAATCAAGTGGCTCTTAATTTGAAACATCCCACATATTATGGATACTCTGTCCACTGAAATTTTACTAATATCTTCATTATATTCCTAAAGAATTAAGGCATTTAGAAAATAAAAAACTTTACATGCATCTCTTCCACCTTGTAGATAGTTCAAGATGAAACTGGAGGAAAAAAAAAAAAGGTAGACTAAGAAAGGTCTTAGTCATGATGTCTCTAAAATTTGTGCTTGACAGAAAACAACAATGAAAAATTAAACTGGGACAAAACATACACCACATTAATTCAGGGGCTATGAACATTCTGCAGAATATTTCTCATTCCTTGTGATTCAAATTATTTGATGTTGAAAGAACTAAATTCTCAGATGCCTTCACTAATGGTTACTGAAGGTTGGTCATTGAATCCATACACCTATTGTACTGATGCAACCTAAATGTTAATCTAATTTGCCAGTCCTTTATCTGAGATTTCTATGTGCAGGTGTGCAAAAACCAGACAACTCTGTGAGCCCAGAGATAAATTCCAGAGTGGTGTTTTCCCCCGTTTACCCCATTCTCTGTATCTTTTATCCTAATTCAGGCAATTAAAGCAGAGAGGGATTCCATTCCCTCCACATATGTCCTTACTCTGTGCAGCCCCACATTCAGTTCTCCCTATATTTTTAGATCTTTGGAGAATTCAATAGTTCTCCCTGATAATTTATTTCTACAATAGCTCAGTGCCACCTATAGAGAACCAACCATTCTACTGCTAAGTGTCATAAGAACTGCAAGATCAACAATCTACTAATTATTGTGACCTGACAATGTGTATTATACAAAGAAATTAATACAGAGTTGGCACAAGTATCACTATGATAAATTCTGTACTACCCAGTGTTGACCTAGTGCAGCCTAAATCCTTAAGGGTCTAGCTGAATTGCCGACACAATGGGCTTATGTCATTAAAACAAAATGAAACAGCTGGAGCATTGCACAGATCACACCCATTCTATATAGAAGAGAAGAAAAAATGCAGTATCAATTTAAATAGGGGTTGCTGAAACTTCTTATGGAGAGGCTTTTCTTTAAGGGACAGTCCGTGATTATGGAAAACTGGTTTACTGTGATAAAACATAAAACTTATCTGAAGAATAGTCTTTAGTGAAAATAATTCAAGTCTCATATGTTGATACCAGATGGATTTCTTTTATAGCATGCAGATCAAGGGGGAGAAAAATGTGGAACAATAGAAAAAGTAGAGTGCTTGCTTTTCATGTTCCTTAATTTCACCATAGGTTTCAACATCTTTGCTTATGCTGAAACACAAGTTTAAACTCTACTGGATTCTTCTTGAAATGAAGCAGTAGAATTAATAATGATTGTGTAAATTGTGGAACATAACGCTCTCTGATCTACTCATCTTTGGAATTGCACCTGCAAAGGGGGAAGCCAATTGAAGAATAGTTATCTTAGTTTATAACAGTCTCAGCAAATTACCAAATGTGCTCCAGATCTCCCTAAAACACAGCATGTTTCGATATTTAAAATACGGAACCCATGGAAAAATGAGCTGGAAAGGAGTAACCTAACTTCAGTCTTCATTACAGAGGTTCTGTTTCCACAATATAATTACTGCCTTTACCATAATATTAGTTAGCTTAAATTTGCTACTCATTTCTACCTTCAAAATATTTGCCTCACGATTGTATCTCTAGCTAATGTTGCCCTTAAATTCCTCCCCCCTTCCCCCAATAGTTTAACATCAGAAAGAAGTTCTCGGAAGGAGAAGTTAAAGGCTTCATTCATGTTAAAAGATTTTACTGAAGGTTTTGAAATTAACAGATTCTTCCATAAATATTTATTTTCAGTGGATCTGAAGGCTGTGTAGGAAAGATGATTCATAAACTGACAAAATATGACAGCCTATGTCAACTGAAATTTGGGCTCCCTCAATCAATGATAACCTCGAAAAAACTGGAAGGTGCAGAGAGGCCACGATGCATCTGTATTTAGGAGTCACTAAAAATGACTTTTTCCAAGAATTTACAAATTTTCATTAACTTTCTCTAGAATACAGAGATTATGATGGAGTTCTGCAAAAGAAAATTATATGGTGTTTCTTACCATCTTTGGTTTTCTTAATGCAGTTTGCTGTTAAGATTGACCAAGTTGAGGATTTCCTGAAAAATGCCCAAGAGTTTGACAATATTGACTCTTTGAGAGAACTTCTTCTGCAACAAGAGCATCATACAAAAGGTACAAACAGCATTCCACTCCTGATGTGTTATTGTGTGTTGAGTCCTTGAAGGATGATTTTACTCTTTCTGTGCATATTTAAAAAAAAAATAAAAAAAATCTTAGAACAGATATAAAAATGTTCTCTTTGGAAAAATATAGGGGTGAAATAACCCTTTATCAGGCCTCATGAAAAATATGAAATTCCTGATTTTGAGCTACCTCTCTCATGGTTCCATCCTTATTGCTGCAGAAAAGCTAGTGGTAAGCTTGAATTCTGATTTCAAGGTAGTCCAGGTCAGGTGAGATGCTAAGAAACCAAGCTGACTTTTAGTGCTGATTGGGAAGCAAATTCTAAAACTATCCTTCTGTTCCATGGGAAGATTCATCATAGTTATAGCTACCACTGAATTAGCATTTTCCTATGGAAAACTTGCAATTAGAAAATTTCCAATCAGGTGTAGTAGCAATCCCCTGCAAAAGCCTACAGTTTCTTGAGAGTGGCCAAGGGTGAAGTCTGTCCTCTTCTTCCCTTTGCCTAAGGATGGGGTTTGAAGCAGAAGTAGTGAAGAGAGGGAGGACGCTATGAGACAGAGATAGCAAATAGCCAGCTTCAGAATCTAGCTGCCTAAAATGGTTCCCTGCATTTTGCTTTTGTGTTTGAGAAATGGAGCTGCAATTCACTTACCCACTGAGCTGACCAATCTGTTCCAAGAGGTTTTGCATCTAGAACTGTAATACTCTTGGAAAAAAGGTGTGTTCTCTCCTTCCACCACAACTTTCCTATACATATGTTTGCCTAGAAAAATTCTTCCTTGTGCCTTCTTTTTGTTAATTCAGATTTTAATAGGAAGCATCTTCTAAGATGTTGTGGTGCTCTTATTCAAAATGGGCAAAAATTTTTTTTCAAACTCCATCTCATTATGTGGCTACTTGAGACACCTTTGCCCTTCCATATGGTTCAGTACTTTTTATGACTTAAGTCTCCATCTTTGTAATTTGAACCAAATTTTTCTATAACATTACTAACAACTGTCAAAATATCAATTCTACTTTATTATTCAGTAGTGGAGCAATAGCTTAAATATTAATATTAACTACCTTGAATGCCAAGTATTCTTCTTCGGAGACTGAGTAGAGAATTGAACTCAGTTAACTCTATTATGGATTTTAGGGCTTCCAATTCAATCTTCATGGGAGCAAAGTGCTCACTATATAGGAGTTTTAAGCTGGAGCATCTGGCAGTAATTTAGTGCTGAAAAGAGTCTATAACTGTAAGAATCAGATTAAATGGTTTGCCAGAGAAAGACTACTTTCATGAGGATAAACCTTTCCTCTGATGGAGGAAAGTAGTTGCAATTGATTGGTGACTTAATATATCTTAACCACATCAAATTTGGAAAACTGATTGAACTATTTGATTAAAAAAAACCCACCGGTGTTTGTATTGCTTTCTGCAGGGATACTATCTACCCACTTGAAAGAAAAGTGGTTGAAAATATGACCGTTACAAGAACCAATGTTCTACCAGTATCTGATGAGCAGTATATCACAAATGTTTATCACAAAGTTTTGAAAAAAATGCATTTCAAATCAGAATTAAAAAGGTGAAAACACATGAATTATGCTATTTTGTCCATTTTTATATATATTCAGTTTTAGATGGACTAAAATGGGACCTTTCTGATTAATATCACCTTTCTAGAAGGCAAGAAGTAAAATGGAAACTGAACTCTCTGGTTAGCCCTTGGTGGCTGGAGAAGTGGAGGCATTCCTGTTCTGCATTTTCCCTAGGTGCTCCATATGAAAGATGGGGATTCAGGGAGTTTTGGCCTTGAGTTACCAGTACCTGTACTCAGCTGAGATGATGAATGTTTCAGCTACTTACTGCCTGTCATTAGTTGCTTCACTAGCAGTTCCTTGCAAATATTCCTTTCTTATACTTCTACTTTTCTTCATGCCTACCTTGCCTCTTATTCTGTCTTGGCTCCCCTTCTTCCTCATTTCCTATGTAAATATTGTCCTTTTTCATCTGAAAGACCTATAAATACTAATCACTGTCAATTCAATAGATGTCTGTACTGTGTGGCTTTAAGGAGTAAAACAAAGACAGATACTTGACTCAGAAGTCATTTCAGTGTACTTGTCCACTGAATTTTAACCCTGAATGTATCTAGATTGAGGTTATGGAAAGAAGGTAAGAGTTCCTGATATTCATGACTTTTTTAGTCTTAAGGATCTAACAGCCCCTAGACAGAAGAACTTTTTCTTTCCACTTGTGTGGAAAATATACATAAATTTCTCTTGCATCACTAATGAAAAACTATAGAGACTACTGACCTACACAGAAAGCAGGGTTGGAAATTCCTCTTCAGCTTATCTGAGGATTGGGAAAACACCATAAAACCCCTCAATTTTGAGAAAACAGTATCACTTGTGGGTTTTGTCTCAACGGCTCTCAGCACACTATTATATATGTGTATATACCAGTTTAGATCAGATATACTATTTTAGGTATATATAGGTATCTGTATATATCATTATACCTTTGTAGGTTTGTATGAGTTGTTCAAATGGAAATATCTTAGGATATATACCTTCTAAGGGATTTATAAGGTGTTCATCCAATGCATGAAAAAACATTATGCTTTTGTATGCAAATAGGTAGTTTTAAAAATACTTGATTAATATTTTAAATATGCTACTATAATTTAAATCACATTATTTTTTTATTTCCCTTATGAAACTGTGTTCTTACAGAGCTTTTGGAAAAATCATTTGCAGTTCTAAACAAAAGCCAAGAGCTAACTGAATTCATAGAAGAATTCAAATGTGAGGGCCCAAATATAAATCCAGAGCTGATTCAGGGAGCCCATAGCAGTTGCTTGAAAATTGACAATCTCCTTGAAATGCTACAAGACAGGAGACGGCAATTGGCCAGATTTCTTAAACATCAGCACCAAGGACTGGAGCAGATCCTGCAAATTTATTTGTGGCACCAACAAGAGAACCAGGTAAGACATATAATATTAAGGAAAGTCACAGTGAAAGTAAACATCTAGCAACTGGTTTACAGTAGAAACTATTACAGAAACAGAGCTTAAATGTATTTATTGGGACAATATCCCTAGGCCATTTCTGTTTGAGATCCTAAATTTTCAATATTTGACTTTGAAATTCTAACATCGTGATTATGTATTTTAATGCAACTTTAATGTCTTTAAAAGTACTATATCCATTACGTGGATCCCTCTTGTAAGTTACCAAATGCAGTGCTTCAGAGCAAACAAGAGTCCCTTCAGACTGAAGTTCCAGCACAAACTCTAGCCGCGTGAGCGATAACAGTAGCTGGTAATAGCAATTACAACTGCAGCAGGCTGTTTCTGGACTATTCACTTAAAGAGAATCTATTCACTATTCACTTAAGAGAACCAATTTACTGGGGAATTCTACTTGTCCTCATCAAATAAGGGATGAATATTTCAGTGTAGCCAGCTAGAATTCACCCTAGTTTAGGTGGGATTGAAAATACTGTGTGGTAAATTTCTTGTGCATATATTTCCATTTCATCTCAGGTATGTGCTCACATCATGAACAGTAAGCGTATAGTAATTGTTTTCTACTAGCAAGCTTCCTGATCATCTGAAGAGAGTGGCCAGTATTTAACTACCTGTTAGTTCATACCTGTGTTTAGTTTTAGCCTGGTATAAATATGAAGGGACAAATTTGAATAGTTTTTTGTATCATGCTTCTCAGAATATATTTATTTAGTATCTGTATTAGAGTCAAACCTGATATAATGTATAATTTGTACATTTATGGACAATTAATTTGCATGCATCATGGACAAATAATATATATATGTAAATACAAACACTTGAAAATTAACTTTTAGGGACTTTATGCAAAATATTCTCTCTTGGGCCTCTAACACATTATGCTTGTATTTCTGAGTGATGACACAAGTTAAACTCTCAAAGCCTCTCAGCACATTTGAGCATGGATATTCCAATCTATGTACATGGTCTAAACTGCCCTTGATGATTAATGGTGTTACATATGCAAAAATAGCATATTGAACTCTCACTAACGTTAATGGGAGTCCAGGGGATACAGAGAAAGCAGAGTACTGGAGATGAGCTCTGCTTTGTAAGATCCCAGAGCGCATTTTTGCCTCTTGTATTGCCTCTGTTTTGCTAGGCATTATTATGTAATGCAGAAGGCTGCATAATCTGTGGGCTGCTTTTTTTCAAAGAAAAGCCAAACAGCTGTAAAGATCATTACTTATTGCCTGGTTCTTGAGAACTAAAAATGCAGCATCTTCCTTTGATCTCTGATTGGAATGTGATGATCTAATAGTCATGACTGTAATGTGTAACGTGTTTCTTTTTCAGTATTTTCAGTATGTGAAAGCATTCTTATTTTACATTTAAAGAAACCTATCAGACATTCCTTTATGGAATTGTCAGCATCGTATTTTCTGGTAATCTCTTTAATGTAAATCAGAGACAGATTGGCCTATTTTGTGCATAATTATTTACCTTTGGAAGAAGATTTGTGAAAGTACGTCTCATTAATCAATCCAATCATGCATATATGAGACAATTAAAATTATTCATGGTACTTGATCACATCAAGGGCAGAGATAAGAACTGAGTAAATCTCGGGGGACAGGTTAGTACACTCACATTTGCTATTTAGACAGATATACCAAAATAGTTTGTTTCCTATATAAGTCACTGTTCCCTTTTTTATTTCATTCTCATTGAAAGTAGTTTAGTTGACATAAAAAAATCAAGTAGTGTAGCTCAGTAAATTGAAATGTGTCATTGGATTAAAAAAAAAGATGCAGGGCATACTTCTTTGCTTGTAATCTTTACATAGTAAATGGATGAGTAGATGAGGGGAGAGTAGTGAATGGCATCTAACTTGACTTCAGCAAGGCTTTTAACACTGTCTCCCATAACATCATCATAGGGAAGCTTAGGAAGTGTGGGTTTAGATGAGTAGACGTGAGGTAGATTGAGAACTGGCTGAATGACAGAGCTTAGAGGGTTGTGATCAGTGGTGCAGAGACTAGTTGGAGGCTGGTAGCTAGTGGTGTTCCCCAGGGGTTAATACTGGGTCTGTTCAGTGTATTCATCAATGACCTGGAAGAAGGGATAAAGCAAGTTTGCTAATGATAAAAAACTGGGAGGAGTTGCTGACTCACCAGAAGGCTGTGTTGCCATTTAGGGATACCTGGACAGATTGGAGAGTTGGGTAGAGGGGAACGTAATGAAGTTCATCAAGGGCAAGTGTAGAGTCCTACACCTGGGGAGGAATAACCCCCTGCACCAATACAGGCTAGGTCTTGTCCTGCTGGAAAACAGGTCTCCAGAGAAGGACCTTGGAGTCCTGGTGGACAAGAAGTTAACCATGAGCCATCCGTGTGCTTTTGTGTCCAAGAAGTCAAACTGTATCCTTGAGTGTGTTAGGGAGAATGTGACTTGCAGGTCAAGGGAGATTTTCCTCCCCCTCTACTCTGCACTCGAGGCCACATCTGGAATACTATGTCCTGTTCTGAGCATTTGTAAGAGCCTGGCTGTTGTTTGCCTCAGACCTTGTGTGGTGATAAGATCTGGAAAGACCGGTATGGAAGGGAGAGGTGTTGATTGCTTTAATGTCTCTGTGTCCCCCCTTTGTCTCCTTGCAGACATGCTTTAACAAAATGAAGAGATAGGTTCTGCATAGGTGGGACTCTGTCTTTTCTTTAGTTAAGTGCTCCTGCTGATTGCGCCATGGGGGAGGTGGATGGCAGGCGCCACGCTACTTCTAGCTCATGGAGCTCATGCAAATCAATACCACTTCCTGTGGAAGTTGGGAATGTCACCCAGATACCACAAGGGTATAAAAGGGACAGAAAAATATTGATTGGTGTGCACCCACCACCGAAGAACTGAAGACTTGGATTGATCAAGTGAGATGTCGCTCGATCCATGGGTGGTGATAACCTTTTCTCTTTATCTTACTCTCTATCTCTCTTACTCAGTCCCTCACCCCTCCTCTCTTTTCCTCTTCCCTAATAACTTTCTTCCTCTTCCTCAAAATTTGGTTGCATCGTAAAATAATCGCCTACAAAGATTAACTCTTTTATCCGTACTGTTTGTTGATTGTTCTATTAGGGAGAACTAATAAACTGTTTTGTTATTGTTCCTCGGAGTCATTGTTGTGACTCTGCTGCCCCTCTTTCAGGGGATCACAAAGTTTCACATCCCTTGTTGTCCACTGAGTGGGATGAGACAGCATTCCAATTCAAGAGAGACAGGGAAATACTGGAGAGAGTCCAATGGAAGGCTACAAAGATGATTAGGGGACTGGACCATCTCTCTTATGAGGAAAAGCTGAGAGACCTGGATCTGTTTAGTCTGGAGAGGAGAAGACAGAGAGGTTATGATCAATGCTGGATGTGCTTCTCTGGAGACTTTCAACACCTGCCTTGATGTGTTCCTGGGCAACCTGATCTAGATGAACCTGCTTTAGCAGGGGGTTGGACTAGGCAATCTCCAGAGGTGCCTTCCAACCCCTAATATTCTGTGATTCTGTGATGGCAGGATATGTAAAGGTTCTGTTGTTTCTTTGCTTGGAAGCAAATTTCTTTTACAAAAAATTGATATTTTAATTTTAACATCTGATAATGAGGATGAGTAAGGTACTGGAACATCTCTCTTACGAGGAAAAGTTGAAAAGCCTGGGGATGTTTAGCTTGGGAAGGCTGAGAGGGGATCTTATCAATGTTTATAAATATCCGAAGGGTGTGTGTCAAGAAGATGAGGCCAGGCTCTTCTCAGTACTGTATCTGACAGCCAGCCAAGGCCAACCCACCACAACAAAGTTAAGCTACACTGTTGGTTTGGTGTTGTCTACCCCATCATCCCCCACTTCGCCCACCCATTATTTCTTGGAAAAATTGCTGCTGCTTCTGAATTGACAGGGGGAAATGTAGAAAGGCAACATAGGAAGGAAGAGTATAAACATTGAAATCACCTGGACCGTAATCAGTGCAAAATGAACAGTTTAGCAACCTGAGAAAATACTGAGGAGCCTTTGATGTCTGATATGGAATATTCATCACAAACAGAGCAGATAATTATTGTAAATGAATAATAAAATATAATTTTTGAAGAACAGATAGGGTTTTGGATTTCAACCAAAGAAAACCCACTCTTTTTCAAACAGCTATATTAACCTTCTTACCCGTCCCTCCACCAAAATCACTGAAAGTAAGGTTTTGTGAGTTTCTTTCTTAAAAAGCAGTTAAATATTCCCAGTTGTTGCTTTAGAGCTAAGCTAGCACAACTGAAATCGCTTAGAGGTATGAGCTGTAGTGGAAAGCAACTGATGAAAGTCACTGTAATGAAAAGAAATACCACCAAGTGGTAAAGTGTCGAACACTGTTACTTCACTGTAACAGGGTTCAAGAATTAATTTTTCCACTGCCTAGCATTACAGAAATACTCGTTTGTTTTGCTAAGCAGATACATGATACAGAGAACAGTCCTAAATTACAGAGACATCTATCTTTCCCTGTTAGCATAGTTTTTACTGTCCATTGCACTAATCTGTATTTTGGTGAGCCCATAGTAAATGTTCTGTGAAAATGTGCTTCCAGGAAAAATGTTTCAATCAGTAAGTACACATCTGGAGGATATGCTCAAGAAATTAAGGCTCAATAGTAAAATAATTTGTTTACTTTCCTAGCTCTGTGGAAATGATGAGGTAATGTGCCCAAGTTTTTATTTGTAACTGAAAGTGTTTCCGACACAGTTTAAAGGTACTTTCGTTTTTAGAATTTTTTACATTTATTAGAAATAGTTTCTATGTGAACAGAGAAAAGAAATATCTGTAGTGTTCTATTACGACCTGCAGTAATTCTTAGTATGCTATACATGATTTAAGTGCAGTGATGATTTTCCAGACTGAAAAGTTTGGAAATAGTCTCTTTGATGCTAATAACTGACTCTGACTACTATTTTAAAATGCACATCTTCACTCGGGAATTCTTGTCATGTGTTGTTTACAAAGAAAGTGAGGTACCTACTGTGAATAAAGCTGTAATAAATGCTGTATTGTATAGTTAGATGTAATTTATTTATATTTTCAGCTACTAAAGATTATTCCACATAATATTATTTCAATAGCTTAACTGGTGTCCTGGATCCTGTTTGGGTTCATTATCACAAACAGCTGCTCGCTCAAGTGGTTGGGAAGGGCCACAGCTGGGATAAACAACCAAACCAGCCAATGGGATATTCGATACTATACTGAGTAATGCCCCTGTATAAGGGGAGGGCTGGCCTGCTGTGGGGGACCTGTTTTCAACTTGCTTCAGCATGTGGTTTCAGTGTGGCCAGAGCAGGGAAATTTTGTATCTTGGGCATAGGTAGAGCCTTTTGGATGCTATTACTCACTTTTTATATAATTTCATTAGTACTATCATTAGTACTGCTGTTTTTGTCTCTCTTGTGTTGTTTTTTTAACTGTCCTAATCTCAATCCCTGGGGTCTCACTTTTTTTTTTTTTTTTCCTCCTGGTTCTCCTTCCTGTTACCCCAGGAGGGGGTGTGGAGCAGGCGATGGGTGAGTGGCTGCATGGTATTTAACTGCCAGCAGAGATTAAACCATGACAACTGGGTTTTTCAAGCCAGAGAGGTTCTGTTAGGACATAAGGCCCATTTGGTGGTTTTGGTTTTTTCCCTCTTATGTACTTCCAAAAGTACTCAGATTTATAGTCTTTTATTCTGTGCAAAGGGATATTCTTAAGTTAATGTGATGCTAGGGAAAATGTGTCATGTAAAACATGCATTTATTCTATGTGTGACTATAACTTGCTTTTTCTTTTACTTTTACTCTGTTAATATATAATGTGGTCGTACCTGATGAATACATTTCTCTGTTTTGCTACATATATTCCAATGTGTTTGTTTTGATGTCGATCCCTTCCTTATGCATTTATTAATATTTAAATAATACCAGTGCAAATATTTGAACAGAAACATGAACATTAGGAATGAAAAATGAAAGGAATGAAAATTAGGACTTTTTTGTAGTTGAAACTGTCTTGTACATACTTCAAGAAATGGACAGTCACTTCTCAAATTTTTCACTGAATTATTTTTATTATTTAGGTAACATCATGGTACAAGGAAAACATCCGAGATTATTTTCACAAGCAAAACTTAGGCTCAACTCTACTGGAAAACGAAGAGTTACTTAAAGAGCTTGGAGAAATGGAGGGCAAAGTGAAAGTAAGAAATATAATTGGTCAGTGAAGCAACTTCAAAAATGAGTAGCAAATTGTGAACTTGGGCATTTAAGAAGCACATAAAGGAGCATATACCTGATATATGTACATAATATATATGTTTCTATATGTCCAGATGAGATTCTCTCCCCCCCCCCCCTCGTTTTTCTTCTTTTAATGCAGGCTTCTATGTTTCTTAGTGTTGTTTTCATTTGAAAGATTAAAAGCTATTGATAAGGTAAAAGAGTAATCCTTGATGTTGTTTAGCTGTTTTTCCAATTTAGGGATCAAGTTCCAGACTGGTAGTTTATATATTAAACCATTATGCAAAAAAATAAAGCAATTTAATTAGAATATTACCAAATTCTAATGGTCATAAAGGTTTAAAAGTCAGCCACTTTACCAATTCATTGTTGCTGAATTGTGTAGGGAGTGACACAGTTCCCATGCTGGATATGTGCAGCATATGTCTACACAATCATGTGATCACCACATGTTTGGGTATTTGCAGGGCACTTCTCTGGCAGAGTCATAAAATCGATTTTCTAATTGTTTGATTTTTGTCACATGGTATTTTTTCTGCAAGGACTAACTTTCTCTCTGATATCAAGTGTCATTATATACCTTGACAATAACTTGTAATATGTGACAAAATTGTAAAGCACTTAATAAAATATTTCCAGGTTCACATAGAAAATTGGGGTGGAAAGAACCTCACGACAAAAATTCCACTATACATAGCTGTGATGCAGTTCCATATTATTTGGAAAACCTTAGAGTAGAAATAAGGTCCATCAAATAGAAAGACAACTAACTGCATTAGTGTTTCAAAATTCCTTCACCTCTATTTTATGAAGCATTTTTTTAATATGTCTGATTCTCTAATGTTTTATCAAGATAAAAACAGACACATACTTCTACTGGGCATATATTGGAAGCAACCTCTTTAGTAGTAGGAAAAATACAGTCTTTTTTTTTTTTTCCAGTAACATTGAATCTACAGTTGGAATTACCTTCCCTTTAGAAATTCCATTAGTTTCCAATTTATATTTCAATTTAAAAAAAAAGTCAATATTCTACATTAATTTCAGAGTGAAATGTAATTTACAAAGGTCTTCAGAAATTTAATCAGTTTAGTTAACTATTTTACCAGTTCATGTGAGAAAACATGGAAATGGTTATGAAGACTATTTCAGTTTATGTTCAGGAAGTATTTTCAGGAGTATCTTACACAGGACATAGATAGTCAATAACTTACATGCTTTTCCTGTAGCTTGGTCATTGCTTGGAGCATAGCTGATGTCTACTGTCATTTGTCTAGTTCTGTCATGCCAAAACTGGATGTTTCCAAAAAGCCATTAGAGGCTTTAAAATATTTTATTTACCTTGCTGCAAAAATAAAGGTAGATTTTGATTAGTGTCTTTCCCATAAAGTCTGAATGGCCATGACAACTTCTAATGGCATTCTGTTAGAAGTAATACGGACATTTGATGAACGGGTCTTAAACTACTTTGGGATTTCTGTATTCGGATCTAAAGTGGTTTCCATTAACCTTTTAAAGTAATATTTCAAAAGTATACTGTAACTTTGAGGGCATGATAAGTTTTTGAGTAACAGATATGCAGGGCAACTGTAAGTGTTCTCACAGGGAGTAAGATAGTGGAAAGTTCTGCTATCTGAACAGTTTTGCACAAAGAAAATACATGTGTTTATTTACATGTATTGTCTCATTAAAATGAACAGGACTAGCAATTTGCTTAAGTTGTTCAGAGGCTAGCCTAAAGAAGGATTTATACTTTATTTATGTGACTGGGCTGAGTGAAGGAAGAACAATGTTATTCTACCTTGTCAAGTTGATATCTTATCTTGAATCTCACCTTGGGAAGAGGTGAAACCACTGAAAACATTATCACTATCTAGCACAATAATCAAAACCAGAGGTAAACCCAAGGATTCATCATTGGAAATTAAGTCCACAATCCTCCCATCATTAAAAGGACCCCCTCTGCCTGCCTTCAAGATTTGAGAGAAGAGGCAGAATTAAGAAATCACGTTTCAATGAGGATATCTACTGGCACTGATTAACTGCTTGCTGTTGCATTTCTCTGTATGTTGAAGTTGCTTGGAATGATAGAAAAGATCTACTAGCACCACTTGGTGGCCAAATAACTTTAGAGATGAAGAAAAGTAGTATTCTAAATTGTTTGCATTTTGTCTAGTTTCTGCTACTTTTCAGAACTGAACAATGCTGTAATCACCTTCTTTTACACGGATTAATAGCAAGATGGAGAGTACTCTGTTCTGTGTGTCTGCATGATTATTGGGTCTGCAGTATCCATGCTCAATAATAACCTGCTTTCATGAGGTTTCAAGATGATTCTCAATGACCTAACTAAATATCACTATTAATGGTATTAGTTGCTATACTTGTTGACATTAGCATAAGGATTGAGAATATTGTATTTGCTTATTTCCACCCCATCCCAGATTTCACAGCTAATACTTAGACACATGAAAAAAGTTATTTCAGAGTTAAATTTCCGGAGCACTCTTCTCCCTCTGACTGTCCTGCATGGCCATGCTCCTCTACCATTATCTGCATGAATGCAAACTCAGGCTATCCATCTTTTGACAGTTTTTCTGAGACTGGAATTCTCTTGAGGAGTTTGACAAGTATTGCATTTCATCTGCATAGCAGGTGTTTTAATACATTCCTCTATTTTGATAGCTAGAACAAAACATGTAAAGAAAAAGGGTTACTATGGGCAATTTTCTTTTTGCCTAAACATTAATCTTTAGTGTGCATCAGGTGCAAATCTACTTTTATCTGTAAGGTACTTATCACTGTCTGATTTTCCTGTAGTGCCATCTCACTGCCTTGGGAGAGTGGTCTTTTTTTATCTTTTTTTTTTTTTTTTTTTTTTTTTTAATGTTTCAAGTTGTTGGTATTTTTTGTCTGTTATTGGTTCTTTTGGTAGGTCCTTATCTGTCCTGGCAGTAACTTTTAACACCTCTTAACATTTTTCTAGGAGGTGACTGGCTTTGAATTACTTTTTGTTCTTTCTATCTGTTGATTCTAACAGCTAACTGTTAAATGCACTTATATAGCCATCCACTGAACTTCCCAACAGACAGATCATACAGTAATAGTCATAGAAGTTCACAATGCTTTGCAGTTATGTTAGTGTATGCTATTTTATTTGTAATTCGAAGGAATAATATCATTATATTGGTAGTTAGTTATACTGCAGTGTAGTTATTAAAGGTAAAACCCTTTCAAATATTCACTGGGGCTGAATTATCAATGTACCAATGTATCCAATGAATCAATTACAGGCAGAAGTTAGGCTCAGAAAAAGTTTAGTTGTGAACATTTTTGCAGTACAAGGGAAGGGACTAATTTTATCACGTATTCTGAAAAAAAGTTTTATATATATATACACACTTCATTTGCTTGTGGTTTGAATGCCTCTTTATTTGCTATATCAATCTTGATCTGAAGTCAAATAGACATATTTCAGGATTTGCTCAGATTAATCTTGGAATATTCCAGTGAACATTACACAATTTCCCAGGTTTTAAAATGAAATTAAAATTTTAAAGAAAGAAATATTTGTATTTTAGACTAAAAAAGCCCATTTATCCCACAGCAGTTGTTTGAGAAAAGGATAATGCTGGATATTTTTGAAGGTAGAAAAAATTCAAAGCTTCTGCTTAAGCCATGATAATTTTACATGATCGGTTTTAACACTCTTGAAAAATATCTGATTAATAAAGAAACCTAGAAAGAGCTCATTCTCATGGCCAAACGGAATAGTGAAAGCAAGTGTTTTAAAGACAGTACTATGAGGAAAAGTAAGAATAGTGACATGAGCTGAGGCGACACATTGAGAATAGGCACACACAATGCAATGTGGTTTTAATAGGTCAGAGGGATTCACAAGCATTTCTTGACAAAATGAAAAGTCAAAGTAATAGTAGGATTTGTGGGAAAATAAACAAATATTTTACTGCTGATTGACAGCTTGTTAAGAATTTGTCACATAGAAGTCTGAAGGAGAGGAAAAACTGTCAAAGATTTTTCCACTGAGTTTCTATGTTCTTTTGATGGAAAGTATAGGCTTTTCATGTGTAGAAGTATTTCCTTACAAATAAAAAACTGAAAATGAATCGCAGGATGCCTTGGGTTGGAAGGGACCTCTAAAGGTCATCTAGTCCAACCTCCCTGTAGTAGGCAGGGACATACTCAATTAGATCAGGTTGCTCAGATCCTAATCAAGCCTAACCTTGAATGTCTCCAGGGAGGGGACCTCCACCACCTCCCTCGGCAACCTGTTCCAGTCTTCCACCACCCTCATAGTAACAAACTTCCTAATGTCCAGTCTAAATATACCCTTCTCTAGTTTAAAACCATTGTCCCTCATCCTATCAGTACATGCTCTTGTAAATAGCCTCTCTCCACCTTTCCTGTAGAAAAAAAATGTTAATAAACAAGAGAATCCAGAAAAGTGCAATGATAGAAATCAAAGTCTAGAAAATTAGGAAAGAATGAGAGAATTGCAGCAGAGGTTTGATACAAATCTGTGGAAGGAAATGCTAAATGAATTTCAAAAAGGTTTTTCTCTTACTTAATCCATTACCAGAAGAAGTGGAGAAATTTTGCTACCTTAGGCATGGGAAGTTGTGGTATAATATCAGATGCTCCTTTTGTTTTGAACAGCTAATAAGGCGCTAATTTTAAGTGTTGACTAGCACAGTAGGGAATAAAGTATACTGTGTAACAGTTACTGTGTTATAGTTTTCTCTATAAAAATGCAGCAAAAACAAAGCAGTAAACACCAAAGCAGTAGTTGTGAGACAGGAAGGGACGAAATAGTGGTTTTCTTTTGACTGTCTTAAAATAAGGTTACTCTCCATTTGGGCTATCTAGACTGATATACCTTTCAATACCTCTTTATAACCTAAAAAAGATATTGGAACTGAATACTGTCATAGCATTTATCACAAGTAAAACAATGCAGGCAAAAAAGTTTTGTTCATGAAGATTTAATCTCCAAATTTGATACCTAATTTGTGTCAGTACACCAGAAGCACACATCAGTTCAGTATGAATAGCTGACAAAAGAAATAGGAATCAAATAGGCAGTTCTGGTTAGCTAGATATGCTTCCAAGTGATATAATGTAGACAAAATATCTATATGTAAACTGATTCAACTGAATCCATTTTAAAGCACCTGGTTTTAAAGTATCTGTCTCAATTATGTGTGAGTAGTGTTTCTGACTCTGTGGCTTGAAATTCTGAACTATGATTGTCCTTTTAAAAGCAATCTTTTCTATCTGTTACTGCCACTAGGAAGATTCGTGGCCAGATAAGGCAGAGACATGCTTTTAATGTATTTGTCTCTCACTGGAAGCAGCAATTATCTAGGCAACATTTTAATTTGTTCTTGGTTAAGTAGTTGGGCTTAAGGATCCGTTGGTCATGTGAGTGTGGTCTTACCCAGTAGAAGTTTCTTTTCTTTATGTTATCCAGACCATTTTTGCCAGCAGACACACTAGTAACTGTTACTTCTGCCTTAGTAATAATAATTGTGTCCAAGAATGTACAATGCTACCACTGAAAGGTCTGTCACTAAACCAATAATTTGCTGAGAAATCCCTCCTAGTAGAAATACTGATTTAAATGGTGATAACTTTCAGGCCTATGAATGCGATACATTATTCCAGTATTTATGTTATTAATGTGTAGGTATATTACTTTTCTATGTGTAATTGGTTAAAATGTTATTTTTCCTGTTAGGAATGGAATTCCACTGTAGAACAACTGGAAGCTGAAGCACTTAAGATCTTGCTTTCAGAAGACTATGCAGAAAAAGAACATCTAAAGCTTTCAAGTCAGAAAATCTGTCTGTTACGAGAAGAAGTGTGCTTGCATATGGAAGAAAGAAAAGCCCTGCTACGAGAAGCCAATGAATTTTTTCATTCTGCTGGCAAGGTTGGTAAGAAGACAAGTCTGTAATAATAATTTGATAGTACAACTCTGTGTGCTCTTAAAAGCTGATATATGTGGGATTATGCAGAGTTTGCTAAACAATTTGGAACGGAAAATTACAAACCTCTCCTGGGTGAAAAGCTAGTTAGGTGGACGAGTCCAAAGAGTTGTGGTCAATGGAGTTAAATCCAGTGCGTTTCCAGTCACGAGTGGTGTCCCCCAGGACTCAGCACTGGGGCCACTCCTGCTTGATATCTTCTTCAATGGTTTGGATGAGGCAATAGAGTGAACCCTTGGTAAATTTGCAGACGACACCAAGCTAGGTGGAAGTGTTGATCTGCTTGAGAGTAGGTAAGCTCTACAAAGGGATCTAGCTAGGTTGGATTGCTGGGCCATCTTATGAGCTTCAATAAGGCCAAATGCTGGGTCCTGCACTTTTGCCACAATAACTCCAAGCAGTGCTACAGGCTTGGGGAGGAGTGGCTGGAGAGCTGCCAGGCAGAGAAGGACCTGGGGGTGTTGATTGACAGCCGGCTGAACATGAGCCAGCTGTGTGCCCAGGTTGCCAAGAAGGCCAGTGGCATCCTGGCCTGGATCAGGAACAGTGTGGTCAGCAGGAGCAGAGAAGTGATCATTCCTCTGTTCTCGGCTTTGGTGAGGCTGCACCTCAAATACTGTGTCCACTTTTGGGCCCCTCTTTACAAGAAAGACATTGAGGTGCTGGAGAGGGTACAGAGGTGGGCTGCAAAGCTAGTGAAGGGTTTGGAGCATGTGTCTCATGAGGAAAGGCTGAAGGATCTGGGGCTGTTTAGCCTTGAGAAAAGAAGTGACAGAACAAGAGGAAAGGGCTGGAAGTTGAATCGGGTAAGGTTCACACTGGATATTAGGAAGCATTTCTTTACTGAAAGGGTTGTCAGGCATTGGAATGGCCTGCCCAGGGAGCTTGGGAGTCACCATCCCTGGAAGTGTTTAAGAGCCAGTTAAATGTTGTGCTTAGGGACATGGTTTAGTGGTTTTTGATAGGGCTAGGAATAAGGTTGGACTTGATGATCTTGAAGGTCTCTTCCAGCCGAAACTATTCTATGAAATCTGATTATAGATTTTTGGTTAAAAAAAAACCAAACCAAAACATGTATATCGAGAAGAGCACTCAGGTTTCCAGAATAAGGTACTTGGGAAATACTATCTGCCAAAAACTGGACTTCAAGATCATGGGCTCTGTCACGATGGCCTAATGCTGTATGAATACAGAAGGTAGAGCTTAATTGCAGTTAAAAATATATAATGAATTTTTAAATTAAACTCATCCAATGGGGAATATTAATAGGTCTTCAGTAAAGAATTGATGTTCAGGTAAAGAAAAAAGACAAAAAAAATGGCTATATGGGAGTACAATAGTCAAGGAAATGCATGTAGAAAGGACTAAAATAGCAATGGAATAATAAGCATGATAGAAATTATTTGAGATTCAGCCACATTCAGTCACGTGGATTTAAAATGGTGAAAGTGTACACTTACATGGAAACAAAATGAGTCTTCAGGTATCCAGTATCCTCTGCTGTAAAATGCTCCTGTTTAAATCTAAAATATAGTCTAGTTACTGAAAATGTATTCACTTGTATTACTTCTGAACCTTTTTCTTTTGAAGGACTACATTGAATTTGGAATTAATCTTTAAAAGAATTAAATGATCCTATGCACAGTTTTCCTTGGTATAAGAAAAATGGTTGTAATACAGTTTGTAGTGGATGTGTGCCCATACAATGTAAGTCAAAACTCTGTTTATGTGCAAACTGAGGACAAATTTGTACTGACTTTTAGAAATTCATCTGAGAGATAAAAAATAACTTGAGCAAGAAGATTGTTCCCCTCTTAAGACAGTGCTCTAACATCTTGAAAACTTCCAGTTACACCCTGCCCCGAATGTGATAGTGTTGAGGTGGGAAGAGGATGACACGGTTAATTTAAAAAATTTTTAACCTAAAGTCAGGGTTGTGCAAACTCATGGGAGCAGCTGACAGAAGAGTTGATTAATAAAGAATTAAGGGAGCTCAGTATCACTTCTAACCATTGATATGCATCAGGTTAATAGTAGGGTTTTTTTTAGAAGGGCAGATAAAGATCAATAAAGGCAAAATAGTGTTATAACAGACTTCTGTAGGGTTATATTAGTGCTATTTCACATGTTTTATAACTCCAAAGTAGATTATGTTTCTTAGTTAAAGCAAGAAGTAAGTCAGTAATTTGTTTGGCTTACCAAATAATAAAAGTTTTGTTATTACATTCGAGTATTAATACACAACAATGTGTTAAAGAAAATTTATTTGAGTTAAAACAAAAGGATTAAGCAAAGAACCTTCTTTCTCATCAGTCCTTGATGTGAGCAGAGAACTTATACAAGCCTTTTCCTGATGTGTTCTTTTATATTTCCAAGTAGTTATTCTAGTTAGACTACTTAGAAAAGTTTATACTTTAATGTGTCCAAGGACAAAAACGATCTTTTTGTATTTTTTTAAGCATATTGTTTGCAGATAGTTTATAGAAGCTTTAACAACATATTATTTCCAAGGATAGCTCCAACAATATCTCCATAACTCTATCAAATGTGATGAAAAAACAACTTTAAGGATTCGCCTACACTAATTTTTGTTTTGAGCACCAGATGGGGCTGTGATCACATTTGTCTTTAACATGTACTATGTTCTGGCAGCGTTTTTTTAACACTGTAAACAATACTTGTTGTCATTATTTATAGACTCTTGAACTGAGAGGTATCTTTTACTCCAATAAATCTGACCTTTCTTGATTTCATTTATAATGAGGAATCCGAGATGGGCTAATGGAAGTGGTGTTAAAACTGTTGCTGATAGTCAAGCCCCCTATAGTTTGGCCAACGAGCTTGTTCTTTTAGTGTTGGCTTTTTTTTTGTTTTTTTTTCTCCTATGTGCCATTGCAAAATTAAAAAGCATTTGAGATAGTATAGATAGTAACTAGCTTTAAAGTCATCGTACAGGAATGATTTAGAGGTGGAGCATTTTCTGCATGGAGCTGTAGGGACCTCTGTATGATCCAGTGAAACTTATTTTACTTAACCTTCCAGACTCTCTTTTTTTCATGTTAATGGAATTTTTAGGTCTGTATGTGTCAATTATTTTTGTGGTGATAATATTCAGTATTGGTAAAAATAAACACATAAATAGAGGCCCATATCACTGAGTAGATACCTTGCTAAAAAAAAAATTTTAATTTCTCTTGGACTTGATAATTAGCAAAGCACGAAGGACTACAAAGAAACAATTGAATAGACACAGGACTTTGAAAGCAAAACAACTATATGGAGCCAGGTGACACTAGAGAAGCACAGGATGTACAGAAGAATTCTATTCTTTATTTCCTTGAAAAGTCCCCAAAACTATGATAAGTGGATAAGGAAGACAGACTGAACTAAAATAAAACCAAAGCATAGTAAAAGAATTTGTGTGTAAAAAAAAAAAAATCCCCACAACAAAGTTCACCATTCATGTTCTGTACATACATAACCACAAAACTGAAGACCATGAAAAGTGTATTGCATGATTTACTTTTGCTTTTTAAAAATTACTTAAAATGGATCCCAATCATGAAGAGTAGTCAAAGTAAACATTAGCAAGGAAATTTAGAGACAAATATTAACACCTTTTTTGAATGACTTTTGGATTTTTTACAAAGTGGGTTTTTTTAATAGCAGAAAATACCTCATGTGGCTCAGGAAAGAGGGATATTATTTCTGTTCATAGGAGTTAGCCCCATGTTATCTTCAGTATGTTGGTGTTCATTTTAATTGCAGCTTGTAAGGTTTTGCTAGCATAACTACTATTTTGCCTTACTAACTTTCCACACTGAAATGAAAAATAAACCCTGTCATTAGTGTCAAGCATTTAGATCACTAATTATCACTCTCCTGCGTATTTAACTTTTGAATATATAAGTTGCAAAGTATTTTTGTGCTATCAACTGATGCAATTTACCAAACCATATCATTCAATTTGTACTCTAGTACTACAGTTGCATTTAGATGTGATGCTTTCCTTCTCCTATTCTGTTGTCTATGCCATAATATGCTCATGCTGTAAAAAAACCCACAAAACAAAACAGAGAGATACACACATGTTAATTCTTGAAGAGTCTGAGATAGAAGTGTAGAAGGCTAGTTTTGTGTGGATCTTTAAATATTGATTTGTTTGAGCTCTTGAAGGTCTGCATTTAGGGCCTTATATTGCCATTCTGAGCAGAATAGGAAGGGTATAGAACTACTTAATGACTGCAGTGGCTGCTGTGGGAAAAGTCAATTCTGGTAATACCTTGCTGTAACTGGGCTTCCTTCTTGCAACTGAAATTGAACATGAAGAAACATAAATCTTTGTTCACAGTAGCAGCATCAATTGATTGAAGTAGTAACAGCACTGAGAATACAGGCAGTGCAACACAATAAAGTTGCCTGTCATCCTTGAAGGTGCAGATTGATGAACACACAAGGCACTCAGCTATGTTTAGGAAGAGAAGCTGAGAAGAGCACCTGATTTTTACTTCCTTCCCCCCCTCCTGTTTCTCTACTAAATAGTATCTTATCTAGTTGCCATTTTTCTCATGTTGCTCTTTGATAGAGGTAACAATGACAGTAATATATATCTTATTTGTTTATTCATTTTAAATTTCCTTTTTGCTTTTTATCAGGACTCAAAGCATATTCTTAAATTTGCTGCTTACCTAGTTAAATATGCTGACTAGTAATACTAAGTCTGTCTGAGGGTGTACCACCTTCTGAAAAGCTTATAAATCCATAACCATTCTTGAACAATTTATAACTTTCCTATGGCTCTTTAATATTCTTAATGATGGCCCTGAAGACAGAAATTTCATTATACAGAATCTACTGCACAAAATAAATAAACTTCACATCATTCTGGAATTCTTGCGAATAGCCTCTATTGACAGAAATAAAGCTTTGAGAAATCTCCTAGAAAATTTTCTTTATATGGTCAGGATATATATTTTTTTTTTTAATTTTTTTTTTTTACTTTAAATGCCAGATCCTTTATTCTGCAAGGAAAACTAACCTGGTAGAGACAATAAAAGAGTGCATGTCCTGTTTTAATCCATTTTTTAATTAATTTCATTAATTTTGTTTATCCTCTTTTCCTTTCTTTCCTTCATTTCTTTTGCATAGATTTCATTTTCTTGAGAGATTTCAGGCATTTCTGCTTGTTATTGTGAATCAGCAAGATAGAATTCATTCTTAGCTGCTGAGTTCTTGGTTCATATGTAATATGCTGTAGGAAGCTGGATCATATTGTCCCCTGTTATGACTTGTTATGAATATAAAACCTTGCAAAAGTCTTTAGAGTCAAATTTAGTTTGTAAAGTTCTTTTGTTCTTCTGATGTAGTAACTTTAAATTTTACGTAATTAAGGATAGTATTTTAGCAGGTATATAGTTTTGTTGTTTCGGAATTCTTCCCAGGGATGAACTGAGGCTTCAGGAGCAAAGTAGTTTCACACTGTAAGTCTGCAAAATTATTCACTGCGCTAAAGCTTAGAGTATATACAGAGATTTGCAAAGTCAGAACATGGGTTAGATTGATGTGCAAAGTTCATTTCCTTCTAAAAATATATATATACAGCATAGTCCATATTATAGTCTTTATATTGTTAATTTGTTATGTAAATTAATATTATTGCTATTAAACATTGTTTACTGATTTACTTTATTTAGATTTCACATTTTTCCAGTGTTTAGAGCAACAGTAATATTAGTATTCACTAACTTTAATAATAGAGCATTACATTGTTGTGCTTACTCTGCCTAAAAAGACAGGAGTCTTTAGAATAACTTTCGTCACTTTTTTCTGACATTCGAATGAGAAACTTTTGCTTGCACTAAAGGGAAATGGAGGATACAAACTACAGAGAAAACAAAAGAAAAGCTGTGTACATACAAAATCAAAGTCTATATTTTAAATAAAAATATATTTAATTATAATTTACTTGTTGGACATACATTTGATATATTTAAAACATTAAAAAAAAGGTATCATTTTGATAAAACTCTTTCAATGTGCTTCAATTAACTTTTGACTGCTAATGTGCTGTATTACTCTTCTTATTTTGGTTCTGTTTTGGTATGTTAAATTGTGCTGCCTATTGCTGAAAAAGAATGGTTTTAAATTGAGACAGTAATAACGATTTTGTATGTCCATACTTAACGTTAACTTCTGTTGAATTCTACCTATGTTCTAAGTACTGCTTTTCACTTCTGAAGATATATCTAATACCACGTGTCTGTTGAAAATCTTTTTGCCCAAAAGAATATACATGCATGTTTTAAATAGAAATATTGACAACAGAGGAACACTTTTTTTTTTTTTTTTTTCTTCAGGTACTTGAAGGTATTGAGAATTACCTTCAAATCTTTCATTCGGAAGACTTACATTTGCCTGTATTGACAATGAAGTATGAGGAAGTACAGGAAGCAATTAAAGGTTGCACAGCAACTACCTTGCAGAAGGGACAATCTTTAGTTAATAAAGTGGATTCTCACAGGTATTCCCTCCATTTTTTGGACAACTGTCCCACTTCTCCATAACTACTGGTTGCTTTTCACCTCTACTAGAGTAAGACTGCATTTAGAGCCAGTTTGTGTAACTATGGTATGCATTTAAATGAACTGAAACTCAAACTTTCTGCCATACTTATCTGTTGGTATTTATACAAACCAATCTCTTTAACAAAAGTCTTTAGGAATACTATGTGCTCCTTGTAAGAGTGGTGACAAACAGTGAAAGTGGTATGTTAGAGCAATGTTCAGAAACAATGGTTCAGTTAGCATTTTGGAAATGTAAATATATGTAATTGATGTACATGTATCTAAATGGACTTGAAATCCTGAGGGACCTGGGCAGTCACCATTTGAAGATGGTGAAGAATGTGGATCTGAAAAAGTTTTGGTGTCTTTTCAAAAAGCTGCTTTACCATAAAGCAGACAAGAAAGTATAATCTGACAATGAGATACAGAGCTTTTAGGTGTTTGAAATCTGTATTCTTGAATTAGCTTACAGCAAGTAGAAATTTTCTGTGGAATTTGAAAATAGCTGCCAGTTCCCTGAAGAAGTAGCTGGAGCTCAGTAATTTTAGAATTCCTCCATCATTTGTGATAGAGAAGGTATTGTGTGCTCTGCTACTTGCATGACTTTGTAGTTTAAAAAAAAAGAAGATAGATTCTCCAGTTTTTTAGGCAACATGTTTATCAATAAAGAGAAGGTATCATCTGACCTTGCTCAGATCGAGTGACACACCTAGAGTGTGAAAATATTGGTCAGATTTTTGAGCTCTTATATTTTTAAATTAAAAGCAGCAAGGAAAACAGGAAGAGGAAAAAAAATGTATTCTAAAAAAATTCTGCTATCAGTAAGTTTTGTCCATTAAGGGAACCCTTGTTACTTTGCCAGCCAATTAGTTCACCTGTGAGTTTAAGAACTGTCTTTATTTTACTGCTATTATATATTTATTGTGTTGACTCATAACAAACCAATGATGGTTTCAAAGTTTTTATTGAGATCTAACTCATCATTTTTTCAAAAACTATTAATATTATTCTCTTACTGCTTTTTTAAAAGAGCGGTGCTAGTAGAAGTTTTAAAATGTACCTCTTTTTTGAGGAGTACTGAAATAGAGGAGTGATATTTTTAGAATTTAAGGATAATGTGCAAACTAAAAGATACTAAATTTGGAAAAAAATAATTTACAAAATTTGAAAACACCTACTCCCTAAAAAGGTCTTAAATTTTATTTTCTCTTTGTAAGCAATTCTTGGATCAGATTCAAACAGAATGGTCTGTTAATTCATGTTAGTAGTGTAGAATAAGATTTTTCTTCTGGGGTTCAAAATGTAACTCTTTGAGTCTGATCTGAAGTGAGGAGTAAATTTAATTTGACAAAGGAGGAAACCTTAAGTAAATGCATTAACATAAATATCTGATGAAACTGAAGTAATGAAAAACTTTCTGAGAACATGTTTGTCTTACAAAAATGCTTGCAACGAATACATTTCAGTAGTAAATTAATTGATATGTCGGGTTCTTTTTTTTTTTTTAAATAAAACTTTAGTTCTTAACTGTATGTGGTAACTTCTTTACAGTTTGAAGAGGACCACCTCAAGTATTCAGACTGTGAATTGCTTCCCTGATATTAAATGTTTTGTCATTGTTTTGTAAATAGATGTTGTCTTTTCTCCTGTTAAAACAACATCTTTAAAGAAATGTTCATGTAGAATGTGTAAGACATTCTTTTTTCAGCTACTGTAAAAACCTAAAATATTTGAAAGTCCAGTTGTTCAATAGTACAACAAAAGTCAGAATTATTTGTGAAATGAGTGAATCAGACTGCCATATGAAGCCAACATACTGATGAAAAATGGTTTGTTTGGAAATGCCATCCCTGTGTTCTAATGTGTGATCAGTTTTGCCTGGATTAATTTTAATATATTTCTTGGTTATTTTTCTTTTAAGGCACACAGCTTAAAATTTATAGTTACTTGTCATACAAATTATCAGAAAAGGTGGTGTTTTTTTTAATCATTATCAACCTGATTGTTGAGGAAAAATGAGAAATAAGTTCTACTTTTTATTTTAGCTCTTGGGTGACAGGAATTCAGAAAATGATGGAATATGTTCAAAAAAAAGTAGATCAATTAATTAGACAGTGTCCAGATCATCAAGAACTTACTTTGAAGAAACAACAATGGACTGCCTCACTTGAAGATCATCTAAGTAAGGTACATCATAATACACCTTCTTAATGCATTCATAAACAGTGCATTGCATTTCCATAATTTAGCTATATGAATATTTATAACTGAGTCAACTTTAATAACATATTGGTTTGTTAGAGAATGCAAAGTTGTAGTTAGAATGCTGAATGCTGTTAGCAGCAGAAAAGAACCTAAAGCTTCTCTGAAAAATGCAGCTGTTTCCCTGAGAACATTTTATCAGTGATCTTCAGTGGATTTACTTAGATAATAAGTTATAGTTTTTTCTTTTGGAAAAGACATGAGATATCAGGACTGCATGCAGGTTTACAATGCTGTTTCTTTTGTCTAAAGATAAAGAAAAAAGAAGAGTGGCAAAAATGAGGGTTATTAAGCATAGTGACTGAGAACCACAGAAAATTTTCAGTAAGGCTGTAGAAGAGTAGTTTCTGTTAACTATAAAAGTTCACTTAATCATTAAATATTGATGTATCAATGACATCATGGCCTTTAAGCTGTTGAATGTTCTATAGTACTATAGACATTTTTAATGACTTGTCAGAGGTGGAATAGACACATGGCCTAAATACAGTTCCATGTATAAATTCAAATTAAAAATATAATCTTTTAATGAGGCTCATATGAAGGAAATCTCAGAGCATAGACAAAAAGAGTAAATTGAATGTAATGGCTGAATAATTGCCTGCAGTCTTATATTTTATAATATTTGCATGATGTTTATAATGAAATGGGAATTCAGATTGCCATAAATTGGTCCCTTTGTGTACAGTTTATGTAGAAAAGGCCCCATGGTGGTAGAAAACAATGAAAATATTGTTGAGTTTAGCTGAAGATAAAAGATTTGCTGACAGCTGCTGTTGGTCTTGTAGAAATAATGTCACTAGCATATTGTGAATCTGAAGTTAAAGTGTGTACCTCAGTTTTGACATATGGTTGCATTCTGCAGTTTGTTCTAATCACTTTGTTCCCAGACTTCTGTTGAGAACTTTTTTGAAGATTTGAGTCATATACATGACCTTTCATTGCAGGAAACAGTACTTATTGTTATATTCCTACCAAGCAAAATGCTTTTCATACCAACCTACTCCTAAAGTAAATAATCTCAAAGAATTTGGTGCTGAATTCAAGTGCCCTTGAGCATCATTTAACAAAGTGTGTACATCAATCAGCAGAGACTACTTAAAATGTATGGTGCATGTGAATTCACATGTTTCATAACAACTATACATACTATGTCTGGTGTCATCTGCCTTTGTTCTTCATAATCTGTTTTGTCGCTGTTAATATCAGGAGTGGGGAAATGCAGCAACACACAAATTCAGCCAGAGCAGGCAAAAGAAGCAACTTTATTAATTTATAACCCTGTTTTCTATACCCTAGCCCCATAGGGCGATTGGTCAGTGATCACCCATCTCGTAGGGTGATTGGCTAAAGTCCTACAGCACCCATTTCAACATATTTTTCCAATGTACCATAAATAGAAATTAGCAAAACACCACGTGTTAGTCTAACTTACAAAAATCATCTTACTGTTTCTCATAACATGCATGAGAAAGGCAGGATTCTCACTGAATGTCATGAGAACCTGAGAAAATCCCTCTGCTAGCAATTTTTCAGCATCCATGTATTCCCGTATCATCATGTATTTATAACATGTTACAGTGATAATGAAATTGATTTGTTTATGTGTATCTGCACAAAAATAGGTTTCTTGCCTCGACAGAGAAGCTTTAAATGTATTTTCTGAAACCAAACCAAACCAACCCCAACAACATTCACACACAAACACACACACAGAGCAGAAAAACAGCATAATAAAATACCCTTGTCTATTTCTGCCAATGATCTAATACCTAGATTATAATGCATTTGTACTTTATTGAAATAGGAAACCTGAAATAGTTATCATAGAGGAAGGTAGTGTCAACAAAATAAGGGCAAGCAGGAGTAGTTTTCTCAAATTCTGACAATACATGTCAGAATTTTCTTAGGAGAAATAGTAGGTATTCTTCCTTTATATTTTCATTCTGGAATTTTTCTGATTATACAAAGTATATAATCTAAGTACCAATAGACAAGTGTTGCTTCTTCTTTTTCCTGTGAAAAGTGATGTTTTATGCTGTTTTTATATTGACTACTTGTATAAATTAACTTTATAAATTATTCTTTCAAATAAAGGTATCGCAGTCGATTAAAAAAATCACCCCAATGCTTGCAGTTGGTATGGAGATTGGTTCGTATTTGTCTGAGTCAGAAAGAATTTTGGACAAACATCTTGAACTGGCTAAACAAACAAAGGTAAAAAAAAAAAAAGTATAAAGAAAGTTTTAATAATGTTAATTATTTTTAGAAACAAAAGCATGCTGTATGTAATTCTAAACAAGGTAGGAGGCTGAGAGTTATGTATTCTTATGTATTCTTGGAAAGAAAATAGGTTTATAGTTTAAACCTGTAGTTAATGAACAAAACCACAAATAACAAGTCATTCCTCATCTCTATCTCATTATGTTATTTGTTGCTACCTCAAGATCCCAGTATCAACCCTTGATAGGAAGACTCTTCAAATGTGGATTTCTACTCCTGTCTGAGGTGCTAAGTTAAAAAAATTGTCTAGGCAGGGGCATAGAAAACTGTTCTTGTGGTTTATTATGCCAAGTAAAAGGGATGAATCAGGAAAAAAAAAATGAAAAAAGTACTTTCTAGGTGGAGAAACTTTGAATGGGGCTGTAAAGTTGCCATCAGATGTCCATTGGTTGTGTTGGAAATGCAGCCACAGAATGAAAGCACTTCAGTACTCAGCTCTGTAACACATAGGAGGGTGTTTTTATGTCACATCCAGGGCTTTTCAAAGTCCAGTAGCAGTGCTGCTATGTCTGAAAGTGGCGTAAAGCTAGCTGAATCCCCTCCATGGTCTTGACACGGGTGCACGTTTCATGGTGAAGCTGAACAAGAAGAAACCCAAGACCTGGATCTGTACAGTGTCTGTGGAAATAAAATTCATTGTGAAGAAATTCTGGAGACCATATACTAAAAGAAAAAAAAAAAAAAATATATATATATATATATGCACATATATATTTAAGAAGTTAAGAAGATGAACAAGAGTGTTTGTTTATTTCGTTCTAGTAGACTGTATAATAGTTTTTAGTGTCTTTTCTGCCAAATTTTTGCATGCCACTGTGTTAGCTTTGTTTGTTGTGGTGTGGAATAGTAAGTAGTACTGCAATTTAGTACTGCAATTGTGCTGACAATAGTAACCTGCCCTACGTATTTTTGCTGTGGGTTTGTGCTCTTAGGGGAATGACGGGGGTAGATATGCTAAGTGGTATTGGTTTAAATATATAAAAGCAGATAAGCACATGGACATTTGAAGCTCTGAGTTAAGACTGTGAATCTGAAAACCCAAATCCCAGCTGATTCATGGAAAATATTAGTAACTCAGCTTTGGCTCACACAGCACCTTGTGACTTTCTTCTAGTTCTGAGAATAAAAGCCATTATATGATCTCCATCTGATTTCTGCAGATATGCTGCATGCTACAACACTGGTTTAGGATGTAATGTGGGGCAGTCCAGATTGATGGCAGGGACTAGGCTGGATCTAGGAACCAATTACTGATTCCAGAATGAGGGCATGAGTGGAGCTAAGATTAATAAGGCAGAGTGCTACAAGGTTATTCCTTAAAACATACAGCAGTAGCCTAATGAGGATCCAGTGCTTCTGGAGTCTCACTCTGGAGTGGACACTGAGTTCTTCTATGTGAACTGAGTTTCAGACAAGCAGTTACAAGGGATTTAGACTCAATAGGATCAGTTCAGAAAAGTGGGCTATACTATTTATTAAAGGATTTGTATCAGTTCTGCATATTGATGTTCCCATATGGATCGCTTCTTTTTTTTTTTTTTTCATTTTTAAACTGTAGTTTACTTAATCTGAATACTGAGTTTCCTACTTTTTTTTTCTTCTCCATTCAAAATTGCTATTTTAATAACTACATCCATAGTTTTTAGGAAAGAAATGGTTATTTGCAGCATATAGTGTTCATTATGAGCACTTATTCAACTAATTGAATTATACATAAGGCAATACTACTGAAAACTAACAATATTCACAAGACCTTTTCAGTCATTATATGTATTGCTCTGTGCTTGTACCCTCAAAGGAAATTTCACATGACCTGGAAGCAGCTGAGAGAATTATGAAAGATATGGAAGAATTTGAGCCTGATCAAGTGTCAGCTTTTTCTAGCAGAACTAACTTCCTGAAAGAAGAGCTGAAAAAAGTTGAAAAAAATATTAGTTCAAAGCTAGAAATTGTGGAAACCTATGTGGCCTTCTTAAAGTCAGCTATGGAGGTACAGATTACTTATTTTTTCTCTGACTAGAGTGTGAAACTCTCAAAAGTGAAAAATGTTCTTTTAGCTAGCCAACACAAATCCTGTAGATGCTATGCCATGGAAGCACTGCAAGTCTTTATATGCTCTTTTCTATTGTAAAGGAGATATGTTCCATCAAGGTAAGCAGCCCGGATCAAGTTTGCATCAACACAATGAGTAGTCTAAGTACAGACTTTCTACCGATTCAAATCACCATTTTAGGAAGTGTTACAATGGACTTGTTACTTTTTCTCCTGCACACATGTGCTCTCTCATTATACACATAGTAGGAATACTTGTATGTTGATTTTGCTTCATGTAATTTTAAAAAGTCACACATGTTGATTTCTATATTTAATATAATATGTTTATGTAGATATTTATTGCTGTTTTGCAGTACTTCAAGTACTAATTCATCTGTAGGGGTTTAATAATTAAATATAAAGCAGCTCTTCTTGAAATCATAATCAATTAAATATTGACATAATTTTGGCAGCTGTGTTAATGATGTGCATGGCAGCTAATTTTTGGTTTGATGTAATATTTGATTTAAGATTCTGCAACACTGTTTTTTTATATATAGAAAGAAATCAAGGACAGAATGGAACCTGTGAGATAAAATTATCCATAGGATTTATCTTTTTGAAGATAAACTGCCAAAAACTTGGATTGTATCTACTTCCAATTATTGCTAACTTCAATTACTTCCTATTAAACAGATCTGTGGAAATGATTGCATTGATACACTGATATATAATATCCATGTAATGATATTGTGACAGAAATTTAACAAATTACTGCCACCTGTTTGCTTGCTTTCTACTGGTTTACAGGTTATTGAAAACCTTTTTGATATTTAGTATTTGTATAGATTTTAGGAAGGATGATAGATCTTAAAACATGGAAAGGATTCAGAGGCTGATATTCAATTTGAGTATGTCTGTATACCTTCTTATTATAGCAGTTAAATTTTTTTTAAAATTAATTTATTTTGATACTTATGTCCGTCTGTAGGTGAATGATGATATTCAAAACCTGAAGGAATTCTATAAATCAGAACCATTCCAAACAAACAGGGAGGCTGCAAATAAAATTGTAGTGGAGTCAGGTAATACTCAATGGCAAAAGACAATAAAGAAGATATTTTTTACCCAAAATCTGGGTTGCAAATTTCTTAATTTAGTAAATATGGTGAGTATAATCTGATAAATCATATTTAATTTTTTATGTTTGTCTATGATTAGATCTAATCCTAGTTCTGTGCCTGATGCATTTTAATTTCTCCTATAGCTCCTTTTAAAGGGACTAATGTTGCTACGTGCTTGTAAAATGAGTGTTATTTAAGTGCTAGTAGCATAATATTAAAAGTTTTGTGATTAACAATGACAAAGTCCTTAATAAATGATTGAGTACAAATATGTGTACAAATATAATACATGCACCTATCTGTTTTGTTCATGTAGAAAAGCACCATATATGCAAGTATGGTATTAAGTTTATTTTGCTTCCACTAAGAGGCAGTCTTTACTAATTGAGTGTATGAAGCTCTTCTAAAGAAATGGGTACTAGAGGTAATTCTCTACAGATAATCTTTCCTCTGCTGTCTTTACATTCTGTCTTGGGTTCATCTTCATTGCCTATCTAATTTTCTAGCTCCCCTTCATGAGATGATAGTTTGACATGTGCAATCATTCCCTAAGCCGCCACTCCTAAAGTGATGCCAGTTAATGCAGACAGTCTGGATACTCAGATGTTCATTCAGTTTTTATAAGACAGACTAGAGAGTAGTTACATTAGGGTGAGAAGGGGGAGTTGGTGTTGATAATGTACAGCAGCATGCAAGATGAGCTGGAAAAACCTACTTAAGGAATGAAAGTGCTCAGACAGTGTGGGCTGAATTGTCTGCTGTCACAGCTGGATGCACCAGGCACAGATAAGATAGCCTAAAGGCAATCTAAGTATGTGTGAATATGAGGTTGCACTGCAGTCACTGCAAGTCTTAATGTGTCTTCAGATACTATCTCTCTAAAGACCTGGAAGTGTGTTGCCACCATATTTTCTGCTACTCTATTCCCATAATATTCTCAGTTTGTAGCTTTTAAGTATCCGGAATTATGGATTATTCAAGTAATTTACAAACACAACTTTTCTTAAAAGAAAGATTCTGAAGTGCGAAAAGCAGAAAAAGCGTTACTCAGTTTTCTGGTATTTCTGATATTGGTTCTGCTAAAAAGAGGTAAAAAACCACCAAATGTTCAAATGCTAAACACTTTGTCCCTTCCATGGTCCCGTGCCACTTTGGTTATCAGCACAAAGAAGTGGTCTTTCCTTCATCCTCTTCACTTTCCACTTCCTATTCCCTAAAAGGCCATTTTGGGTAACTCTGCCTATTCAGAAATTATTTTTGTATGACAGTTAAACATTAACCAGCTCATTGTACAAATTCTGTTGATCCATGATATTTCTAAAAGAACAGTATATTTAAAGACACATAGAGCATCAGGAATTTTCAAAGAATTTATCTAGAATAGTTACTTTTATTAAGCCTTACTTAGACCTTAATATTATGAGGTCTTACTTGTATGTTATAAAAACATGTAGAAAAAAGGTGTCTGTTTATTTGCCAGGTAAATGAGAGTTTAATACTAAAAGCAGAAAAATATGTACAAGTAACAGAAGATACCATCATTAATCTGAGTAAAGACAAGAGAGAGATGACTGATCTTTGGGCATTCTGGAATTTTAAACTTACTCAAATAAAACCCGTCAAGCAACAGTGCCAGATATTTAAAGAACAACTGAAAATTGTAAGTAAAATACCTAGGAAGAAAGTAACTGTGGCAAACATTTCTAGATTATGATCTTGTAACTCTCTCATCAACAATTATAGGTATCATTTAAGAAAGAGAGATATCAGTAAGATAGTTTTTCATAGTCTGTTCTACCCTTCAGATAGTCATCAAGAAACATGATCTGACTGAAGTCCAGCCATGTTCATAAGGAAAGAGCATTGAAACCTCCTAGGCACAGGGACAGCGTGCAGCATTCCTTAAAAGCACCACTAGCTAGGTTAGTAGCACAAACCTCTGTTTCTAGCCAGTTTGTCTAGTGCAGCATATCACTAAACCACGATATCACAGAAAAATACACTGTCTCTGTAGGTCCTCCAATCTTGGTGTCCAAGTTGTTTTTTTTTTTACGCTGCTTTCAAGGTTTCCTATCAACCTTGTCAGTCAGAGGAGTTGAGACAGAGGGGTTTTACTGCCAGCCTTTGAGTGTCTGGTTTGGAGAAGGTTCTTGTTACAAATTCAGATTTGAGTTTAATTATTTAAAAATTTATTTACTACAGATAGAAACACTGCAATAATTGATTATCTTTTAGACTACACACGGATTAGAGACTCTTCAAGAGGCACTCCAGCTTGAAGCAACCGTAGACCTTGGAAGTGACTTTTTAATTGTTTTGGAACTACAAAAAAAGCTTAACCAAATGAAACCACAGTATCAGGTGAGAAACCAAACTACTGAAGTGAGTGGTGGATTAAAATCTCTTTTTGGTACAGTACAGATTCGCACTGACCCCATCCAGAGTGTCTGAAGTTGTGGTGTTTTGTATTTTACATGACTTTCCCAGAACTAAGGGTTTACGTTACTTTATATGGGAAGGGAGAAGACACTTTGCCTTCAGTGTCCAGAGAATGTCTCATGTGGTGGGGCAGAGGAAGTACAAGTACAGTAACAGCTTCATGCTTTTGAGTTAGAACTGATCAGAGGCTAAGGTATGTTATACTGAGCTTCCTACCTGAGCTCCTACTGTTGCTGAGTTTTAGCAATTCAGTCAGCCATTTCTCTACAGGTCAGATTGACTTGTTTTGACCCAAGGCTGTTTCTGGGTGGTAGCTGAGATTCATGCCTAGCAAAAAGCGAAGTATGTAGAAAGTGTTTTAAAGAGCATGGCACTGATTTTTTTTTTCCCTCAAGATTTTTTACCACGGTTAGGGTTTTTTTTCATCAAATGTAAAGGAGAATTCACAAAGGTATTTGTGTTATTTGATTAATTTCTGCTTCTTTTTTTTTTTTTTTTTTTTGCTAGCAACTGAATGCTGAGCTTGAATACCTGATAAAATTATTAGAATTGCCAAGCCAGAAAGGATTTCCTGTAGAAGAGAATTCTGAGGCAGTAAGTGAGCTTATTCATGTCCATCAAATGGTAAAGGCCACAATGACAAAATATGATGAGATTTTCAACAAGACTGTCAAATTCCATTCTATTAAGAAAGAAGTGAGTATAATGTTTGCAAAATATACCTTCTTCCTGTTACATTTAAACTCATGTTAATTTTTTTCTTTTTTTTTTTTTTTTTTGGTCAAATAAACAGAACCTCCCTGGTGGTCAAAAATCAAGTTTTAGGTTTCAAACTGCATGAAATGTGGAGAATTTAAAATCCAGATATGAACCCATAATTAATTACTTAAATCCATATCAACAAATTTTAGGGTAACACATGGATAAGTAAGAAATTCTAAGCTTTATTTCCTATTGTTTTAAACACACAGTGATTTTAATTTTAATATATTCCAGCTGGAATGCCTATTAAAATCAGGGGAACTGGATATTCTTGAATTATGTGAGAACCCTGAAAATGTGAACCATGCTAAAGCCTACCTTGTGAATGCTCAGGAGAAACATGCTCATATTAGACAGCTATATAACCTGCTTATTATCCAGGGAGTGGATATCTTGTCTGCAGTGCAACAACCTGTGAGTAGAATTAGAATGGTTTATGAAATCTAGGATAAATATAAAAGAAGATTATTTGAGCTATTTGACAGACTTTTATATGTAGAAATGTATTAATATCCTGAGAAAAAGAAATACAAGTTTTAAGATCTTTTTAAAACAAAGCAAAATATGAAGTGTGAAACAGAGAATGTTTTTAGATTTCTGCTTCTAGAGTTTGCAGATATATAGCCACTAATTTAAACATTCAGGAATGATGAAACTTATTCTTCAGTAGTTATTCACATTACAAATTGCTTTTGCCAATAGAAAATAAAAAATTTATTTCTTGTAAATCTTGTTTTAAATTTTTAACACTCTGTGAATATATTTCACTCTGGAAAACATCAAAACATAATTGAAATAGGGAGGAAATGAATCTTAAAATATAATTGCTCAGGGGGAAAAAAAAAAAAAAAAAGGATGACTTTGTGTTCTCTAGTATTTGTGTAGTTCCAGGCCCCACTGGTGATATCTTGTATGCCATATCTATATATTAGACTCCTGCTACTTTGTAAAGGTTGCTTTGTATATTAATTCTCGTATAAAGAAAGACTAGCAAAAGACCAGAGAGGAAATACATTAACAGGGTTACCTTATTAAAGGATTCAGACTGAGTTGCATGGCAAAATGGACATCATTTTAGAAGAGCTTTATTTACTTGCGGCAGGATTGAAATTTCCCTGTATTCATTTGCTAGGGAGAAAGCAAGATATTCCCTTATGACTGCCTAGATTATCCACATTGCCAGTCTGCTTCTCATACTCATAAACTGATTGACAGTGGGAAGGAACTAATTTCCAGGTAGTAAGGGACTGGAATAGGCCACTTCATCTTTGTTTAGAGGACACCATATGTGAGTCGTGATTTTGACCCAAAACTACTCCTCAGATCACTAGTGATTCAAACTGCTATGTACTTGCTCTTGTTACAGCGGACGTTTAATAGTTTCACCTAGCCCATTATGACTGACTATCCATGTTCTGCCTCAGAATCATTTTCATTTTACATTGGTTAAATCAATGCATTTACTGGGTTTCATAGTTTGTGTTTTGTTTGGTTTTGTTTTTTGTTGTTGTTTTTGCTGCTTTATTTTTGTTATGTTGTTTGTTTGTTTGTTTAATCCGTGCCCTATTTAGAACTGCTTGAATATTTCTGTAAAGAATCTGAAACAAGAACTTGCTAGAATTGAGTGTGATAGCATTAACTGGAGTTGCAAAGCTGATAAGTATGAGGAAGAACTGTCACAGCATTTCCAGCACTGCACCACTCGAGAGGAGATAAATGAGGTAAATAAGATAAATCTTGGCACAGTAAATGACTGTTAAAAGGACTGTTGTGTTAGGTAACGTATCTTACTGCTTACCATTCCTTTAAAAGGACTGCTGTGTTCTGTAATATATGTTACTGTTTACCATTTCCCTAAATGTTTCATATTATACAAAAAAGTTGATTTTTGTCTTAACAACCGTAGATCCACATAGCAGCAATAATGATCTGTGGTTCATACCTCTGCAGTTCAGTATTCTATCAAGTTGTTGGGCTGGCAGTAAAGTACTATGATTATACCAAGAGGAAATAGAGCCAGGTGTATTTCCTTAGGCTTTAAGCTCTGTCAGCTTCATCTGAAAAACATCAGTCTTCAGATTTCTTTCTTGTGAGGCTAAAGTTTCAAACAAAAGTAGAATTTACATATTTTTCAGTTGTAAGGCTATTACAAAGAACGTCCAGTCTTTTAATGAAAAGTTCAGAATAATTTAGTACTTTACATTTTTTTCAGAAACCCAAAGTATGATACAAGTGTTACAAGGAAAGGAAATACTCTTTGACACAAAGTACCAGATTTAGTATTATGGAACTTTGGTTAGGAAAAATGGCATAGTTAATATGATTATTAATTTAGCATCTTAGTAGGCCAACTACCAATCCTCTCACAGCTTAACAGGTTGGATAGATGTGTCAGCAAAGATTAATTTAGGAAACACATTGTACAGAATTAATTTTATCAGAGTGATGCATTAAAACAAGAGGCCTCTGCACTTGGTGTCCTGTAGATTGCATCTGTGAAGTACAGAAACTGGATTCTTAACTGTAAGGGTAACACACTAATGTTCCCTGTATTGTGAAGTGTAGGTAGTGGAAACAGGACACTGAAAATTGTATTTTCTTATTTTATCTTTCACTAAGTAAATCCACAGCTGAATAAAGAAAGACTATTTTCTCAAAATCGCCAAAGTAGAGGTGACTGAGATTTCTGTCCCAAAAAATTTTAATGAGAAAATTACTATTTGGATTTTGTTTTGTTTTACAAAATAGTTTTCTGTATTTGTGAAAAGTATCCATTTTCACAAAAAGGTGTTTTGAAATTAGAAGTACATATTCATCAAAAAAGGTTTTTTGTGACTCTCAGAGTTCTAGTCCCTTTGGCAGTTGTAAGCTTAGCATGTTTCACTCTCTGGTCTTCTGTACATCAGTCTCCTGTAATGTAACATCTTGGCAGATGGTAGGAGGCAATAGGAACAGGAGGTGGTATAGGAGAAGCGCTCTGGCAAAAGGAAGCATGTCTTAGAAGAGACTGAAAGAATGAAGTACCTAAACAAGAAGTCCCATTATGTTGTGCAGTGGCATGACAGAATCAGAATATTTGAGCTTTGAACTAAAGTACCCTAGGTTTTTACTGAAAACCCCTCAGCTATGCTGAAGAAAAGGAAATATTTACTGAGCAGCCTGTATATGAAGCTGGATATAGTCAAAGGCACACTGTTATATTAAATGAATCTTTCATTTCTGTCCTTTGATTCTGGGAGTATATAATGAAGGCAGGAGAATGTGGCTCCTTTCTAAGAAGAATTATTTTTCTATTTTTATTAGTTGCTATATTTCCAGTCAGAGCAGGAAGTGGAGGACAAAAGCAGTCTTCTGTCTCTCTCAAATTTGAATGGGGAGTGCTGGTGGCACATTACTCACCATATGTCCTATATTGCAAAATGTAATGGCTTAGCTTCTCTTAGTTATTGGACACCCTCTGCAAAACAATTACATAGCATATTTTAAATTACAGTGTTAATCACTGGTTTGTTTGGGTTTTTGTTTATGTGTTTTTGGGGTTTTTTTTTAATGTTTTGAGTCGGGAAGGTCATGTTGGCTGGTTAAGTTAAAACCTGTCAGCCCCAAATGTAAGTGAATCTTGAATGAAAACTAGCTGAAACATACTAATTTGGCATGTGGATACCTTTTTCTTTAGATTCTTTTTCTATTACCGGTTAGCACGGGAGATAATTCTGAAACAAGTACTTGGCTTATGTACCTGTATATGCATTAATACACTGCCATTTTTCTTCATTTTTTAAAATTAAGTATTTATAACTACTTCTGTTTAAGGATCAAGAAACTAGGCATTGAACTACAACAAAATGCTGAAGTTATGAGTATTCACTTCAGTATTATAAATTTTATTAATTTTAACATCAGAAATCAGTCTGAGTATTGCTAGTATCTGGCAGACCTGTCTGAAGTAACAATTTCTTTGCTTTTCTAAGCAAATAGATATTTCATGTGCCAGCAGCAAGCAGCATCTGTTCACTGCTGTCACACAGTAAACAGCCAACCATATAATTTAGTTGAGATTTACCAGTGTACAGAGCAAACTTAAAAGCTGACTGAAAATATTTGGAAATACACTTAATTTTCATTTAAGGTGATTAATTTAAGTATGTAAATAAAGTATGTGAGCAAGGGCTTTGATTAGCACTCACTGGTGTTTGAAAATATCATACTTAGGAGTACTTGCGTTTATCACATACTAGTGCTCTATGAGCCAAGGATATATATCATGAGTTTTGAAACAGTCTTGGAGGACAGAAGAGTAACATGTCTGCCTTCTTGAATTTAAAGAGAATTTGCAAAAGCTATGAAAAACATCTATGTCCTCTGCATCTTTGAACAGTACAAGGAAAGTTTCTATGACCTTTGAGATGTGTATTTGCTGGTTTAGGCTTCCTGCTTCACTAAGTAGCTTAGGTAGTAACCTCCAAAGAGCTGCAACTCTGCAGGTAACTGTAGATTAATACTATCCTGAATCTGGTCATGTAATTCTAAATGACACAGTTTCCTACATAAAATAACTTTTGCAATGAAAAGCCTTTTCTTTAGCTGATCACTAACGTTTATGCATGTCTGCATCAAAAGAGTAACAGATCCTGAAGTAGGTTCTCAGCTCTCCCAAGCATTTCCCCATCATCTTCTTTCCTCTTCATCATGTAATTATTTGTACACTTATTGGAAAGGTATGAGTGAAAATGTGGATTTTTAACTGTAGAATGTAATGACTATCTCTGTTCACAGGTCAATAGGAACTGATACTACTCAGCATATTTCTCACCTTGTAATTTAGTTTGCTTGTGGTCCCAGAGAGGTCCCAATTATTATTAATGACTTGAACAGCACCTTTTCTTTCTTCCCACTTTCTCTCTGATTGTACTTTAATCTGCCACTTTGAAAATCTATTTTCAGCAACGTGCTTTCATAGGCTGTTTTTATTAGTAGAGCTACTAAAAGTTTTATGTATGAAAAAAAGGGAAAGGTGACTAACACTGAAATACCTCCTAGAGGTGGCTCACACAGGAATCAAAGCATTTTACTGGAACTGTACTGTTAACAAAAACAGGTTTACAGCAGCTTTATAACTTGCCTTGTCCATTCATATTGTAGTTCTGTGATAAATCAGAGCTATTGACACCTAAACATGACTCTTCCACTATTGTTCTCCACTCATGACAGGCCAACTATAATTAGGAACAGCTGCCTGATTAACACCATGACACAATAGACAAGTTCCACTAAACTTGTGGACTGAAGTCACTGAAGCATATTAGGGTGTATAGTTCCTTTAATATTTTTCATTTAATTTTATAGAAAATAGTGTAAGACTGAGATATGTTTAGGTTTCTAAATGCTGACAGCCATATATCATCCTTGGTACAATTGTTGATGATAAGAGGAGTTGTGTACATGCACTCTGAAGAGGTGTACAACTCTGAACTGAATCTAGTTTTTCCACTGTGGCTAAAAGAGTGACAGCAGCTGCAGACCTTTGACACATGAGCCATCATATCAGAAACAAGGCGATCTAATTTCACATACTGTTATGAGGAAAGTCTCTGGCCTCGTAAATTGTCACTAGACTATGTATGTGCATAAGGCAGTGAAATAAACTAAAATAAACTCTTGCTGATATTTTATTTTCCCCAAAATTAAACGAGCAAATGAGGTTTTTGTGTTCTGAATACAAAATATTGTTCTGCAGAGGTGGTTTTACTAACAAAGGGCTTTTAGATAGATTTTATTATTCTGTGTACTTACGTGGGATAAAGAGCTTAAACTAATTGGACATCACAGTGCTGGTGATAGAATTCCCTTCCTTTCCATTACACTGAGTGAACACCATCTGTCTATTCACTGCTGAAATAATGTGGCAACATCCCAGTAGATGAAAATGAAATGAAAATGAAAAATATATCCTTGATGGATTAACATTAGTATGTAATAGTAATAATAATGATTGATTGCTAGCTGTTCCAGTAACAGTAGATGCAAAATGAGCATTTGTTACTCCCTTGGTTTTCTGGTAGGGAGGGAGGGAGGCAGGGGGAAGTCTGTAGGACTTTTTAATATTAAAAAAATTGCCTCAAATATGTTAATTAAATATTGGATTGTGGATGTGACCTGAACTTATTAACACTAATTAAGGAAGTTAAGTTCTTTTCATTTCTGTGTCCTGAGCTACAGACCCTAAACCATTAGAAATGCTGCATTATTTTTATATTGGTATCTTTGGATCAATATAATTTTACATAATGTATTCTACATTCTCTTAAAAGCCAAAGATTGTGAACATGAAGGATGTGACATTCTCAAAAAAAAAAAAAGTAATTTTTTATATTACTCCATTCATTATAAATAATTTATAAATAATAATTATTTTATATAATACAATAATTATAATTACATATTATAATAATATATAATATTATATAATTAGATATGATATAGTTATTATAAATATTTATATATAATTCATTATAAATAATTTGAAAATTTGATCATGGAATTACGATGTAATTAAAATAGTACCTTTTGTAATGTACCAGAAGCATATTTTAAGCAGTTTTTTTTTACTTGTCTAGTTTTCGTATCTGTAGCTTAAAGGCATTCAAAAGTAAATGTACTATTGAAAAGGACTTTTTGGATTGTAAATAAAATTGGAAAAAAATTATGCTTAAATTCATAGTCCTTTAAAGATAATTCATCCGAGTACATTTGTTATGCTTATTTATATAACACTGCTGGCACAAAGCAGTTTTTTATGGTTTCTTAAGGGCACACTTATAAGGGTACACTAAAGTAAATGAGTAATTGTCATGGGAAGTTAAAATGATGAAGAAAGAATAGAGTAACCCAGTATTATAATAGTTCCTGTGATTCCAATGGTTCCCATTCTTTATGCCATAGAAACTATTAAAAAGATTATATTGATCATGGATGACCCTTCTTTTGGATATGTATTAAACTCATTCTGGTGAATTGCCAATTCATCTCGTCCATATGTGTGTAAATGAAAGATGCATTATACAGCAGCACAGTGTATAAAATTAAGCCTCTGTGTAACTTCTTTTTACATGCACTGCTTCTGAAAAAGGTGTGTGGGGCAAACACATGACAAAAAAAAAAAAAATCTCAACCTGGTTAAACTAAATATTGTATGGTAGGAGAAAAGTATTATGAATAAATACACATCTACTTGTCCAGTGTCTGTTTTTCTGGAAACTAAGCATGGGTAAGCATTTATATGGCTACTCATTTACACTAAATGGGCTAGAGTAAGAGAAGGACATGGACATCTAGATAAAAATCAATGAAAGGTCCTGGAAAGGATTTTTTCATAAGATTGTATGAGCAAAGATCTCATTCTTTACCGCAATCCTTTTTACACCAGCCATTCTGGAAACAATACTCATCCAGAAGACAAAAGACAGAAGACAAAAATGTTAATTTGGTGAGATTACAAGTTTCCACTACTGAAATGTTATTTTGAGGAAACGAGAGGTTTTTTTTATAAGATCGCATAGTATTATTAATTTCTGTATTAAATTCTCAGTGTTCAGATTGTGTTCTGTTAAACAGCTCTCAAAAAAAACCTAAATTGAAGTGTGCTGTTTTCTTTTTTACTAACAAATGCTTACACTGTTTCAGCTCAGAGAATCATTTAAGGATCTCAAAAAGAAGTTCAACAATTTGAAGTTTAACTATATGAAGAAAACTGAAAAAGCTCGAAACATGAAAGTACTTAAAGTACAGATTCAGCAAGTTGGTACCTATGCAGAGAAAATACAGGTAATAGAAATTTTAGTTTTAGTGAATGCTTCACTGGTTGAATTGCTGTGGCCTGTGCCAAGCAGATCAGAGGAAATGAAAAACCTATTGTGATCTTGCCTGATACTCAGCTTTATATCCTTCCCCTGTCTCAGTCACTGACTGAGATATTCTTCCCTCTCCTTAAAAAAAATAAAATAAAATAACTACCTCATCAAAACTAACAATAAATATGTACATATTCCCTCTTGCATCCAGCTACTTTCTTGTCATTCTCATTTCATCATGTAAGTCTTGAGAACCTTTTTCTGTATCCAATGCCTAGAGTTGATTATGTTCATTTCCACCTTAGAACGCTGCTAGACTCACTCATTCTTTGCATTCACCAGAAAGTCTTCTTTCAAAGCTTCCGGTGACCTTTTAAGTTGCCAGTCAGAATGAGCACTTTTTGTTTTGCTTGTCCTGACAGTCTCTTCCTTCACAACTTTTTTACTTGAAAGCGTCTATGACTCAATTTTTGCTATTTTTTTTTTTTTTTCATTGACTATTCCTTTTACAACATCTTTGTTTTCCCCCTTCTTGACAATGTAATCCACAAATGCAAATTCAGATCACAGAATCACTGAGGCTGTTAGGAACCTTGGGAGATCATTTAGTCAAAATTCCTTATTTAGAACAGGGTCAGTTACAAAAGGTTACCCTGTGTCATGTCCACTTGGGTTTTGAGTATCTTCAGGAATGGAGACTTCACAACCTCTGTGGGCAAGCTGTTCCACTCTCAGAATAAGAAAAGGAATAGTTTTTTGTTGGTTTTGTTTTTTAAATTATTTTCCTTGAACAGAATTTCTTGCATTTTGGTTTGTGTCCATGGCCTTCTGTCTTCTCTCCAGACACCTCTGGCTCTGTTTTCTTTACTCCCTCTCATCATGTTTTTATATACATTGATAAAATACACCTTGAGCCTTCTCTTCTAAGGCTAAACACCCCCAGCTCTCTCTGTCCTTGTATAATGCATGTTCAGTCATCTTTGTGGCCCCTTCCTAGATTTGCTCCAATATGTCCAGGTATTTCTTTCACTGGGGAGCCCCAAGTGCATACATGACTCCAGACTTAGCCTTGCTAGTACTATGTAGAATGGCATAACCACCTCCTTTTGACCTGCTGGCAACACTCTTCTACCAGTGTATATTCTTACAAGTGTACATGTGGATGGTTCATTGAATATTTCCCTATTGTGAACAAATTCCTCCTTTCCAAACAAAAATCAAGGACCTGTCTTTTTGCATCACTTGTAAAACAGCTTGAACAGTGAAGTCTTGATCAACTGTCAAGACCAATGTTCCCAGCATATAAAATACATAAATGTCTATATGTGTACCTCTTTGTCCTAAAACTTACAGGCCATGTTTATACCAGGCATCATAATGTCATGTGAATACTTGTTCCTTTTGGTCTTTAGGATTATGGTCGATTGACACTGATACTGTTTGCATCAGATTCTTAAACAATACATTAATATTCTAGGACATAAATAACTGTGATGCTTAAAATGACTTATATTTAGTCAAAGACTCCAAAGGCTTAGTAATTTTTTTTCATTTGCGGATTCAATTAAATTATTTTGTTCAAGATCCCATGTTTTATTACTACAGATATTTGTTTATTTTTAAGATGAAAAATGAAACTCAATTCCACCTTTAATAAATATAATTTACATTGAATTTAAGCATCACTACAGAGGCCCTCCACTTCGATTTTTAAAAAAGCAACTTGTAATTGTAATACGACAAGAAACAGGTATTGGTAGATGGTCTCATGCTTTTGTAGTTTTTATTTTAAAAATAGAAACATATTTGTTGCAGTATTTAACATTGTTGCATTTTTTAAACAGATTCTTAAAAAGAAGATGGATAATTTAGAGAAGAAAGTAATTGCCTCTGTAGGAAATGAATGTAATGCTAAAGTTAGAATCCTCTTGGGATCAAGCAGTGACCTACAAAAAGAGATGAATGACTTTAGCAAAGTTGTGGAAGATTACAAGCAGAATCTGGATGATGTGGAGCATCTGCAACAGATGATGGAAGAGGTACTACTAAATCTGAGATCCCCTCTGTGACTATAATAATGATCCAGAACTGGGATAGATAAAAATGGTTATAACTATTTCAGGTAAAATCTGTGGCTTCCAAAAGTAACAGATTGGTAAAAATCTGTATTTCATTCTATCTTTTTCCTTGTAACTTTGTGGAAAAAGGGAGTAAAAAACATGAAACGTGACCATATTCTCGAACCATATTCATGCACATGACTGGGATGTCTACCACCATATGACTTTCGTAATGATTCAGAGTATCTATGATTCTACTTATGACCTCACTTTTTGAGACAACACCAAAAGTGCCATAAGGCCATCCCTGATAGCTGTCAAACCACAAGAGCCAGGTTATCACAATACCTACTTTGTTAGTTGTCAGGAAGAGCTGTCTGTGTGGTATGTAATTTGGGAACTGAAATGTAAAATATGCAGTTCCTTAAATGCAGCAGGTTTTTTTTTAAAATCTTTTTGGAGACTTCTGTAATTTTATTTTAGTATGTCTGAGGACTGCCTCATGCACTACTGTTTTTTAAAAGAAAAAAAAAAAGTAACAGTATTACCACGTTGTGTTGGTGCATCTGTTGTGAAGCAAGTACGTTCCTGTCATCATTGTTTATTTTTAGAAGTAACGTTGTTCATATCTCCAAAGTGATCTAAACGTATGACAAATAAATTCCCTTAGTGATGAATCATAATACTAAAGTTTTGTTTGAGATGTTTTCCATGTCCTTTGATCTGATCAATGTGTCACTTCATATATTGTTAGCAAAGCAATTTGTTACCATTTGTTGTGCATGCAAATTTTTAAACTTCCTTCTTACTTTGAGGGAAATAAATTATTTCCAAGATCTAAAATTTAAGATTGCCTTTTTTACTGGTTGTAAAGTGTCCCCTTTTACTGAATAGTTTTCTTTCAGCAAGTAGGCACAGTCTTAAATACTGACCAATGACAGTTAAAAAAGGTGATTATAAGCTGCTTGCCGTAATGATGCAATACAGATGATACTGAGCGAACATCAGGTTCCATCCTCCTCTGAGTATTGTTAATCAAACATTCTTAATAAGGGTATGTTTTAAAGCCCATTCTTGTTAGAAAGATTCCTAGCAACTGTAATGTCTGTTGAGATCAAAACCCCTGTTTGCTAGGAGACTAAATCTAAGCAGCCTTGCTGTCCTTACAGAAGTATAAATGTGGCCACAATAAGACATTTGTGAAATAAGTCAATTGATATGGAAGAAGAAAAGAACTCAAAAATAAAACATACATTTGCAGAACTATTAACTAATAAGCTCACCATACTTGTACATATAGCATGGATCTAGAGTTTAAAGAAAATTTAAAAGCTATTAGTATTTGAAGTGGCATTGGTAATGTGCAAATATTTTTGAGGTTAAATTAAAATCAGAAAATGTAAGACATAGTGTAAACCACAGATTGTGGTAATTCTTAATACTACAGTCTTTTCTACAAAATCTTGAACAGCTGATAATAATTCATTTTAATGCAGTGTTTTTATCCCTTAGTGTCAATTTTGGTTTGAAGATGTGAGTGCAACAGTTGTTAGAGTTGGCAAGTATTCTGCAGAATGCAAAACAAGAGAAGCTATAGAGACACTCTACAAGCAATTCAATAAATTTATTGAGCCTACAGTGCCTCAACAAGAAGAAAAAATTCAGCAGATTATACACCTCGCTAAACAGTTATATGGTGAGGATCTGTCTGCTAATATACTGTGGGACAAATAAGTACAATAACTTAGGACAGATGGAAGAAGGTTCCTAGAATTGTTAATTTAAGAAGAAAATCCTGATAATTTTAAATATCAAATGTTAATTTAAAGTATTGACTGGAAGAGGTGAAGGATTTCAGAAGAAATATTTTAAAAATTTGCAAGTACTCAACAGTCTGGTAGTTTCTTGGTTGTCTGTGTACAGCCTGAGTTCACCTTGAAATCAAAGTGTGAATGTCCTTGTAATATTTATGAGCTTGGAATTAAGATTTCATGGCTTATGCTATCTCATAACAGGCAAGTCTTTGAAGTCACCATATATTACAGTGATATACTTCAGTGCTGTGTGAATTTTTTACATTAACACCATGAATAGTAAGTGGTATTTGATAGCCAAATTTCTGAAGTACTTTATTAGAAAAAAATGTAGATTGCTATGTAAGTACTGTATTTGGAATATTGTTGACCAAAAAGAGTGAAGGTCAACAAGCTTCAGCTTTTGCTTTTTTTTTCCTGCCACTTTACAAAGATAAGGTGACTGTCCAAATGTGCAAGGATACTGTATAGCCTATCAATTTAAGTAACAAATCTGAAAAAATTTCAACAAACTGCTTGTAAATTCCTCTTATTTAACATTGAAAATACTATGTAGAGATCACAGATCACTGTTTGGTTTTTCGTTTTTTTTTGGTTTTTTAACCTTCTCAATGTTTTGAATGTTCCTATATGAAGGAAAGGTGCTGGTGGAATGGATTCTTGACACTAGCTGATTAGGAACACTGTGAGAAAGAAGCTGCTTTCTATTTAAGTTATTGCATGGGAAAAAGCTTCTCCATCCTGCTTTTGTTTTGTGTATCTTATAACAGGAATCTAAGTGTTTAATAAGACAGCTAGTATATGAGACATTTTACAAGATCAGCATCTTTTAAAGCACTATCACTAACCAGACAGAAGTAATTTTGTTCAAGGAGGAGCCTAGCAGAAGACCTGCAGAGAATTGATAGCTCATCTCAACTAAGCTAGTAAGAAGTAGGAAAGCACATTGCTGTGAATCACAGAACTCCCTCATCTAAACAAAACACAGAAAGTTGTAGTTATTGTAATATATTGGTGTTGTAAAGTACATTGATTGTTACACATCTGTTTGAGATATTCTGTTCTACTTTGATGTTGTTTACCTTTGTAGGTATTGAAGAAGGAAAGAAGTATGTTGAAAAAGCCATATTAAGGTACAAAGAAATCATTAATTCTATTGATGAGTTGTGCAAATCTCTGAAAGAACTTAAGGAAATTAAGGTATTCTTTTTTTTAAATATGGAGAATGTGTTGCATCTGCAAAAATTTATCATGCTTAGTGTATGAATCAGTACTTTTAACTGAGGATCTTCTATGACAGTAAGAAGCATTTCTTAATTGTTCACTTTTCATTACCTTCAGTAATGATTGTAATGAATCAATGAAGAGCTACTTGTTTGTGCACTATGTAGTCCTCCAATTTAAATTTAAATTAGAAAAGCATGGCTTATGAGATAAATATTAAAGAGAAGAGCAACATTTTTACTTTAATATTCTGATAAGCTTCTTTAAGTGTAATTTAAGTAAAACATATCTGCTGAGGAGGAATTATGAAAGACAGCTGAAAGGGCTAGATATTTGTAATAGACTCTGTCTATCCCCACTCTCAAAGTAACATAACCAAAAATCTTCCATATGCAGCAATAGCTGATGGGCTAATTCTTCTGTGAAGTTGGAACAATTAAGATGCTTAAATATTCTATTCTTGTTGATACTGAATGTTGTTTCACCTTTTTGATGGAATTATATTAAAACTGATGAACACTAAAATTATCCATTAATTACAAGCAGTAGGAGATGCCAAAAATATGAATGAGTCCCAGAAGTCATTAGAGAAATGGAAAGAAGGCTTTGCCTTGCACTGTGGCCATAAAGAAACTTCAATATAAATGCCAATTAGGTTTTTCAAAGTTCTCCCAATCCATGTGTTACATAAATGCTATTGTGTGCAGAATAGTAGCCTCTGTCAGAATAGGGCTTAAACCTTTGATCTTTTTTGTTATTTGAACATCCTATGTATCTTTTCAAAAGAAGTGGAATTTCAAAATAATTGTAATGTTTTGCTTTGAATATTTTTGCTAATTTCAAATTTACCTGTCTTTAACAGGGTTGTTTGGAGAACAGTTTGTTTTTTTTTTTTTACACTGAACCATTCACAAACTATTTACTGATTAACCTTTAATTTAGACAATTCTTTTAACAACTCAGACAAAAGGAATATTACAAAAACCAAACAAACCAAAAAAACACAAAAACCAAATAAACCCAAACCAAAACAAAACGCACAACTTTCTGCAATAGAGATTAGTTCTGCAACTTTTATCAAATAGAAGTTATTTCTTGCTAATATGTAGTATTCTGAGATTTTAAAACTAGTATTCTTATTGAATGTTTCCAGAGTATCTCAATAGTCATTGTCTGTATTTTATGAATAATAAATCATTCAGCAAATTATCAACACAGATAGGTGCCATGACTATGAAGTCAGTTGCAATTCCTGTGATATTTTTTTTTTTAAAAGCACAACAAATTGAGGGGAAATATATTGCACAATCTCTTCTGATTTTTTTATGGCTGTTGAATGTCAGAAGAGAACAACGCTTGGATTTTTCAAGTGCAAAATTAAAGACTACTTTTTCTTCAGAAAAAAAAAAAAGATTGTACAGATCACACATAATTTTTCACTTGTTTAATGCTAGAATGGAAAATTAATAATGCAGCACTTTCTTATAAGCACTTTTTTAGGACTGTAACTTTTGGCTGGACAGATAAAGATGTGAAATCCACAAAACTGTTACTATAAAACTTTTGATTTGACATATGTTGTACCACTGTGATGTTCTTTGAAATCTGTAGATTTCTTCCATGTCAATTTTAAAGAATTCAAGTCGTCTACATAAGATACAGTATGGCTGTCCAGATTTCTGTTATTTAAGTACTTTGTAGCCAGTTGTGTAGCCTTTGGGGCTTAAGCTAGAAATAAGTATTAGTCAAATTGAATGGTAAAGTAGTTGATCTACAGTACATTTAGAGTGGTTACTGACTGTCCAGGTGGAAGTTGAAGGAAGGAGGAAAACAAAAATAAGTGCAAATTTTGCCTGGCTGTGTTTTATGCTTAAAATGCATTCTCCCCTTTACAACTTTTAGACAAATTTTCATATTCTAGATTTACAAAAGTTTTTTCCTCCTTATAAGCTGTTTTCCTGAAATCCTCACCTTTTTTTTTTTTTTTTTTTTTGTTATTTATCCTTCCCCCCCCCCTAAAAATGCCTATCTCTTAATCCTTTATTTTCACTTAATTACACTGGGTACAAATTGGTTAGTATTCTTCAGACTCTTGATGATCCACGTGAGTTCTTCAGTCTTTGGTTTATGATACTTTCCCTTCCTTAATTTTGAAAAAGTAGGCCTTTGCTTGTCCAGGAGTAAATGAATCAGGTTATGCTCCATGTTTCTTTCCATAAACAATTTATACCAGTGCTAATGACAGCTTTTAGATGAGATTTCACTTTTTTTCTTTCCTACTATGCTGTACAGGGTGTGTCAGTATGTAGCTGATAAGTGCTACCTTCTTTTGTGTATAAGCTTACTTAATTTTCTTTTCGTATGTCAGAAAGATGAGTTTTCTGAAAAGTTGATTACTGCTCAAAAAGAAGAAAGAAATGGTCAAGAAGCATGTGAGATTGTTATTAAGGACAAAGCAGAGGAACAAAAGCAGCAGGTTAGTAAGGTTTTTTTTTGTTTGGGTTTCTTTTTTTTTTTTTAAATCTAGAAATTTGTTTCTTAAAAGGCTCTGTGTATCGCTTGAAGGTTTCTGGATTTTCTGTCTTGAAGCCTCCCTCAAGATGAATGTTATCACTGTCCTCTTGGTCATTTCCATTTGTCTTCTAACCAATCCACATACTCTTTGCTATGGATTTTAATTTTTCTAGCCTTTGTTTCAGTTGCCTATATATCTCTCTCTCTTTCTAAAATAATATTCTGTTAATAATCTTTTACTGATTTTTCCTTTGGTCCTATTGCCACATAACTTTTAATTGTGATCGTTCCTCCTTTCTCAAGGGAATACATGTTCTGCTCTCTCCCTAATAACAAGACTTAAGGGAATATAGAAGTAATAGAAAAGACTGCTATTAGTATTTCCCCGAACCCTAATATTCATATAATCCCTAGTGAAATGATTTGGTTTACAAGCAATATACAATGAGAGAACCCTCATAGCTCAGATTTTGAACCAGCAGTGGAACTCAGGATTTTTTGTTGAATTATTAAAGTCTTCATCAGGAAAAAAGAGTGTTTTTTAAACATTTTTCTTTCAGATGTCATCAGATAAATTGCTTACACATTTTGAAAGCATTACTGAGAAGACAAATAATATGCTGTCTCCTACGAACACTAAAGAGGTATCTCCTGTTCATGTTGATTTTCTTTTTTTTTTTTTTTGTTATTAATCAAATTGATGGTCATCGTTGTGTACACTCAAGGAATTTTACGCCTTAATTCATTGCTTCTCAATGCAATGAGATATTATACATATTGATTGATAAATATTGTTATAGATTAGTGGGATTTTCTCATTTACAGTATTAAAAATGTCCAGTGCAAAATAAGCACAGAATTGCTTCAGTTTTGCAAGAGTGTGAATATGAAAGTAGTCATGGTGAAAACAAGATGGAATACAACTACAGCTGTCAGCAGTTGAGTACAACATAATGGCACAGATATCTATTGTATTCTTGGTAAAATATGATTCACAGATAATCTTCTGTACTGTTGGTACAACACATCAAATTAATAAAAGAACTCAACATCAAATAGTCATTTTCACTCTCACCTCAAAACACTGAAGTTACATTTCAGTTGCCAAAATTGCGTGCTGCAGAGATCATAAATAAGTTCCAAAGTATGGATTACATGTTGAGGACAATGCATAAAAGGAAATTAGGTGGTGAAATACTGGGTATGTATTCGGAATGATAAAAGTCCTGGCAGACAAGTATATCCATGGTTTATTCATGGATATATAGGAAATGAATATGAAATGTTCCAAATTCTCAATGAATAAATGCAGGCATTACAAAACCAGACCTATGTTTCATGAGATTAATTCCTTTAGCTTAAAGAACATTTTGAAGCCTTGGGATCCTGGATGTAAATATAAATAAATTACTATGTGAAATATTCTTGTAAGTTAGAGTGGATGGTAGTATATCTAAGTCTTTAGAACGGTAAGATACCTTGATAATTGATTTAGAGCTCTATAGTTTCCATTTTCCAAGCTGGTAACATAGACCAATATTACAATACATGAAATGGTGATTTGTAGAAATTCAACTACTATTAACATTCTTTTCAGTTCAATACAGAGTGTCTTGCAATTTGCTAATGAGCCAGAATTGGTTACTAACTAATTAATTTTGTTACTTCCATTCCAAGTCAATAGGAGTTTCAGCATTGACTTGGAGCCCAGATTTCACTCAAAATTTTGTGACTGTTCCAAAGAGCCACCCTCAGGAGAATCACCTCACCCAGCAGATGTCCATAGCCCTCTTTTCTGTTTTGATAGGACACAGTTTTGTCAGTCCTTGTCAGACTATGCTGCAGCTGCCAAGGGGAAAAGGAAAGGGTATGCGAAACAGCCAATATCAGATGTGAAGTATGGCAGCTATGATGCCTCCACCCTTTTCATCACTCCATACTCCGCTTAAAGAAGTAGCAGGTTCTTCTCACCAGAGATTTTCTGTCTTCCATTTCTATCCTTTCTGAGGAAAGACCTGGCCCGTCCCCAGCCTCTAGTCTAGTGGGCCAGCAATTTTTAATTTTTTCTATAGTTCTGAAAGCTTGTTTTGCAGTATTAATTTGCTTCAGTAATAAATGCCACCCTCTAAAAAGAGTGATGGACTTTCTTGTGGCGCATTCATCCTCATGTTTCTTTGACCCTAGGTGACATACCAGGGCTAGAAGTCCTACTGCTGCCAAAGCTTTTCTGACAGCTTGCTCACTCACTGACAACCTGTTTACCCTTTCACAAGTGTCATTTTCCAGCAATGGCTGAAATAACTGTGTTTAATTCTCTAATCTCCAGGTGAGGTGACCATGAAACTGACAGCACATCCCTACACTAAGATCCTAGATTAGTCACTGGAAGGCTTCTACATTGTAGTGGCCTTCCCATAGTTACCCAAATGTGTGCCACTCTGTGTGTGTATGCATAGACTCCTCAATAGACAAAATTAATCTGGACTATTGATTTAATTCAGGTAGTAAAGAATGGCTGTTCAGAAAGTTTGACCTATGTTTTTTAAATATACCTGCTCAGAATTTGGCATTCTAAAGAATATTTCATCTTCTTAATAGTTAATCAGATTTGATTTATTAAATTTGTTAGTGCAGTCAGACCAAACAAGTCAGAATTTACTACTGAGGTGCCTATTAAAGCTTCATTTGGGAAAGACTTGCGAATTTGGTCAGGCATAAAACTAAGAGAGCTACTTAGAACCATGCTGTTAAGATTAAAAGAGCTGGGTGACAGCTGAGTTTTCAAACCCTAGCAAAATATATAATTAATTTGAATTAATATCTAAAAATAACAATTTCTTAGGAATAGTTTAAAATTAGTTAGAATACCAATAAAAAATTCATATGTGCAGAAAGAAGTAATAACTCAGTATTTATTGTTTTTTGACTAATTGGAAAAGGGGAAAATTAACACATATCACCAAATTGGAAAGTCAATTCTAATTTATCACATTTATATCCATGATATCCTCATACTGAAAGACACCTTGGGGTTAGTGTTAATCAGGGTTAGAGTTCATCAGGGGATGTTTGTAGAAAATGCATTTAATATTCAAACCTTAACTTACAACTGAACTGAATAATTTAGTAAAATAGAGTACAATTCCAAATTTATTCCAGTCCTTCATTCATGGATCTAGCATGAATCATACAGTTTTGAAATAATAAATGTATTAACTTGGAAAAGCATCTGTATTAAAACTAACATATCTACAGGATGAGGGGATGTGTGAGGTTCTATTACTTCTTTCTTTTATTTTGTTAACCTAATGATCAGTGCATAAAATTTTATTTAGAGCAATAAAGCAAACACAAGTAGGCAACAAATGTGCCCCTGCACTTTCATACTCGATACTGCCAAGGATACCTGGTTTGGAAAGCAATGACATCCAGTGTATCAGCCAAGTGATTTGAGTGAACAGTTTATAGGCGATAGAAATATTGCTTTTTGTGTAGAACTCAGCAATGAGAGAATAGCATAAGAAAATATTATTAACATTATTAACACATTTGCTGAGAGCTCTGGCACAAATTAAATAGGCCAGAATATGTAGTTAGACATTTATATAAAAATCAAGAGGCAGAGAAATAATTAATAAAGCAGATATTATCTTTCATGCTTTGCAATTGAAATTAATTCACTCGTGACACATCCAATTCTTCTAGAAATGATGAGAAGGATTTTCTTCTTTAATTTTGGATCCAAGGCAAAATAAAAATAATTTTAACATTTTTTTCTGTTAATATTTGGACAAGATCTTGAAAGAGATGGCAAAAAATGAGGGTAATATAAAATTCTTGGAAAATATCTTAAAGTTATTCGTTTAATTCTGTAGCTCTTGAACATGACTGGTACTTCACAAAGAATCACAGACCAGTAACTTTAATATATTTTTATTGCTATGTAAATGTTTCCCATTGAGATGTAATTAGGCCACCTTCTTCTCCACATTCCTCTTTCAAATGTTCTTATAAACAGTACCTGCAGAAAATCTGCAGGTTGACCTTGGTTAATAGAAAGGATTACTTTTATTTTTATCATTACTGTTTTAATAAATGCTTATATATAATTGTAATATCTGCTAGAATCTCTCTAAACTGTTTGAAATTTCAGCTAGCTGCTGCAAAATTTTCTGATTAGTTGTCCTCCATGAAATACCTTCTGCTTCTCAGAATACATTACACTTCATTAGAAAAATATTTCAAATATTGTTGCTAGCTTCTGCATGAAAAGACAACACATAGAATGATAACTTATTCTCTCCCTCTCTTCTCCCTTTCTTCTCTTCTCCCTCTCTCCTTTCTCCTCCTAATTTAAGGACAGGAATAAATTGGCTGATATTCCAATTATCTGTCCAGCTGGTGAGGATCTTGTTTCACAGGACACGGAGCTGTCATCTTCAACCAAAGAGGATGGTTTACAAACTGAATTCCTGGCAGAAGAAATAGCCTCGGGAGATGAATATGAGTGTATATCACCTGATGATATCTCTTTGCCACCGCTTTCTGAGACACCAGAATCCAACCTCTTACATTCTGAAACAGAGCTAGAAGAGCAGTGCTGCTATAGTTCTCATAGTCTGCATGTCAGTTCCTATAGCTTGCAAATGCAGAAAACAACTAGTATTAAAAAAATGGTGGAAGCATCTGATCTCTTAACAAATTTTGCTTATGCTGATGCTACAAATAGTACAATGGAAAGCCCATCAGATCAGTTTGAGAAGTTTTCTATCTCTTCAACAGATTCTGATCCAAAAGTCAGAGCAGTATCTCCTTTGACTTGTAGATTACAAGGAATATCTGAAGCTGGCAGTGCTTCCTGCACTATGAATGCCAAAACAGTATATAGCATGATAAGTGAAATGCGCAAAACACATTTGCAACACCCTGAACTTTGTGAAAGCATGGCAGAAACACAAGAACAATTGCATGACTTGAATAACTGTACTAAAACCCAGGGCAGGCTGCATGCTTTGCCTGATGCATTCTCAGGTTTCATGTTTCAATCAGACACCACCAGAAGCTGTCAGAGGCAGATGGTCACCCGAGAAGAGATTAAAAGTTCATCAGAAAAGAACAGCATGGCCAGCCTAACTGGACAGGTGCCTAACTTCTCCCAGCTCCTGTCTAACAAAACCGTCATGGAAGGTTCTCCAGTAACTTTGGAAGTAGAAGTAACGGGATACCCAGAGCCTACACTGACCTGGTAGGTAGCTTATAATGAGAAGTAGTAAATATATCGATTAGCAAGAAACCTAGACCATTTATAACCAAATCTGTTAATCTATAGACTAGAATAAATGGCTTGTACCCTTTCCCATCCACACTTTGCATGGTTCCCACCTTCAAAATTACTTTTAACCTACTTGAAAAAATCTCTCTGTACTTAATTTTATGAGTAATGAGAGCATCAAACTACTGCAAGCATATCCAATGTTTTTTAAGCATATATATCATATAGAATATGACATTCCACTTGTTCAATAATTTCTTAAAACAAATGCACACTCCAGATTTACCATAAGTAAATTCACCTGCATTTTCTCAGGATCTTGGTACCATATATGGACAGACAGACACACGTATCTACATACAGTCCAATATTTATATAACCACTACATATACAGAGACACATATTTATATATATGTGAGGGTCAGGTGTTGAAAACTGGAGAGACATTATAGGTTAAAAACCAAAAATGTCCAAAATATCTAATCCAAGAGAACCAGTTTTTCTGCATTTATATATAAATGTTTGCAATCTATCTCTCTTTCAATTGCTGTATCTCAAATTGCTTTTTTTTCCAATTGCATTTGTGAGAAATACAGGTGATGTAATATAAACATCTTTTAAGATGGCTTTAAAATTCCCTGCTGAAGGGAATAGCGGCTGAAAGAAGGGCAAGATTTCAAGATTTTGGTAGTAGTCCTTTGTGTTGGCATGTTTTCCTAAAATATTATCTCATTTGTCATTTCTCCACTTACTCCACTAGGCTTACACAATTGAAACCTATCTTTTAATGTACAGAAATTAGATATGCCTCTTATTAAAAACATTTTGATGTGATTATATTCATAAAGGATTAGGCAAACTATAATCTTTTAGTAAGCTTGAACTTTCTTCTATGGTCCTGAGAAAAATCCTGGACACTGCAATATTGGTGCTGTACTGTGTTGGTATCAATAAAGTTACTTTGTGTAAAATCTTGGTACTTTACACTTTGAGGAATATTGTTGGTGAAACAAGGTGCCTTCAATTTTATTTTATCATAAGAAAGTATTCATCTAGTTCAAAAATATGTACACTGTTGATATATGGTCTTTTAAAAACTAACATTCATCTGAAAACTTTTATGAAATTTATGAAAAATTTATGAAAGCAGAGAAAAACCCAGGGGTTTTGCAATTAAAAATCCACCAATACCATGTATTTTGTACTGATGTAGACATTTTATTGGACATACACGTGGAAAAGAACTTGTGTGTTTCTGTTATGTTAAATGTAGCTTATGCTGAAACATATGAAGCATAAAAAGTCATAATTTTTTAATATGACACCACTTTTCTGGCATAACTCCTGATGCATTGTTCTTTCCTGTGTCATGATGGGTACTAAGTAAATATTAAGTGGACTGGGGTGGAGGAACAGGTTCTTGACTGTTCTTACTGAGGAAGACACAAATTCAGAAAGTTTGTACATTGCTTCCACATCTTAAGTACCTATTCGTGTGTTGAATGTAGAATGACTCAACACCTTATTAGCAAAAATATTTCGGCACAGAACTGAGGGCTCAGGGCTTCATACTACACCCTCCATGAAGTTATCTCACTGCTGCTGCAGTGAAATAACTGTGACTTCTCCACTGAAAACCATTTTCAGAACCACAATTTGTAGTATTAAGAATGTATTCTTGAGCATTTTGATTAAATATTGATCCCTATTTACATATAGCTTTAAAACTGAGGAATGGGAGCACAGAAGAGAGCTCTATCTCTTGCTGTTGATGTAGTGTTACAGGTAGAGGTTGTCTGATTTTGCAAAGTTCTGCTTGGCATACAGTGATATAAATCTGACTTCAAAACTGAATCTCTGCTTCAGGTACAAGAAGGGCCAGAAATTGACTGCAGATGAGCACTTAAAGCTTTTGCAAAAGGAGACAAAGCATACTTTGTTCATTCAGAAGGTGTGCGATAAAGATGCTGGCCTCTATGTTGTTCGGGCTAAAAATTTGTACGGCACTATCTCATCAAGTGCCATTCTCCACGTGAAAGGTAACAGGCCACTTATTACAAGAATAGACTGGATGATGGTGTGTGTCATCTATATTAGCATATCACTAATGTACTGGCTATTCACAAAATAAGTACAATATTGATTGCACTGGACTTAATTCTCACATGCAAGATATCATTACATTTCTTTTCTTAAATTGCATCTCTCACAATCTGTACCAAACCACTTTTATGTTATACTCGATATATTGCTTATTTCTTTAATACAAGTATGTGCTTATTTTCCTTTCTCATAGTGATGTTGAGATACAAAAGTTACAAAGATTTTGTAGAATCTGAGGTAGTTTTACTTTCTAAAAATGTTAGTATTACAAAGTGGATGAAGGAAACAATTTTAATGGTTATGGGTATTAGATGTCTTAATAAAGAAATCATACCATTCATAATTGTGCTGGCACAGAGCAGACCTAAATTTGTCTCAGCCCAGCAGATAGTCTCCACAAATGAAAGCAGCAGTAGTTCCAATGGAGTCATGATCATCTGCACTACAAAGACTTGATCCAGAATCATCAGAATTTCTGTGAGTGGCACATTGTATACAGTAGACCAAAACCCCAATAAGTTTATGAAATGAGATGTTCCAACATACTAATCTGCTTATGTAGATGCTTGTGATACTTTCACTGCCTCCTTATAAAATTAAAGATATAAATATTTCTAATAATCCACAAAATAGTTAGTGTAATTCAAGAAAGATAATGGTTTATGAAGTCAGCATTTTTGCATGTTTAAAATTTTTAACACACTGATTTCAAACAAAATCAACCCAATTAGGGAAATATTCAAAAATGTGTTCATACAAAAAAAAAAAATTGTTTTCTTTCAGTCAAATAAAACTCTCCTATACCTTCAAAGCAGTAAATCCAAACCAGAACTTTGTTCACGTACATGTTGTGTTTCATTCTTGACAAGGACAACCACAAGTATTTCTTTTTTTTAATTAAAGTAGACATTTGTTGAAATATTTGATAAGTGACATAACAGTGACAGGAAATATTTCATTTATAAATCCTCAAATGTAACTTCATTCATTAGCTCCAGTACTTGTTGTATTTCTACAGTAAAAAAAATTGACAACTGCTACATGATTTTTTCTGCATATTTCATATTAAATTGTGATGGTGCAAAGAGGAAATGTATACTTTCTCTTGCATAATTTGCTGAAATGAAGTAAACCCTTTACTGTGTAGCATGTTATGAGCAGAATATATATTGCAAATTGCCAGAGGTCAGTGAGCTTGAAGACTGACATTTAGCTATTTTGGCCCAGTGACTGCAACTTTATTAAAATTCCTGTTACTTTGAAACAGGAGAAGTTCTTGATGGAATATAACCTCCCAGCAATATGAGAGGGAACAGGAGGAGGAGGAGGTGGTGAGCAAATGGGGGAACAAAGTAAATTCTAACTGAAATTGGAATTACTCTTAATGAACAACTTTCTGAGTTCTGTCATCTCCCAAAAATGTTGATTCGTAAGAATTCTCTCAGATATAAAAATCACCTGTTTTCCTAAAGTGTATTTTTTACTTCACAATAAAGTTAATTTTGATAATTAGTATGATTTTGAATGTTTCCATTTTCATAAAAGTAAAATTCGGTTTAGTGTTTTTGTGCGCTTGTGACACTACGTATTATTGTTACAAACATAGAGCAGAGAACCTATGTGAGCAAACTGCCTTGCATAAGTGGTACATTAAGCAGTAGTATGGTAAGATCAAAATGCCCATCCTACATGCTGCAGAACTGCCCGTGCTTGATAACTTTATCCTGTTCATAATACTAATTTTTTTTCCTTTGAAAATGAGGTTTCTAGGTGATAGCTACTCTTCAATCATATTTTTTTTTGCTGACAATTGTCATCATTCAGAAATTTAAAGTAATCATGGATGTTCTTTTGACATGTTCTAGTTAACTTTATGTAATACTCAGGTCACCTTTTCATGCATTTTTTGCCTTCAGTATTGAGGCTAAGTATATGCACACAAAAAAAATGGAGTAAAATTGGAGATGTTCTTTTTCCTCTATTGCTTTGCCTCTTGCAGAATTAGGCCTTTAAATTAATCTATAACGGTCATAAGTTTTGTGACAAGGAAGAGTCAATTGTCTCTACAGTGATATTGGGCTCAAAGGTACATCTCTGTTTTAACTTGTGAATCTGTCATCTTGAAAGCTACGGAAAGGTCAGTGCTAGAATGTTTATTGTTCTCTTGTTTTTATATGGTCAGTGTGTGAATTCAGAGATATGCACTTGAGCTTTTTGGTTGGAAGAGCCATTTATTGAGAAAAAGAAGGTAAGTCTCTGTCTTTCAGAAAGCAAGACTAGAGCTAGGAAAAATTTGTCTCAAATTCACTTGTAGGTCTGTCAGGAGAAAAGGATATGAACTTTTCATCATGTCATAGAGCAAGAATTGGAGGTAGCTTAGATCTAGACTAGTAGCTGGATCTGTTTACTTGCTGGCACTTATAGAAAGACTGTTCACTATTTATGATAATTAACTCTACAAGTTAAAAAGACAACAAACAGACACACAGCTACTGGAGGAGTGTCCACAGATTATGGAAACAAAGTCTTTCCCTGACCTTTTAAGACTTCCTGGTGCACATCCAGGCTCCTAGCGTAATTAGTACAAGAAAGCAGGCATGCAAACAGCATACGCATATGATTAAATCTGCTTCTGTTAACTTCATTTAACAGGCTTTAGAAAAAGTGGGAGAGATCTCAATCACTTCCTTTACCTTAGAAATGGCAGCCAGAATACAAGGCTAGTTTACAAAACTGTGAGAGATTAAGAGATGCAGCTTTGAATCCAAGTAAGATATATTACTTTTTTTTTTTTTTTTTTCCTTTTCTAACAGTATTTAGAAGCTAGACAGTGATGTAGCCTTTTATTGGAGTTTGGCCTACATCCCAATTCAAAGCATAACAAGGAGGACTGTCATCTTTCCTATAAGAGGGGAGGAGTTAGAGAAGCCTTAGTGAGAGAGTAAATTTTATTCCAGCATTTACAAATCTCTACTGCATATGCCTATGAACAAGTATATTCTTCCTTTATTAAAATTCTGAGTACATATCATACTGCATATATCTAATTGAATATACTTATGTCTTGCTCTCTTAGCAGAAAAACATTAAAAAACAATAAAATGATTTTTTTTTCTGCTGATTTATGGCTTCACTAGTTCATTAAACTACCTTTATTGCTAAAGTTTATATTGTCCTGATCTGTTTTTCTCCTTTTTTCATCATATTTTGAAAGTACTATTGGTAGATCATGTACTGGATAAGACATAAAAGTAGTTTATCTTAATGGACTTTTTCAAGACATGGATATCTGAGACTTGGTTTGGGATTATATGCTCCAGGAAGGCTTTCCAGGTGAGAAAGCTGTATTGACATGATGACACTGTAACTGTTTACTGTTACGATGAGCTCTTGAAACAGCACCCATGCTCAGTTTTATTTTTAATCCACTTCTGTCTAGAAAATCACTAAAGGAAAGATGCCTCTGCCCACAAAACTACAAAACCAGAATGGTGGTGAAACTCTGTACTTGGTGAACTTAACACTTGTTTTCCAGCTTGAACCATAAATGTGTGTTGTAACTGAAAAATTAGCCAAGATTTAAACAGAGCCTCACAGAAAACAGATCTCAAGAGTCATCGTGTCTTCAGCTATGCCAAGAGAAAGCAAAATTACTCCACCATGGAAGGGTGGATTAATACAGAGTACTTTGTACATCTTGGATGGAATTATATGGGTCTAAAGTTTATATGGAAGATCCCAACAGATTACCTGTCAGCCTGTACAACTGGGAAGCCAGTTGCCTTTCTAAAGAAAGGGAGCCTCAGTATTGCTCTTGAGTTTAAAAGCAGCTGTGAAGTGGTTTATGATCTGCTCCTATGCCAATGCATCCACTTTCATTTTTACTCAAACATGTTATTTGTAAAAAATAAGCTTCCTACTACTGGATTAAATCTTGGAATTGAGTTCCTATTTAAATGTTAAATAAGATCTTTCAAGTTTGACTTCTGAGAAGAAAGTGAGATGCAAATGAATCCAGCAATTAAAATCTAAGTATATTATTATTTTCAAGAGTATGCACAAGTATGAACTTCATGTTATTGCTGCATAACAGACGCTGTGAAATAGTAAAAGATCAAAACACCTTGTCACTTCTGAGATTTTTGTAATTTTTGCACAGTCAGGTCTTATAATTATTAAAAGCAAAATGTTATAAACATAAGGTCAGAAATTGCCTTATCACATCTGTAGATTTTAACAAATCATTTGTTCATTACATCTTTCCTTTGAGAATTTGAACATTTCTGTGTATTTGAGAGTAACAAAACTTGATTTTGTGAGTATGGCGTTGCATCTACTTTAATCAAATAAAATAGTTTTAACTAAAAAAATGTAATAGGCATGTGGATACCAGCCACATTTCTAGTTGCTGCAAGATTTCTAGAAGAGAGAGAGAGATTAGAGATACCAGATACAAAGAAGGATACTGAAAGTCTCCTGGGTTTAATTCTTTGCTTTGTAAACACACATGTGATCGGTGCTGATTATTGCTGTGTTGGAAGTCTGGTTTTAAATACCCTTTATTTAAGGGTATTTATAGGAATTTGGGTATTTGGGCACTAACAAGTGCCCAAAATATTTTGCTGGAAAATTTCTACTGTTTTCTGTGAAGATAACCTTAAGAAACAAAAATAACAATGATGTAGTCTCATGATACAGTAACACTGTTCTGAAAGAAAACCACAGTCACTCTGTTTCAGGAATAATTTCCATGTAATAAATGTAAATCTTCCTCCTCCCCCCCCCCGCCTTTTTTTTTTATGGTTCCTGTTAAGCATGCTTAACCTGCTCCTGTAGAAGTAGAGAATACCTCTAGGTGTTTTGTATTCTTCTGGTTCTGCCACTTTCTTGTTTTGCAGTGCTGAGTTCCCCTCATCACAGTCACAGTTTTGAATGTACAGTTACTTCAGGGCCTCAGAATGCTAAAAATGTTTACAGGTTTACAGCTTCCTGATGTCTCTCTTAAAGAGTAGACTTAAACCTCAGTATCCCTAGCCTTACAAAAAAATATATTATACTTGGGCTTATTAGTCACCTAACCTCCCTTCCTCTTTTCCCATGTGCAGACATTAAGAAAGAAAGTGGTGAATGAGATGATTGACTACAAGATGTAGAGTTCTGTGAAAGGGGTATTTACACAAGTTGCATAAGTTTAAAGGGGAAAGGAAGTAATTAGTTTAATTTTCTAAAAGAAGCAGACTGTCTGAGAACCCAGTAGGCAAAAGGAGGATGAGGCATTGTCCTAGTTGGCTTTGGATCAGATGTGGCTGGAGCTGCAATGGAGAAGGTGGATTCTTCTCAAATGACTGGTAAGGTATGTCTATTTCTGGAGATTTTGCTAGGGTGAGCTAGAAATTTTTGTGTATGTCTATCTTTTGTGGCTCAGAGGAGCTGTGTCCTTAAAATTTACTACGACTTCCTTTAATGAGGCTATGTCATAGGATTCAAGGGAACTGGAGCTCTGGATTATGGGTACTTCAGATCAATTGGGTTATGAGACCCACTTGGTATTCCTTAATAAAATTTCTTCTGACTGCGTTAGGAGCTTCACTGAGACAGTGTCTTCATTTAGAACAATGCTGAGCAAATACAAAGTCTCTGAACAGAATGGTGTGAATCTCAGTCTAGCCTAAATTTTTAGAGAAGATTGATAGGGCAGTCGATAAACTTGCTGATATCAAATTTCAAGACATCAGAGATTGGAAATTACATGCCCAGAGTAAATAGATTAAGAATAACTATAAACCAAAGTAATAAAAAATGGCTGCTGAAAACATTTTGGCTTGACTTGGTATACTACCTGTGTGTGAGAGAGACTTGGGGCAGGGGTGAGAGCTGTATGATAAAGCCAGATGCAGGTGATCTCTCTACGTGTAGTTTTTGCATTGCTCTAGACTGATGATTTTTTCTTGTTGGTTCTCCAGTTTGCAGCAGAACTCTACTGGTTCTACAAATAACTTATGTAATATTTAATATTTGTCACTTTTTTTCTGAAGCCATCAGTGTGGAGTTTCAAGACCCCTGACTACCTGAAATGCTTTTCCTCCACAATACTGAAAAAAAGATCTGCTCTTTTTCACCTTTGTGGTTCATGGGATGTCCAGACAAGAAATCATTTTTAACTGACAAGTTGCCTTAGCTTATTCTGAGTTTTCACTATGATGTCATGAGAAAATCAGTGGTGAAATATAACAATCCATTCCATTTTGAAGGTTGGTGTCAGAGGATGAACTCTTCTTTTACACCAGACTGTTTCCCTGTTGATTTTTAGCCTGTCCCTTATAAAGTTATAGTATCTGTCACTTCATGGTCTTCTTTGCACATGCTTTTCCCTTTGCTCTCTAGAAACTCATCATTTTAGTTTTTATGCTCTGCTGACTTACTGATCCATAATCAAGCTGAGGTATGGTCATTATCAGCATCCCACTCAGGTGATTTTGTTTTGTTTCATTGGTTTTTAATGGTAAAAACCATCTAAAACCCATCCTTGTAAGAGATGCAGCCTGTCTTCACAAGATAATACAAAGTGCACAAGTAATAGAATTCAGACAAAAATATCCCAAGGATTGGCTAGATGCCCACTTCATGTTTTCCAGAGGAATACAAGCTAATCCTGCACTTTTTGTGGCTTATTGCCAGCTGCCTGCAAAGAGGAGGCAGGGGTGTAAGTTTGATTCTCTTGCTTGAAGTGAAGCTGCAGATTCCAAATTTCTGTGCCTCAGGTGCATGCAATGCAATGGTGGTGGCAGCTTGCACATGCTTTCAACAGCTAAGGACTGAGCTGTTTGAGCTGCTAGGACTGGCTAATACAGACCTGAGTATGAGAGTGTTAAATTCATATACTTCTGCTTTATATTGTGGCCTCAGTCCTACAGCACATGGGAAGAATGTAAAAACAGCCATGTTTGAAAGCTTATTGCAGGTAAGGACTCACCTAAGCAGTGGATTTATTGATACAGTGGATGAAAATGTCTGACTCACCATGCTGACACATGTGGCAAAAATATCTATGGGCTCAGTATTTTTGGGCTGAGAAATTACTGGGCACCTTTGTGAGATACACTGATTTTTGTTTCACAATAGCATAAAGAAACAAAATTTCATCCTAAAACAGTCAAATAAGGCTGGCATAGTTGACAGCAGTTCTGAGCTCTGCTATTTATCACACATTTCAGTAACTTTCCATTTCTGAGAAGGCCAGGGATGCCTTTTGTTAAATAATATGGACACATGTTAGAACTTATAGTTAAGAAGAACAAAAAGACACTCTTTGTATGATAGAAATGCAGAATGTTCATTTTTGTTGTAGTACATGTTTTTGTGTGTACTTCTGTATGTTAACATCTGCTGATTTTGATTCCCTGTGCCAAGAATACTTAGTCTGAGTTCCAAGGTCATTGTCTTTTTTACTGTGGCCCTGGAGGTGAAATGTAAGTGGAACACCAGGTAGTAGTACAGCAATCGAGTAAATCCAGTTTTACAGCTCATTACATTACATGAAGTAATGCTTTGATTCAGTACAAACTGATGCTGATGATTGAAATTTCTTCAGTTTTGATGGGTTTATTTATATTAGCCAGGCCTTATACTGGCTTAGATGTCATCTGTCTTCCCACAGTTGGCATGAAACCAGCACAAACTCAATCTCCTGCGTTCTGCTTATTGCAATAGAAATGCAGTTATTTGCCCATCTGAATCAGATTTGTACTGATTGATCTAGGAGTAAATGGTTTTGGTATTAATGATGGCCAAAATAATGATCTTGATCAAAGTGATACACATGACACATTCTGGCCTTCCTTTTTGGTTTTTTTTGACTAGAAGAACAAGGGAAAAAAGTGAATAGTGTGACGTACAACAATGCACTAAATGCAGAAGTTTGGTCTCATGACTTTGGTACTTCAAATTGGTAGAGAATATTTGCTCTTTCACCTTCACTGAAACACAATAATCCACATAGACTTGCCTACTACCCACAGAAGGAACATTTAGCATTACTGTGGAACTAACATCACTATGCCGATGCATGAAATTCTTGTGTGCTTAATAGACATATGTTTCAACAAACCATATTATGTAGATAAACAATGTATGCCTACTAACTATCTTGCAAATATGTTATTCTAAATTCCAGGGATGAGTAAAAGCTCCCTTTGTCATGCATTGTGCTGAACTGTATAATTCTGAAAATAGGTTTGGGTTTTGTTTTGGGTTTTTTTCAGTTGCTTTAGATGTGCCTTTTAAAGTGCAGTGAATATATTTTTTTCTTTTTCAGTACAAGGAGAACAGCCAAACTTCATAGAAAAATTTGGACATACAACTCTACAAGAAGGAGAAGATTTAATCCTGCATTGCACTATACATGGAAAGCCTAAGCCACACGTCTGTTGGACAAAGGATGATACTCAAGTGGTGCCTGGAGACATCAGTGTATGTTCTAATGTTCTTGAAATATTTCTAGAGAGAAAGACAATATATTTTACTTCATGGTACTAATAATCTTCTATGTGAATTTTATTTTTTTACAGATTGAGAAATTAGGAGATACATATTACCTTTTAAAAAGAAATGTAGTGCTTGCTGATACTGGGAAATACATCTGTGTTGCCAGCAATGAAATTGGAAAGGCACACTGTTCTGCTTTCGTAACAGTCATAGGTGATTTATTCTGCCAGCTGTGTGCTTTTATACACATTGTTGCAATATTAAATGAGTACCTTGTTTCTACTTACTAATGTACATGTTTTGTTTCAGAGAAAAATAAAATCCCAGAAATTTCCGCTGTAATTCAGGATAAGTCAGGATGGGAAGATGGATACTTTTCAGACGTGAACATCTCCACAACTGAGCTAGTGCAAGCCCATGACACACATTGTGTGCGAGATCAAAGGCTAATGGATAAACATCTCCCACTAAGGTAACTTGCAGCTTACTCTGTGCTATATTTTGTAATACTCCTATAGTTGTAAGTACCTTCATTTACAAAATATGAGTCAAACGCTCTTTATAATCCTGTGAATTTTTGCATAATATAAATTAAGTGCATAATGTGTGACTGCTTTTTCCACTTAATTATTCATCAGAGGATATGCAAATCTGTTAGATGAAAGACTTTGTAATACAATAGAAAATGCAATTTATGCAGTAAGGTATTTGGTTTAGTGAAAGATCTTTTTAAAAATCTAGATATCTTAATCTAGATAGTAATGTAAGGTTGAACAGCTCAAAGATACAAAGTATTGTAGAAGTTCAAATTGATAAAACTACATGAACATAAAATTTCAATAACAGAATATGTAAATAAAGTTTTCTACTAGGTAAGCATCTTATTTAAAATAAGTATCAGTGCTAAGAGCACAGAAACAGTCACTGTTCATGAATTGAGTAAAGATGAAAAAATTTGCTACTGTGCAATTTCAGAAGATTTAATGAGACACATGAAGTCAACAGTCCTGGTGCTGACTTCTTTTGCACAAGATTAAATCTTGCCTCCTGAATTTAAGCTCTGATAGCCTCCTGTAGTTTATGGTGCTAGAACTGCCAGCATTTTGAGTAACATATTCAAGGATGAGATAGATTTTATACCCTGTGGCCATTACTAATCTGGTTTATTCTATTAGTTCACTGTCTCACTGGAAAAATCAGACAAAATGAGGTTACGAAGGGATATAGATGGGGGTTAGGAAGAGACTGCACATAGAAATAAGACATGATGTCACAAGTTTTCAGTAGAAAATACCTGAACAATTGTGTTGATAATGTTTATTGAACAACTCTGAAGTTGGTAAGACTGCTTTACAGAGAAAAGCCGGTTTCATAATGATACCGTAAAATAACTTTCTTTCTAGAAGGTATGTAGAGCAATGCAATGTCAAGAGGCTCCAGGAGTCTGATGGTTTTAAAGAAGTGATAGGAAAGTGAGTTGATAATCTGTGGGACTGCTGTCAAGCTAGTCTTTCACAGTCTGCTCAAAATGTTAAGTTTACACTGGTCACATAAAAATGCATTTGTTGCCTGAAAGTGTCTGGGTATTTTGTGAACTTTTCATCTGTAGTGAATTCTATGGTAAAAAGTAATACAAAAAAAAAGAGCAGTGTTCTTTTTTCTTTGGGTTTCTGAGGTTTGTCTATTTAGATGTAGAGCAACATAGAAAATGAAAATTCTTGCACACATTGATCCAAAAGCTGTTCTCTTTACATCATAAGCCCTCTGCACATTTTCCTTCCTGTCCAGCAGATAAAGCACTGATTCCATATATTTTGTTGAGCTTTTTTTTTCTATATTGCTATGAGATGGCAGATATTCCAAAGGAAAAACAAAAAAACCCAAAAAACAAAATCAAATACAATATCATGTTAATTTTACTTAAGACACATAAAGAATTCAGTGTGATTAAAACATGAGTTACAGTCCCTGGGGGTATTTAAAGGACCTATAGATGTCATGCTTAGTGGCATAGTTTAGTAGTGAACTTGTCTGGGCTAGGCTAATGGTTGGAATCGATGATCTTAAAGGTCTTTTCCAACCTGAACTATACTATGTAGGTCATACAGAAAGGTCAAACTTCTAATTTTTCTCACTTCTTCCATTCTTTATAACTGAAATGCCCTATGGTTCTATGTTATTGTCACTAAGATAAGCTTTAAAATATTTTATGTTCTGTCTGTAATCACTCTTTATTTGATCTCTAATCTCATATTTTTTCCAGACAGCAGAGAACAGTCTATGCCAATCACCACAGTGTTGCTTATGAAAGGGAATGCTACAACTTCCAACATTAAAAATACAGTCAATATTAACTGATCTTTTTAAAACAGGTTTAAAGAGAAACTCTGGCTTCAAGGAGTGTATCTGGAACTTGAGAGGCCACAAGAGGTTAGCTTCAATTTGGAACATGATCCTGTTCTTCTCCTGCCTGCTGCAGAGAATCAGAAGATGGACTGAACTGCAATCATGCCTGATATATGAGGGTGTCATGTTGTTTGCTGTGTCTTTTAGTAGATATTGGCTATGGGAGAGGAGAATATGACTCTCTGAGTGCTATTTGATTTATATCTAGGTTGCAGTTTGTATTTGGTTTCTTTATAAATAAATCATTAATAAAATTCACCTGTGCACAACATTTATTAGACAGTGATTTCTAATTTCTTGCAGTTTTGTTATGGACAAATCTAATGGAAGATGATAATGGAAAAAAGAGACATCAACCTTCAGAACTACAGATCTTGGTGATTTATCAGTACTCATCATCTTATTCCTCTACAAATTCCATTGATATAATCAATTCCATCAACAGTTCTTCTCACTAGCTTATATAGAGAATTCACACAGAAATGAAGACTTAAAATGAGTTTATAACTACACATTTCGCTAGTTTATTAAACACAGTGTTTGTTATGTAATTTGTTACAGCTTTGAGACATTTTGAAGAGGCTGGGCATCAAAAGGAATGGTTACTAATAATATCAAACCTTGTCTAATGCATGCTTAACACCAAGAATATCTGTAGGGAAGAGAGTCTCCTTAAAGCAGCATACTGGATAAATCTTCCACTGTTCTGCTTCTGCTTTCAGGACTGGATTTGTGTAACAAAACAGTCCATTTCCACCTGATGCCTGTCATTACAGTCCAAAGGACAGGACTGTGAAGTGTTACCCACACTAGTTTCAAAGCTCATCCTTAGTTTAGCCAAGGACTTCCCAGTGATATATTCTCTCAAAACCCACAGCATCCATTCAGAAGTTAAAGAAAGCTTGAACTGAAATTGAATCTCTTGCATGATGAAATTTTTGTCTTCATCTCTTGAATTCAGAATCTAGGTGTCTTTTTCACTTCACTGCAAAGCTTCTTGCAGAGGAAGAGGAGGACTTTCGTAGTGTCATCTGTTTGCAGCACTGAAAAAAGTAGTTCAGAAAATGCCCATTTTAAATGGCTGTTTGACTGTCACAATAACCCACAGAACATCTACTTGGACTTGGGAATAACTGTTCTTCAGCTTAATTCTTCTAGTTCAGATTTTCAAAGTCCTACCTGTCAAATGATTCATGCTATTCAGACTTCAGTGCACTGTGTATGGCTTGCCTGATACCACGGGTACATGTGTGTCATGCAAGTGTCTATTGTGCAAGTTTGTTCTTCTTTATATAAGTGCAAATTAGGCCTACATTGGGTTTGTATACCAGAGCAATGCATTCACAGTTCTCACTAAGAGCAGACAGGGGTTTAAGCAATGCAGCATCTTTGTGCCTCATCCAGGTAGATGTCAGCTGTGCTAAATTGGGGCTGAAATAATATTTACAAGAGTTGCTTGAATCATAATACCAAAACATTAAACATTTGTCTCCAACAAGACACAGGTTGGCTGGTAGAAACTTAAATTTATGTCCATATTGAAGTACAGGCATAAAGAGGAAATGAGCTGAAAAAAAATATCATGTACATGTCTTCACCTGATCACGTAAATCACTTGCTTGACGTTATGGAAAAGTCAATGGCATCCTGCCCACACCGGAGTCACAAGGCTGTGAATATGTGTACATAAATATAGTAGCTGAGGACTGAGTTCTTGCTCTGCTTATTTATCCTATATCTCTCACAAGCATTTTTTTTTTTTTTTTTTTTCTCCAAAATGGAATGAATGGAGACAAATACCAAACATCTTGTGAATCCCATGCAATTACCTTTCTTGGCATATATTGTTTATCTTTAAACGTTTCACAGAAAATACTGTGTTGCTAACTGCAGTCACATTCAGAAGACTGGCAAAGTACATATCAGACATCCCCCCACAAAAATAAAGAAAAAACAAACTTAAAATTTATGTTTTTATCAGCTGGATTCCATAAGTATGGCATAAAAATTTTCCATTTAAAAATCTCTTTTGTGTAAATGAAAGTACAGAATTCAGTGCCTTATGATCTTGATTCGACAACAAATTTAAGGCATCAAGTTCTGGCTTTTTGTCTTGATTGTCAGCCTGTAAGAACATCTTGGATGTTTAATATCTGATGTGGGCTTTTTTTCCCCTTGATTGACAAAATTCTACTTAAAAAAAAAAAAAAAAAAGATGTTAATGATTTTCTGTATAGTATATGAGGCAAAACAGAAATATGTTAATCTGTACTTACCTGTGTTTTATTTTTACAAAATAGTAAAAATCAGTGTTTGTAAACAGCTAAGTAAAAAAACCCAGAACCCTTTTTTTGTCAATGAGGACCACAGCTATTGCTGTGTTTTCAGAGTGTGGTTCCATTATGAAACATGGTGTGTTTGTTTCTTTTCATTTTATAAATCTTAGATGCCCATGAATTTATTAAGATACGCTAAGTTTGTCAGGATGTATGTATCTATTAAATATTAAGGACTATTTTGATATTTGTTAAAATTTGTCCCCAGCGTTATGATATAAATTACTGTTTGGTGGAAGGAAGTGTAAAAGTTAGTAAATATATTCTTTACTCAGGGTCCAGGTTTTGTTAGTAGGCCCTGCTTTCTAAGGTGAGGTGCTGAGGAAGTAATATTTTCATTCCTTTCTTATTCTGCATATGTAAATGTGTGGGTATGATATATAAAAAACAAATATACAAAGAAAACATGGGAAAAGCTATGTCTGCAAATATCTTCCTCATATATTTCAAAGGAGATGATATGAATGACAACTAACAACATGAAGTGAGTGAATATAGACACTGATAACTATTCCATACATGTTCAAATCTAGTCACAGTTCCCAGTAAGTCATTCACATGTGAAATAGCTGAGGGTAGTTTCAAAAATTGCATAGTGCCTTAGTTATCTTTTCTGCTTTGGGAGCAAGTAAAATAGTTTTCTGCAGGCAAGTTTTAGTTTGTATTGAAAAAGATTAATATATTTTGCATAATCAATTAAAATAGCTCTGATAAGAGAAGTTAGCATCTGAAAATGCTGCAGCTTTTCAGAAGACAGCTGCAGTACGCAAATGTGGATATTTTTGTAAATATACACAATAAACAGTATTTTGTAACAAAACTTTTACAGCCTTAAATAAATGCATTTTATGGGCTTTATTTAAGGTTTCATTACAAAGTATTGTTTACAGCATTTGCAGGGAAGGGTGAGCTGGTGAAAGCAATGGGAATGTGTTTTGATTTCAGATCAGGATTTAATGTTTTAACAGTTAAGAAGAATTTTTTAGTTATTTCTACATTTAAAGAAGGAAGGGGAGTGGAAAGAGAAAGCAGGTTTGGGTTTTTTTCTTCAAAAGCAGATTTAAAAAAAAATGGAAATTCAGCATGGATATAACATCTAAATATATTGTTGTATTGTGTTTTGACAATTTTATAAGGATTTATCCTTATAAGCATCTTATCAGTGAAAATTTTATTTAAAGTCACCAAATGACTCATGACTCAATTCTGCATATTTTTTGGGATGCAGAGTGAAGTGAAAAATAGTATATGAAAGGAGATACAATACACATGGCATAGCAAAGAACAGCACAAAGGATGAAGGGAGTGAGGGAAAATGGAAGTAGAGAAGGAAACAGGATGATTCTTATTATGCAGTTTGCAGAATAGTATCTGTAGACAGATTAGTATGTATACAGATAGATAGGAAAGAAAGCTGGGTTTATGCTATACTGGCTGTGCAACTAAAGCACGCGGTACACTACTACTGTTTGATAAATAAGAAAAGAAAATACTGCAATTTAAAAAAAAAAAAAACAAACAACAAAACAAAACCAAAAACAAAATAAGAAATTCCACTTCAAAAAAGCACACTGAAAACTTGCCTAAGTGGCAGTTTTGAAGCTTTCAGTGTTCAAGAAAGAATTAATCTGTTTCTAAGCTCTGAGTAGATCCTTCAGCTTTCAAGGCTTCTTCATGTGGGCTTACTAAAGTAATCATTGTTTTTGTGCAGCTCCATTCATCAAGGTAATAGGGTTACTAGAATTAATCAGTGAATTACATACAAAGAGGTTGCTGGTATCCACATCACAATGTTCCATTGTGTTGAAGATTACCTGCTATTTCTTAAATATATTGTTGGCCTACAATGTAATATGTATACTATAGTAATATTGGCAATACATAGTTTATACCTAAAACAGTAGGAGATTGAAAAAAATGCTGAAATTTTCATAACAATTTTCAATTTGTATGGCTGCTTGAAAAGAATGTCTTTTTTTTTATCTGGGTCTGATTTTTCTTTGACCCTGAACTGAAGAAGTAATGTCGTTTTTCTCAGCTATGTCTGTTACACCGTAAGAAGACTGAAGTCATCCTTCTGCTTTTTATTGTGGATACACTATGTGACACTAAACTTGCAGAAATCACACTGGGCTGTAATTCTGTTAACAGAAGACATGCAATATTTATAATTCATATTTCCTTGTGTCTCTGCTTAAGACTCAGGGCAAGCCCACATGAACCACAGAGCAGGATTAGCCCCCTCCCTCCTTGCTCCCAGGGGAGAACAAAAAGGGGAATAAGGAAAATGAACAATGCCTCACCCAAGGTTGGAATGTAAGACTATAACAAATTCAACAAATAGCAGGAGAAAAACAGAAACAGGAGTAGTAAGGAAGGAAGGATACAGAACACTATACAAAACCTACTCTGGGAGGGTGATGGATTGCATGGACAGCACACCCCCCCCCCCCCCCCCCCCCAAACCTCCTGTCTCCTTGTTACATGGAGTGTGACAGGGAAGGGGAGGGACTAACAGCTGGCTTCTGACTCCTCAGTGTCCTGGGGTTACCACCTGTCCCCCCAGGTTGTGTTAAACCACAACACCTTGAGAGCATGAGAGAAATGTTGCAACTTTTGTTGGAATGGAAATAGATTTAACAGTCATCAAAAGAAAATGTAAAACTTCTGAAAAAATAAGTGGGAAGGAGCTTATTTTAAAAATACAATGTATTTGGTTCATGCAGTTGCATGCAGCAAACCTTTTTCGCTGTAACTTTCTATTATCAATTGTTGTTGACTTGATTGAAATTGAAAAAACATGAACTTCTGACCACTTCATAACTTCAAAAGTGACACTTTGCACGTTTCTGTCACTTTGAAATCATCATATTTTCATAGAGTTTTTCGTTGTTTATTTGACATAGACTTCATGATTAAGGTGTCTTTATTATGTTTGCAGATACTAGATGATGTTCTTTCTTGAAGTTTGATTTTTTTCATGAGTAAAAGGGACATCTGCTAATTTAGCAAGTCTGTTTAGAATCAGAAATTATGTAACATTTACACAGATTTCTTTGGACATTTTGTGGTTTTTTAGTAGAAGCTAACTTGTCCTCCCCACTAGGGTACAGAGTTGCATTTGTTGTCATATTAAGTTTTATAATACAGAGAGATTAGGCTCTCTGAAATCTATTTGCAACAGAAAGTTTAAAATGAGCCATAGTATTCTGACTTCCAACCTCTGTGAGAGTCCAGATAATAGCAGTGTAGAGAGTATTCCTACAGTTTTTGCTGCTGTTGTTACTGCTGCATAAAGTTGACACCTTATGGGATGGATGAATTAAAGGACTGATTAAAATTCTGAAGTTATGAGGTCACAGTAATATGTCCTTTCTTTTTTCTTTCATATCTGCAAATTAGAGTATAATACCCCCTTGCAGAAATCAGTGGTGCTATTCTCTTCCTTTGGCATTTTCTGGAGCTCCTGCTGGAGGTTTCCTCGGTGTTGTTTTCAAACCTGAGTGCAGCTGATGCTATGTGAAACTCCAGCTTGTGTTTACTTCTCTGGGTATCTTCTGGGAGATCCTTTTCATTGTGGATACTGGTAACAGCAGAATGAAGTCCTCCATCTACCAAAACAGCTGAGCACATGCTTGACTTTAAGCACATAAGTAGTCTTATGTGAGCCAGTTATATGCTTAAAGTTTATTAGTTATGAGTTATATATATATCCCACTTCCCAGGGAAAGAAAAGGATTTTTAAGTAAGGTGCTAACAAGGGAAAGAAGCAGATTTGGTGTTTTGGCAAAACACCTCCCATTCCAGCGATAGATGAGAGTAGCCTTCTAACTGTGACCTCTGTTTCAGGGGCAACCAATCTAAAGGTACAATTACTTGCATAGAGTGATGAAGCTGGGCTAGTGAAAGTTCGCAAACTAATAAGCTGTTCTATGGATCATTAACTCTCTGTGGTTTGCACAAGGCCTCCACAGGTCTAGGAAAAAAAAAAAACATTAGATTTAAATTTTGTTGTTTTTTTTTTTTTTTTTCCTGAAATTGCAGTAGTCTGTGTTAATTTACTTTCACTAAGTTTATATTTCTGCACTTTGTATGCTACTTTTTATTAAGGTTAAATGCTTGGGATGACTGAAAGGAAATGAATGAAACACAAAAAAACCTAGAGTACCAAATCTATATATTACCAAGTACAATTTTAGAATTCAAAGTTATTGGTGAGAAAAAAAAAAAAATTAAACAGTGCATTCTAATAGTGTGCAGCCACATGTCTGAGCTCAGCTTACTTATTTAGCCTGGTGATTGACAGTTGCATTTGGTAGCTTCTTGGATGTTTTATAAGGGAATAAAGTAAGTCTGAATCTCACTGATATGACTACTTTTGACTTGTCTGTATCCTCTGCTAAAACACTTCTTTATAACTTTATTCATTTTGTGCTATGACATAGGAAATTTGCAGCAGCTTGTAAACTGCACATTATAAACAAAATTGAATTATAAATCAAAATCTTTGTAACAGATGATGTTTCCTCAGTGAATCCCTTTTGTGCTTCCAAAATTAGTGTTGTCAATCAAACCAACAAGTGGTGTATGGTTACACAGAGTGGATCCCCTCTCAGAAGATACTTTCTTTTAGTAAACCAATCAGAACTGGCACTGACATGATGAGACAGAACTGTCAGCAGAGCTGGGGTATATAAAGCAAAACAACTATGTTAGCACTTCTGAGCAGTCGTGCATTCCCCGCCTCGCCTCGGGTGTAGGGATTGCAAAAAAACAAAACTACACTGTCAAGACTGTGTAGTTTTGTTTTTATGATTAGAGGCTCTACAATTCTCATGCTGGGATTGTCTAATAAAATCTTACTCTGGATAAGGACGTCGTTCAAGAAGATTTCGTTGGGCTTAGCCCACTCTTACAGGCACTTTGAGAGATCAGGTCAGTAGCATGTTTCTGCCGGTGTTATAAGTATGTTATCAGTCACTAACAATCCTTGTATCTATTATTTATAAAATTTCTCATAAAGGGGTAGAGGTTTCAGAGTACAGACATGAAGCACTTACATTCTCTGGCAAGATTGTGTCTTAAATTTCTGGGAATAAGTTTTGATAACACTCAGCAAAATGTTTTTCCAGTATATTTATTGTTAAAGACTATATAAATTGAGATTTTAAAAGTGTATGGAAACATCTGCTTGACTTAAAAACTTCTTTCTCTCGGGAATGTTCAAGGTTATGCTTCTGAGAGATAAACTGAGAAGCTCCAAGAATAGCTCTGATAAAATGCATATGGTATCAGCTAAGCGCTGATGACTTTTTAAGGGAATCAACTGCTAAGGTATCAATTACATGGCAGCTCTGGAACACTTGTCTGCTGTCATTCATAGCCGGGAAGGTTATTTCTGGAACATGACATTTCAGATGCATACTTTCAATTCTAATTATACAAAAAGCCTTATAAGATCAGATCTTCTTCACCAAAATTTGCCTGGACAATTAAATATATAAACTTTGCATGAACTCCATGACAATTGTACTTGATTAAAGTATTTCCAAAGTATTCTAGAGTCAGGAAAGTACACATATATAAGTTTTCATAATATTTAATTATATTGTAGGATTATTTCAATGTATTGTAGCTGATCTTCAAAACATAGTTATAACTGAAGTATGTCTTGGTATATGTGAAGATATACGTCTTTATCTTCCTTTTAGAAAACTAGTGTCGTGTTAGGATGAAATGTTGTTAATTTCTTTATAATTTGAACCCATTTCTACCCACCCTCAAAGCTGAAAACATCTGATAATAGGCTGATCCTCTGTTAAGCTGGACAAGTATCCAGATAACCAGTAAAGGCAATAAAAGCAGCTCAAAATCCCAATACAATATCTGATTGTGCCCTTATGCGCTTATTATATGTAGGCATCAGGCACTGGATTCAATGAAGGAATTCATGTCATGAAGAATTTTCACCCCTTTGAAAGGCAGCATAGATCTGTCTCATAGTGGAAGAAACTTTACCTTCTCATTAATTTTTAAGTTAAGCCTGGGACTGTCACAAAATCATAAGCAAAAGCCAAAGTAAGCAACAGTAAATATGTAAGTGAGAGTGACTTGAAAAGATTATGGGGTTAACTCATTTTTAGTAAGACATGATAAGATCTCAGGGGAATTTTTTAATGAGAAAAAATGTAATTTAGTAGATGTATAATACTATTCAGAAGACACTAGCTACATTTTAAAAACTTGCACAATTCAACATCAGTAAATAAGTATGCTTATGCAAATATAAAATACACCTGATACAGAAGCTTTTCTGGAGGCAGTGTGATATTTCATAGTAGGATCTTGTGGCATAGGAAGAGAAAGCAAACTATTTTTCTTTCAGATTTCACATGGATCTCCAGTTGTTCAAAACATCAGTGTCAGTGGTTACCTTATATCCTAGCTCATATTTCGAATTTAGCTGTCTTCCCATATTCAAAATTCCACTGAGATACTCTCTAAGAAAGAGTAGAATTTTATCTGCACTTTATATGCTTGTATTTTTACAATTTTACTGTAAAAAATTTGCTATATTGTATATGCAATATACTTCTGTGTAAAATGAAATTATTTGCTACTTACGGACTCCTTTTAAAAGTGTGCCTCGTGGCATTTTTTTAATTATTCTTAAACTTATTTATTTAATTACTATTTTAATCATTATTAGATAGTAGACCGTCACATTTTTTTCAGTTGGTACTTAGTGGCCTAGTTGTCTTCCAGTCGAAGAATGCAAATGCTTTACACTAAGAAAATATTTTCAAATTATTCAAAAATTTTTCTTCATGGAGATTATTTTTTCCTTAGGTGAAAGAGGTTAATGGACAAATAGAGGCTAGATGACCTGCACAAGGTCATGCAATGAGTCAAGCAGAACTTTGTCTCCTGCTGCATAGTTGTAATGCCAAATCACAGCTTCACTAAATATAACAGTTTTACATCCGACTCAGCCGAGTGTGCCCTAAGAGTAATTTGCTATCCAACTTTGTCAAAATGGATAGTCTTCACATTTCACCAGGTCAATGCGAATTAAAACTGAGAAGGGTAAATTGTTATGATAATGATTACAAATATTCCTAAAATCTAGCAAGAAGGATATGTGTATAATACTATGTATCTAATTATGTTTTTATTGCTTTCAGAGTGCCTGTAAAGATGACGACAAAAGCACCAACATTTACACAGCCATTACAAAGTGTTGTGGCACTGGAGGGTAGTGCCGCAACATTTGAGGCTCATATTAGTGGTAAGGTTTTGATTAATTCTTGCAAGATTGATTATTTTTATTATTATTATTTTTATCATTGTTTATGTTAAGACAAACAATAACACTTATAGATCATAATCTAATCTGAATGGGTAAAGATCAGTGCTGGAATATGAATATATATCTTATATCTACATCATACAGTTTTGATTGGCACTTTCAGGTGCTGTCAGATATCCCAAAACATACTGCATAAAGTCATGAGGCTTCCCAAGTGACAATCCATCATCCTGCCACTGAGACTTCTGTCTAATTCTCCTCTATTTTATAGTCATCAAAACTGGGGTGAAATAGCATTAAAAGTATGCACATAAAAATACATACTGTACCAATAAGGAAACTTCATATGGATGCAGAGAGTAATTGTGTTCAGACAATGATCAGACAGAATGAGGAGTCAATGTGCAAAAGACAAGGCATACGTTAGCTCTTCATTGACCAAGTGATAAACCTTACTCTGGATAAGCTGTATTTCTTCATCCTCTGCCCTTGAGTTTACTTAATTCCAGAATTCTGGCAGCGGCGTTAAAAGCACAAAATCCAGGTCCACACAGACACTGAAGAGGGTACAAAATGCTAGTTTGCTAGATAGTAGATATGCACTGTGATCACGATGGTAGTGCAATGCTGGATTAATATAAATTGTTCATGTGATTTAAAGATGACACATAATTTTAAAGGATACTTCGTTTTGCCAGTCTACACACTATTAAAACACCCTACCTTGTGCAAAACCCTGTGCAAATCCTAAACATAACTTTACCAGGTAACCAACACCCTGTTCTAAGTGTGCCTCTGACCTCAACAGTGACTCAGGAGAAATGACACATGTTCCTGCTGATGGAATTATATTGTCTTACAGGCATTAGCAGTATGATGATCCACATACCATAAAACACTACCCAGATGCTCTGTGACAGGTGCAAACACATGATCTGTCCAACTATAAAGATCTTTGACGTCTATGATCTACTGTGGATCATCCTTTGGTCCCTTTGGATAACACTGGCTCACAGAAAGCATTTTAACATATTCTGTAGTCTACATTCATGATATTTTTTCATGTTATTTGACCCTCTACTCTGCAGTGAATTGCTCTGACCTTCTCTTGGTGTCTGTATACTGCAGATTCTCTGTGAAAAGTTTTTTTCCTACTTACGAATACAATACTTATTACAAATATACAAATATATCATCAGAATAAGTTAGGATGCTAATTTTATGGTTGTGTGTGATTTTGGCTATTTTTGTGCGATATTTTGGAGCTTGAGTTCTAAGAGGAGATAAGAGCAGTTTTTCTAATAGCAAATATCAGATTTGTATTTTAGTCCCAAATACTATGTGAGGCAACCCCCTGTTAACTTTTATTAACACTGTGAAAGTCTGGAGTATCTTTACTGCTTCAAAAGCATCCATCAAGATTGACAGATCTGACAGTGGCTCGGTATTTAATTTTTCCAGTACATAAAAAAAAGAGGAAGTTTTATTTATTGAACTAATTGCATAAATTATGGACTACACAGCCTTATTCTGCTATGTTGTCTGCCCTTTCTAATGTCATGAATTATTGTGAATTTGAAATTCAAACTTTCTCTTTATCTCTCATAACATTGCCCTTTTATATACAAGTATTAATACAGAGCTACAATTAGGATATGAAGAGACAAGTTAATCTAAGAGTACTAAGAAGAGCTTAGCAACCACCTGAAATGCAATTTTACAGTCCATGAACTAGAACAAATGAATTGTACTGTTACATCAGACTCTGAATGAAATGCCACATTACAAAGGTCTGATATCAGACAAAACTACACAGTATCTTCCCCTGCACTCAAAGTGCAGAATACACAAACCCTGTGGTTAAAAGCAGTAAATACCAGAGCATCTGGGACATCATCACAGAGCCCTGCTTGGGTGAGCAGGGGCTGAGGGGATGTGAGGTAGCATGTCACTGTCAAGAAAGTCGATAGTGCTGCTGGCAGTAGAACTGTGCCTATCCTCATGTCTCCACAGTACAGATCATATATTGAATTTGTCCATAAAGAACTAAACTATACTCCATTTCACTTTCCTTGAACTGATATTTTCAGGTATTAATCAATGCAAGACAGCCTTTACACTCTGCATGTTGTTGAAAGCAGCACATAGATTGTACACAGGTTGGCAGTTCTTGTCACTTTATTGTCAGGACAACGTCAGTGAATTCCTATCTATAAACAGATAACTTGAGGCACTTAAGGTTAATTTTTTTTGGCAACAAATCTCAAAAAAACTCTAGGACAGTTTTAAAATTAAAAAGAATATCCTAATAATTAATATTCAAGTCATAGTGTTATTTGGCACCTATAAAAGTATGTCCCTACTCCATATAGCTCAGGTGAAAATATCTACAATCAGAAATAGATCTTTTGTAGTCTCCAGCCCTATGGCACGGGACTAGAAAAGCGCCATTAAATTTGTGAAGTTGTTTCTTTTAATCAGAATTCGTGCTTAGATTTTCAAAATGACTTCTAACTTTGGATCCCTTGAACAAAACAGTTTGAGACATCAAAATAAATTCCATTTGAAAAAAAATGTAGGCCTTGTTCAACCTACCACACAACCTCCTGTGTTTGGTAATCATCATATGATGCTTCACCAAGAATATAAATCATTCTGGAAATGTTGAATTATGACAAAAATAATTACAACATTATTTTTGGTTGCCTAGCTTAAAACATTTTGAAATCAGTGGGATCTACTGGATATTCTATGATGATAATGCCCAAGTTGTCCTATACAGTACTAAAAAACTGAATTATACCAACCTTCTCAGGGCTGTTTGATAACTTCCACCTGTGAAATTAACTTAAATATACTTTTACCCTTTTGATTTCTAATCCTCTCTAAAGCTGGCCACTTTTTCCTCTGTGTGTGTTTCTGTTTTGAAAATATCTAAAAATCAGGTTTTCCACTACGAGTAAAATTTAAAACTTTCCTAACAAAGGCTGGTGTGACTGCAGACAGACAGTAATAGCTTCAATCTACATATCTCAGCTTCTTTTTCATTTTAGTCTCATGTAGCCATATTCCTGGCACATTGAAACCCCAAATAATTAGGTAAATTTATAGAAAGGATAGTTTAGAAAGGAAGCCAAATTCTGTGGTACTGGGGTTTTCCAAACCACAGACCTGAACTGGAAAAATGAGAGCAGCTGTAGTACGTGCAGTCTCAGATCTCATTCCTGAGCCCCTCTGCAGTGTAATTGGTGATCTGACTCCAATGGAGAAGTAAATGAAGTAAATTCTCAGGGATTTTCATTTTGGAGAAATGTTGTTCTAGAACTACATTTTTGTAGTCTGTACATTTTGAGATGGACCTGTCTCCTTAAATTAGCTGTTCTTCTCATGTGGCTCATATGAAAATTTTAGCTGTTCATTAAACGGATTTCAGTTGCTCAATAAAGTTGTCTGAACAGAACAATGGGAAGAGAATTGCTATTAGGATTCTAAAATCACCATTTAAATCTAAAAAACCCAGCTGTAGATACAGAAGAAAGTCTTTGACACCAGAAGAGTCTTGCTCATTACCCTGGCAATAAAAGAATAATATATGTGAACAAAAAAACACTAGCTGAATTCAGCTCACTGCTTTCTGCCAAACTCAAGCAGATTTCACTCCAGAAAAAAAAGAAGCAAACCCCCAAAATATTAATAACATTTGATGTTAATGTCTACAACAGTCACTTTTTCTTCCACTTCATTTTCTAAAATCATTTAGTGTTAGGACAACTACTTAACTTGGTTGGAAAGTCTGAATTTTAGCTTCTCTTCGAAGTATTGAACCTGGCATTTTTGCTAGCAAAAAGCAATACTACTTACATAATAGCAACTAAAAAAAACCAACAAAAAACAAAAAACCAACAACAACAAAAAAACAAACAAACAAAAATAAACCTCATGTACATTAATTCATCCCCCTCATGATATTGATTACTTTTTATTGCCAAACACTACAGTCCACTTATTATTCAAGTGATTTCCTAAATGCAGTAGCATGTGCAGTTGTCCTATGCTCTCTGCATGTTATAGACCTTTCTCAGAAGAAATACCTTTACCACTCTGTAACTGGACATACAATCATAGATCTGTGGCTATCCCACTCCATCCTACTATAACTGTTTATAGCTGAGCGAGTACTGTGTTAATTTTGGATATGTGCCATTTCATAGCATCTTAATCTCTTTTTGTCTGCGTTTTTCTTTAGGTTTCCCAGTTCCTGAGGTGAGCTGGTATCGGGATGGCCAGGTTCTCTCTGCTGCAGCTCTGCCCGGTGTGCAGATCTCGTTTAGTGATGGCCGCGCTAAACTGGTGATCCCCGCCGTGACAGAAGCAAACAGTGGAAGATACACAGTTCAAGCCACCAATGGATCTGGGCAAGCAACTAGTACTGCTGAGCTGCTTGTCACAGGTATCAAGCAGCTAAAGAAAGGCACATCTCTCTGCTAGCAGTGTGAGAAAGACAGTGATAACAAGAGTGTCAGAGATAATGGAAAAGGTTTTGAAGTACATGATCGGCAAAGAAATAGCAAACTAAATTCTTTTTCCTTAAGCAGTCTAGAATTCAGCATTTATTCTCACCAGTAATTTCTAACACTATCTTTTACACCCTAGCTGTATAAAGTTTAATCTATCTCATAAACTTTTAATCATAATTACAAACTTCTGGTTTAGCCCTGTTTAATTCTGTTTGTGTGATCTGTCACACTGTCTACAATCAAACTATCATAAAAAAAGGGATAAAGTTCTGCAGGAAGGAGTCCTTCATGGTATTTAATCATATAAGTGATATTTAACAGAATAGTTCACATAAAGCGGCATACCCAAGAGACTGTTCTTACTACCTATGGTTATAATCAATGTATCTCTAATTCTAGAAACACTGGCAATCATGGGCATAATCAGAAATATCAGCAATTTTAAACACATGAAAAATCTTAAGGGTGTTTGAATTTTGGCAAATTAATGTTGTAAATGTTTGAGAAGGTGGTATCATCTGTCTGTAACGTGAAGGAGAAAGCCTTTATATACTTCTAGTAATGAAAATATATAGTCCTTAATATTCTTGTTAACAGTCTTTATTGTTTTTCTATTTATTTCTTCAATAAAACTGCAGCTGGAACAGCACCACCAAACTTCTCACAACGACTACAGAGCATGACTGCAAAGCAGGGAAGTCAAGTTCGACTTGACGTGAGAGTGACTGGAATCCCTACACCTGTGGTGAAGTTCTATCGGGATGGAGTAGAAATCCAAAGCTCTCCCGATTTCCAAATTTTACAAGAAGGAGACCTTTACAGCTTAATAATTGCAGAAGCATACCCTGAAGACTCCGGTACTTATTCAGTAAATGCTACAAATAACGTGGGACGTGCTACTTCAACAGCTGAACTGCTAATTCAAGGTAACAGATTAGTAGTTGGAAACCATGAAAATAAGCAAGCATTCATTGTTGTAATGTACAATGTACACCACATCCTCAAAGTTACAGTCAATATGTTCATTTATAATTTCTTTCTCCAAAGTTATTAACTTTCTATGAAAAAAACCAGTATCTTTGGTGAAATTTGCCAAAGATTTTTATGTAACAATTTAAAAAGACGTTTTCTCCAGAATGGGCCTTCTTTAAACTGAGGATGCAGAAGACAGAAAGAAAGTGTGGGATTCTTTCAGTTGTTCTCATTTTGTTCTGTGGATTTCTCAGATTTATGTGTTTGTAAGCCAGCTTTGATAGAATAGGTATATTAGATTGTGTAACTGCACATGGTCTTGTAAATGAGCCTGGTAAGGATGAAGACAGTTCTTAAAGAATTGTAGCAGTGATTCATTCTACCCAGAGCAATCTTGCTTGAATTTCATCTCAGTCTGTGTAGTCATTTGAGATACAGAACTGACTCCAAAGAATCTATAATAAATGTGTTTTCTTTGGTTTGTTTGGTGTTTTTTTTCCTAATGACATTGTAATGCACAAATATTATTTCAACTGTTTTCACAATTATCTGTCTGGGGGTACTGCAGGGAAAACAGATGGCTACTTAATTATTTCTCTGTTGTTTATATAAATTTGTATATAATTGGAATTGACCATTCATTTATTTCTGCTACTGCTTGTTGTTTATTGACATATGTGATATTCCTGACCATGTTTTCTCTTCCAAAAGGTGAGGAAGAAGCCGTTCCTGCTAAAAAGACAAAGACAATTGTTTCGACTGCTCAGATTTCACAAACAAGACAAGCCAGAATCGAAAAGGTATATTTTTCAAAAACAATGCAGATAAGGCTAAAATGTGGATTATTATTTCTACAGTATTTCAGACTTGTTTTCTTGATTTCATTGTAGAAGACTGAAGCCCACTTTGATGCTAGATCACTTACAAGTGTTGAAATGATCATAGAAGGTGCAACAGCCCAACAGCTCCCACACAAAGCACCTCCACGAATGCCTCCTAGACCTACATCAAAGTCACCAACCCCAACAACAATCACTGCAAAAGCAACAATGGCACGACAGCAGTCACCATCACCTGTTAGACAATCACCATCACCTGTAAGACATGTCAGAGCACCAACACCCTCACCAGTAAGGTAAACTTACTATTCTTTCAAACAAGGTTGCTTTTTGAACCACCTTCACATATAGCAGTAGTGCTGTAGAATAAGAGCATAGCATAAAATGGAAAAATGAGCTGACTGAATCTGAACTGAGTTTATTCTGATGGTAAACTATAATGTGCAGTATTTGCCACTGTTATAGAAATGCATGCCTCTTACACAAATTACCTATCCCGTATAGAAGAAAAACCTTTAGAGAATAACTGTCATTTGCTCTACATATGGCTGAAGTAACAATCCAAGCTCCAAGTTCATGATGAAAGACAAGAAGATAGTTTTTTAAGAGCAGTTTGCTCTTAATTATTTTAGATGAACAGAGAAAAGAGCAGTAACACTCTGATGAGTGGCAAACAGGATGGGAGGATATGTAAAGAAATGTGAATGCGTGTGATGGTAATGACTGCAGAAATGTTTTAAAGACAGGCAAGGTAAATGTGGTTATGGAAAAAGTAAGTTTAGCCCTGCTGGTCTAGGAGACCCTAGGAGGTCTATGCTGAGGTAGGTAAAGAAAGACAATATTACTTTGGAAGTCCTGCAGTTTCAGAATCCTGAAGCACCAGCATCATGGAAAGAATATTCAGGTTCAGTGCTCAGAACTGATTTTTTTCAGTGATTTTTTCCTCATTGAGAATAACTTGAAAGAATAGGAAGAAATGGATTGGTAGTAACTAGCTATAACTAAGAAACTGCAAGTTTGAAAGAATAATTCAATAGCGCCATCTAGAGTGCATAGGGAACTAGAAGCTTGTACTCCACTGCATGCAATACATTAGACAATAAATCTAAAAGTTAATATGATGCTGCTGCCCCCTACTGTTGCAATTTGTTAATGTTATCTGGGAAACTCAGCATTAAAAACATTCCTCTCAAAGTATATTTATGTTAGAAAGCCCGTAAAAGCATGTAGAAAAATGCTTTAAAACTATCTGCCAGGATTGGTATTAAATTTTTGGAATATTAACATTTTAAAAAACGGTACTTTTCAAGTGGCTACAATTACCATGGCTGAGATTTGTATGGATGACCCATGGAAATGAGATGTGGTGCAGGAATAGCTACAGTTATGCTATTGCTAGGTGGCTGCCACATGATACTTCTACAGAGTGGTTACACTAATCATTTTGTCTCTCTACAGAGATCAGACCACAAATATAATATGCAATAGTCAAGCCTGTAAAACTTTTATATTATTCATATTAAGATACTTAAAATAGAGGAAGTGGAAACTAATGATGTATTTTTATATTTTAAATATATGTCCTTGAGTGAAATGCCCATTGACATTGGTCTTTATTTCTTTTTGGAGATCTAACTAAGCTACCACAAAGATGTGTTTCAGTAATAAGTATAATGAAAACACCCATTAGGCATAATGTTAAAAACAGATAAGTGTAATATACAAGTAGAACACCTCAAAAACTTTTTAAGAATCAAACTACAAAGTTCTGAAGATACCCTAATGGGGAGTAAATTCAAGTTCAGTCAGTAGTTGTTGATACAGTTGTCGTATGACACTACACTATTTATATTTATTTTTTCAATAGATCCGTTTCTCCTGCTGGAAGAATCTCCACCTCACCTATTAGACCAGTGAAATCTCCATCTCCAATCCGCAAAACACAGATAGTGACAACAGCTGGGGCTGAAGTCCTTCCTCCTTGGAAGCAGGAAGGATATGCTGCAACCATGGAAGCCCACACGAAGGAAACAACAGTATCTACAAGTGCTACACAAATAAGAACTGAAGAAAGATGGGAGGGGAGATACGGGGTCCAAGAACAAGTTACCATTAGTGGTGCTACTGCTGGTGAGGCTGCAGCTGGTGCTAGAGAGGTAAAGTCTATTTTTGAAATGAGCATTGGTTTTGTTCAATGTATGGACCCACCACATCTAAGTAGATCTTCTAAATGGAATCTGAGAGGCTGTGTATAAAAATGTGTGCTTTTGCTGTTGAGAGAGATATGCTGCAAATAATTAAAAGCTTCTTTGTAGCATTCTGTCTCTGTACTTGTTTTGTGCTTCTTCTGAATGTATGCAAAACATGAAAAAAGATGTCTTTTGATGTGACTAATATAGGTGAGAAAGGACAGTGAAAAAACAGCAGCTGTTGCTACGGTTGTTGCTGCTGTGGATCAAGCCATGGTGAGAGAACCAGCTCCAAGTGCTGTGGAGCAAACTGCTAAAAGGACAGCAATGACTGCAGTCCACGTTCCACCTGTTCAGGAGCAGGTAGAAATAGACCACAGACATTCTATGATTTTCCCTTTATCCCTTCATCCAACATGCAAACAAGGCATGATTCACCGTGAGGAATTAACAAGATATTACCCAGTGCACTGCAAAAGCATGCATACTCATGTAGAGCATCCAGACTGAAAAGGAATGTTCATGGATCACTTATTCCATTGTTTTTCATCATAGCAGGATTGAACTACTTATTCTTAAACAGGTTTTAAGTTTAAGAATGCCTTCTATGAAAGTGATCCCGTATTCTCCCTTGTCATTTTTTCTCTAACATTACCCTTACACTGATGAATTTTTTCCTTTAATATCTCATTTATAATTTCCCCACTAGCAGTAAAATAATTTTCCCTTATTATTTTTCCTTCAGTTGCATTCTCCTTTTTTTTTTTCCTTCTCTTCTTTTGATGATCAATTTGTGAATTTTAAGGCTTTGGGTTTTACTTTTGTTTGTTGCTGTAAAAAACAGATGAGAAAGGAGGAAATGGTAATAGTTACCAGTGATAAAGCCACAAAACAAACAGTAATATCGAGAACTAGAGAAGGAGTTATTACTTCACAAGAACAAAGGCACATCTCTCATGAAAAGGTGAATACAGTTGTTACCTATGATTGTCATCCCCTACTTTGTTCAAAAATCTGATATCTCATCAAAAAGACTAGCCTATGAATATGACAAATGTAATATTACTGTAATACTACTGTAATATTATTTTTTCCTTTTACATATATTCACTCTTTTAGTTTATTTTGTTATCTTTCTTCTGTCTCTCCTTAATGATGACTGTCTTTTTTTATTTCACTTCTATTATTTATACCTAAGAATTTGATAGATGAGCTTGCAAAACATTTACTTAGAAAATCCCATTTTTTTTAATATATTTTAGGTGATTTACTAGATAGTATTCTCAATCATTTAAAGAACTGATGTGTAGGAAATAACTATTCAATTTCCCAATTATTTTTCCTGATTTTGTTTCCAAGCTTGCTTAAAATTTGTAGCTTGCTTTGTTTATTGTCAACACAGTAGGTCAGAAAAAGAAGAAAAAAAAAAACCTCATTCCACATTGAAATCAGCTGAAAAGCGTGAGGAAGACAGCGTAACCTATCTTTAAAGTACTGAGAAACAGAAATCTACCTGGGCTAAGAATTACACATTTATGTTCATATTACTTATGAACTTTTTGACAAACTGAAAGCTAGCTAATACTTGTTTTCAATATCCTACACTTTCTCAAACTGATTATGATGTGGGACAGTTTTTTGTTTTTTTTTTTTTTTTTTAATTGCTGCTTTCAGTAACAAAGCAAGCATTTGTGGAATGTTTAACTCTTTTTATGCTAAATGTGTATATGTTTTATAGCAAGTCTGTGTATGTTGTTATTGTTGTTTCCAGACTAGATGATTTTGAAAACCAGAGTTATACATTTTTCCTCTCTTTTGTTTGTGTCCTCTTTTCCAAGTGTATCGAAAATCACATGCCTTATTTTAAAACAATATATAATTTAAATTTCTTTACTTGTAAACATCCAGGTAAGAAAAGAGCCAGAGAAAGCTCCAGTACCTGCAGTAATAATTGCCACGGACAAAGCCAAAGAACAAGAAGCACTATCACGAGCTAGACAAGAAATATCTACACAAGTGCACATTGCTCATGAAAAGGTAAATAAATGTTATATATGTTTAACTCATTGTTATGCACATTGTTATACAAGTTTGTAAAACCTCATTCTTCATCAAATGTGCTACATATCTGTGCTCTTCTTCTTTATGGAGAGAAGATTCACAATTAAATATAAAGCAAAGGATTACAGACATAGGCCCAGCACTTCAGGTCCAGTTGTACTGACTTCTTAGTAGCTCTGTCTCCAGAGGAAGAGTTCAGCTACCCTTCCTGCAGATCATTTAAACAATATTTATGGCTTTTATTGCCAGAGTACTCAGAATTTCATCTGATGTTTGATGACCTTTGCTTTCTGTCTGAAGGTAAATTTATGAAGATAAATTGTGAAGGTATCTCATGATAAAATATTTATGTATGGAGTTTGATTTATGAAGTTCATATTTGTATGATCTGCTTAGACAATATTGTAGAATTTTGTTGGAGTAGCTGGTAAAGTAATTCCATCTACTGATGGATTAAGTCAGTAATACTCACTTTAATGAAAAGAGTTTCTACAAAACTTAGCAATGATTTATCACTACTAACTAGGAAGCAGGGAGTTTCTTTTCCAATTGACACACAAATGAGTGCAATATTTTAATCATTTTGAAGCACTTTGTTCAGCCAGCATATAAGATATGTAATAACTTGGTCTGTACAAGGGAATTATTTCATTTCTCAGGTGATATTTTTCTCTTATTGACAGACATTCTGAAACCTTATCCCACTTTCACAAAAAGCTGCATAATTTTAACAACAGGCATAATTGATTACTGTTATTTTTCTTTGCCATAAAAACTAGATAAGAAAGGAAGAAATGAAACCTTCTGTACCTAAGGTAGTAATTACCACTGATAAACCTAAAACACCAGTCATAATATCGAAAAGTAAAGAAGGAATTGCTACCAAACAAGAACAAGTGAGCATAACCTACGACAAGGTGAATAGTACTACTACAACCATATTTGGCTTTTATCCTCTCTTCTTTAAAAACCTTCTGTGTCCCTCAAAAAATACTAACTATACATTTCCAGCTCATTTTTTTCCTAAGATTTGTTCCATTTACAAACTTTCATCACTACTGCTGTATTATTCCAGTTCTATCTTTCTCTCCTAACTGCTTTCATTAATAGGATGCCCATAATTCTTTTCTGACTGACCTTTTGAATGGACTGACTGACTCCTGAAATGCATTTTAACTTTATTTTAAAGCATTATTTAAAGAGGTGTCATGTTTTAACAATATTTGCCAGTATAAACATACTACAGAGCTGTGTGCAGTGCACAAGGACCTAACCCCTTAATTCTCTGTCCCTGTTCTCATTCCAAAATGCTTTCCCATTGTTCAAATATCTTTCAAGATCATATGTAACTGAAACTTTTATTTCTGCTATAATAATTAGATTAAAAAGGAGACTAAGAAAACTACGGTAGTTCCAAAAATAATTGCCACTGATAAAACCAAAGCACCTGTCACAATGTCCAGAACTCGAGAAGAAATTACAGCCAAGCAAGAAAAAATTCTTCTAGCTTACGATCAGGTGAATATAGCTGTTGCAGATGTGAAATGCACTATTAACAATTTGTTTTATCTTCAAACCTCACCTTTTGAGAGCTACTTGGGTACAATAGAATGCCCTCAAATTCCTGAAAACATACCCATTAAGTGGGGATATTGTCAAGTAAGTCAGTGTAATTAAGTGTTTAGTGATAAAGAGGTTTATGTCTGATAGGAAATGTCACTTTTAAGCCTACAGACAGATTTCTCTGTCAAAGCCTTCTCCTTACCAATTACTTTCACATAATATTTGCGTGTTAAAATTTCTGACTTATCAATCTTTTTTTCTACAAGATGATTCCTTGCAATTTTATGGTTATCAGATGAAATAATCTCTCTCTATTAAGGTCTGAACTAGATTGTTCTTTGTACAATACAAACTTTAACATCCATTCAAGGCTGTCCAGTTTATTACTTCTGACAATCAGACACTTATTGACACTGCTTTGTTCCAGTAGGACTCCCACAGCAGAAAAACTTTTCTGTTATAATACAGTCAGGAGCTCTCGTAAGTTGAAGAATAGCAGGGTTGCCAACAGCTACATTTAAAGTCTACTTATTTTGTTAGGAACAGTATGACGCACTCATAAAATACTTTAATGAAATATAATTAAAAGAGCATAGCATACAAAACTCACTCAGAGGTGTCAGGCTGATAAGAGATTACAGTTACTTGTTAGATGATGTAAATTTAGGGCTAAATTCAAGATGGTATAAACAACAACTTTGAAATCGACAATGATACCAAGAAAGAGGCCCCTGTTACCTAAACATTACTTTAATAATAAAACAAAATCTCTATAAACAATAAGATTTTGTCCTTGCTTACGTTATTTTAGTTTGAGGTGATAATGTTTTTAAAATCATGATGAAATTATCTTTTTTTTTTTCCCCATCTATAGAGCATATATTTCATATGTTCTCTTGACACATCCAGATCACTTATGGCAGTAATAATAAGCACTAGTAGTAATCATTCTATTACCTACTGTTGACTGGGAAGAAATTTGGACCCTGATAGCATAGAAGTTGACTGTATTTATGAGTTATTGGAAACAAATAAAAGTCCTGTTACAAATGTGTTATTTCAAATTTATCAGAAAGCTCAGTTTTCCTTCTTTTGTAAAATGATTTAAAATAGATTAGCACTGAATTAACAAATATGCCTGTGGTAAAAAAAAAATTATGGTTATATTCCTTAGTAAGTATATTCATATCAGATGCTAGACACATTCTCTACATTTTTAGTAATATGTAACATTTATATGGAGCTGATAAGCATACTGACCTTAAAATTATGTGGGCATTTACATACTTGCCATACTCAGGCAAGTAGTCATAAATGTGACTATAAAATATTAAAAGTGGGCTTGCATATGAATATTCATATATATAAAACACACAATCACATATATGTTTTGAGTATGCATAGATAGAGTTTAGAAAATTTATGTGTAGGTTTGAATATGCTGGCTCCAAAATGTATTTATGGATGGATGCATTTGATGTTTACATTATTACTTTTGCATATCTATACACTCTTTCTTTGTCTGGAATATACTTTATTGAGCATTATGTTTACAAGTATTTGCTATATATATGCAACTCTTTAATATACTGATGCATATTTTTATAAATTCCACCAATGTTATCTGTAGACTGAAGCTGGAAAAAAAGCTGAAGCTGTAGCTACAGTTGTTGCAGCAGTTGATCAGGCACGTGTTCGATCACCATGGGAAACAGAACAAGCAGATGAAACTTATGTAAAGCAGAAAACTTTGGAATATGGCTATAAGGAGCACGCTGTAACAGACCATGTTGCCAAGACCCCAGCAGAACGTCATGTTGTCACCAAAGAAGTTAAAACTGTTTATGTTCCTCCTGAGAAACATATCTCAGCTGCTGCAAAGGAAGTTCATGTATCAACAGAGGTTAGACTCAGTTTACAATGCATTCTTTTCCAAAATCTGTGTCCCAGTGAAATTTGTTGCTGTTTGGAGAACAGCATCAAACTCTCAACATTTTTCATTGGTTTGTGCAGATTAAAAAAGCAGCAGAAACAAGGGCTGAGAAGACAATTCATGTTGAACACCCGCGACCCCGCACAGCAAGTCCTCACTTCACAGTCTCTAAAGTTGCTGTTCCTAAACCAGATCATACATATGAGGTAAGAAGTGAAAACTACTTAAGAGGAACAGTATGCTCATTTATAATGACCAGTCACCTATTCCATTTGGCTTTTCCTTCCTCTACAGTATGGTGCTTTCCCAGAGGGAGAGTTGTATGCTCTCTATAGCTGTTTTTGTTGTCTTGTTTGACTAATAAAGAGCAGCACTGTAAACAAGCACATGAACTGTTAAAATGTGGTTTGTAATTATTAGTTATTTACATTACTTATCATCTGCTTAAGGATGCAACTTCAATACTTCATGTCATACAGTGAAAACATAAACATTTGTCATGCAGCTTATGTTCTTTATAGAGCAGAAGTATTCCTCTTAAATTTTCTGTGCATCAGTTCACTGGCACAATAGAAATGGTGTTTCCTTTTTCCCTGCACATTACTACATACAAAGCTAAGATTTGAAAGATAAAATATCCAGACTGCATAATATGACACCACTCATTTTTAATGTTATTTTTTCCATTCTTCTATTTGATTTCTTCACATAATATTGCAAAGTTCACATTTAATTAATTTTCTCATTCAAGCATACTTTCTTCACCTGGACTTTAAGAATTAGCTTTATTTTTCCTCAAACATAATTAAACACTACAAGAATTTCCTAAAATAGTTTTTCTTTAAGGATTTCTGTATGTTTTCCAAAGTTATTACAACTACAGTAATATTTTGAAATCTCTTCAGTTATTTTAATTACTGACAGTTATGTCAGTAGTACTGTTTATTGCAGTATCAGACAGATTAAATGGAAAGATAAGGTGTTTCATGTTACATTTAAGAGCTTTTTGACCATTTAGAAGTAAAATTCTAGAGGAAAAAAAAGTATTTGAATGTTAGATAATAAAATAACATGAGGATATTCTATCTTGATATTCTACTACTGCAATCTTAAACTAGAATTCATTTGCCTCCCCTATTTAATCTCTTTATCAATGATCTTGACAATGAGATTGAGAGGACCCTCAGTAAGTTTGCAGACCACAACAAGATAGGTGGGAGTGTTGATCTGCTTGAGGGTAGGAAGGCTCTTCAGAAGGACCTGGACAAGATGGATTGATGTGCTGAGGCCAATCACATGGGCTTCAACAAGACCAAGTCCTGAAGCTGGGGCCACAACAACCTCATGAAACACTACAGACTTGGGGATGAGTGGCTGGAAAGCTGCTCGACAGAAAGGGACCTAGGGGTGTTGATCAACAGCCAGCTGGACATGTGTCAGCGGTGTGCCCAGGTGGCCAAGAAGGCCAACAGCATCCTGACCTGCATCAGGAATAGTGTGGCCAGCAGGACTAGAGAAGTGATTGTGCCCCTGTACTTGGCACTGGTGAGACCACATCTTGAGTACTGTGTTCTGTTTTGGGTGCCACAGTATAAGAAAGACGTCAAGGTGCTGGAGCAGGTCTGGAGAAGGGCAATGAAGCTGGTGAGGGGTCTTGAGAATAAGGCTTATGTGAGCTAGGGTTTGTTTTGTCTGAAGAAAAGGAGGCTGAGGGGAGATCTTATGGCTCTCTACAACTACCTGAAAGAAGGTTGTAGAGAGGTGGGTGTTGGTCTCTTCTCACAGGCCACAACTGATAGGACAAGAGGAAATGGCACTAGTTTACACCAGGAGAGGTTTAGGTTGGACATTAGGAAAAACTTTTACATCAAAAGTGTTATCAAAAACTGCAACAGTCTGCAGGGAAGTGGTTGAATCACCATCCCTGGATGTATTTAAAAACCATCTAGCTATGGTGCTCAAGGATGCGGTGTAGTAGTGGCACCGTTAGTGTTAGAGAACAGTTGGACTTGGTGATCATAATGTTCTTTTCTAACTATATCGATTCTGTGATTTGTGTATATAGAGCTTTGATATTGTCAACAAAGAAGCAACTAAGGAAGCAACTGTTTCATATTTAATCTGCTCAAGAAATACCCTGTGTCCTTTGAAAGCAAGAGAACAAGCAAGCTGTAACCCTTTCTCATCTGTTCTATAGGTTTCGATAGCTGGATCTGCTATGGCTACTCTTGAGAAAGAGTTATCAGCTACTTCTCCTGTGCAGAAGATCACCAAGCCTGTGAAACCACCTCAGTTAAAGCCGCATGAAGTTAAGATAAAAGCAGAGCCAGTTCCCCCTCCACAGTTTCCCTTTGGTGAGACTGCTGAGACCTATAAAAGTCGCTATGATGTTGAGACTAAAGAAGAGACAGGTGTAAGCTTTAAGGGTAAAGCAGTGCGGGAAGAACACTTGGTGTTGCGGAAAGAAGGTGAAGAAAAGGTATGTTACTAAGCAAATTTCCATCACTTTGACTGACCTGTATCTTAATGTAGCATTGCCTCACTTGTTTGCTGTTCCGCATTGCAATTTTCCACCTTTATAGCTTTCTGCCGACTTCTATCTTTGTTGTTTTACACAAATCCTTCTAAGGGCCTAGTATCTACTTAGGATAAGCAAAGAGTTAACTTAATTTCTTTTCTTATCTAAACTTTTTGGATGATTTGTTTTTAAGGATAAAAAAGTCCTTGGCTTTGTTAGGTGTTTATTAACTCTATTTTAAACAACCTAGGTGACAGAAACTGCCAGAGTTCCTGTGACTGCAGAAATCCCTGCTACTCCACCCACCTTAGTCTCAGTAAGTAACCTGTATGTAGGCTGGGGGAGTGACACTATGTTTTCACCCATTGCATATTTTGTCTTTTCTCTTTGAAAATCTGACCATGAAAATTTGGCTTTATTTAATCTTTTAAACTCTACATTAGACTTAATCAAGGATGATTAAGGGACTTGAGCATCTCCCCTATGAAGAAAGACTGAGAACTGAGGCTGCTTAGTCTTGAGAGGAGAAGACTGAGAAGGGATGTTATTAATGTCTATAAATATCTGAGGGGTGTGTGTCAAATGGAAAGGGACAATTTCTTTTCTGTAGTGCCCAGTAATAGGACAAGGAATAACAGGTATAAACTTGAGCATGGAAGGTTCCACCTCAACATGAGGAGGAACTTCTTTACTGTGAGGGTGACAGAGCACTGGAACAGGCTGCTCAGAGAGGTTGTGAAGTTCACTTCTCTGGAGGCTTTCAAGACCCGCCTGAATGTGTTCCTGTGTGGCCTGCCCTAGGTGATTCTGTTTTGGCGGGGGGGGGGGGGGGGTTGGACTCAATGATCTCTAGAGGTCCCTTCCAACCCCTAATATTCTATGATTCTATTCATGTGCACAGTTCATCTCTGATACAAACTATTCTGAATGTCTGTTACGGGTGTGATTCTTCATAACTGTCACACAGTAGGTTGGCCTTTGTGGTGAAAAAAGTTCTCACTATGATCTGCATAAACATGCACCTACCTTTTCATTTTTTTGTTAATGACAGTAATCTTCAGAGACCCAAATCCAGTTTCAAATACTTCCCTTTTGAAAACGCCCCTATTTTTTTCCTGGATATGCTGCTGAACAGAACACTGTTGTAATGAAGTAGGCATTACATTTTCCATTCAAACAGATTTTAGTTACTTAAATGTCTGTTTAGTAGTAAAAATATATACTAACTGTGATACTTATTTTTTGTCATACAGGGCCTCAAAAATAAGACTGTGACTGAAGGCGAGTCTGTCACTCTGGAGTGCCAAATCTCTGGTCATCCTCAGCCTACTGTGACATGGTACAGGGAAGACTACAAGATAGAGAGCTCAATGGACTTTCAGATCACTTTCAAAGCAGGGCTTGCTCGCCTTGTGATTCGTGAAGCCTTTGCAGAAGACAGTGGAAGATTTACCTGCACGGCTACAAATAAGGCTGGGAGCGTCAGCACATCTTGCCACTTATATGTGAAAAGTAAATATATTTATAAAATCATTTAGGTTGGAAAAGACCTTTAACATTGAGTCCAACTGTTAACCTAACTGGATAAGTCCACCACTAAATCATGTCCCTAAAGTGCCACATCTACATGTCTTTTAAATACCTCCAGGTATTTAAATCACTTCCAGGGGCAGTGATACAACCACTTCCTTGGTCAGTATGTTCCAATGCTTAACAACCCTTTCAGTGAAAAAAATTTATCCTAATATCTTATCTAAACCTCCCTTGGTGCAACTTTAGACCATTTCTTCTTGTCACTCTAGGAAGATTATAATTTTGTTAACTGCATTTTACTTGTAATATAACAGGTATTTTGTCAGCTCCCAAGTAGAAGGCTCCCATATAACTTGAATTGTACTTCAGGGCTGTTAGGTAACAGGGCTGTAAGAATATGAGGAAAAGGCCAATTACAGGCCAATGGAGACTCTTAACTTTCTTCCTCAATGGAAGTACCCGTCTCTCTGAGCCTATTAAATACTTAGCCTTCTTTCTCTTTGTGTCAACTAAACTCACTGCTTAAGTGCTATTGAAGTATTTAAAAACCCAGTATATCATATTTGTCTTGCAGTTTCAGAAGAAATTGAAACTCGAGAAACCATTTCTGAGAAGGCTGTTACAGAAGAGAAACGGTAAGATAACTTTCATAAACAGACTGCTCCTACTGTGGTCATTAGGACATTAGTTCCTTGTACCCTTTTTATGAGAGCTTCAGACATCAGCTTACTTACCTGCACTGGAATTTTATTTCAGCTATGTAGAGACAAAGGACATTGTAATGGAAGATGTGTCTGCTGCAGCAGAGGAAGTATCAGGAGAACCCATACCTCCTTTCTTCATAAAAAAACCAATAGTACATAAATTAATCGAAGGTGGGAGCATTATTTTTGAATGCCAAGTAGGGGGCAACCCAAAGCCACATGTCTGCTGGAAAAAAGGTGGAGTTCCTCTAACGACTGGCTACAGGTACTTTGAATACAATGTAAAAAAAATATTTAAACATATTTTTAAAGAATATTAAATTAACAGTGTGATAATTTTGATTTTATTACCGATGCTGACCCAAATAACTTCACTGACTTGTTTCTGTGAACTTTTATTTTTTTATTTGGAAAACTTATAGGGTCATGTCTTCAAGTGAAACTTTAGAAGTGTGCTAAGTTTTACAATATAAATATTCAAATGACCACAAAATGCCAAATGTTACATATCCTTAAACACAAATCAGGAAGGAGTTTTGAGTTTGTTTTATTCATCTATGCAAATGTTGTCTATAGAAAACAATGCATTTTCTAGCAGAGGAAAAAAAAAAAACCATTTGTAGCATTCTTGAAATATATTCTGATTGATTGTGTAACTAAAATCAAATTCACTATAAAGTCTGTTTATCAGTGATATTGAAAGCTTGTACTTTTTTGTTTTCTATAGATACAAAGTGACTTACAAAAGAGAAACCGGGGAATGCAAACTTGAAATTTCCATGACTTTTGCCGACGATGCCGGAGAATACACTATTGTCATTCGTAATAAACATGGAGAAGCTTCTGCAACGGTCTCCTTACTAGAAGAAGGTACATTGTAGAATAAATAAATGGACAAAATGTTTCTTACAATTAATTTTAAAATGGGAAGCAAGATTTTAAATTGGGCTGCAAATTCTTTGCAGCTTAGTTGTTAAGCTCAAGAAACATTAAGGGAAATCTGGTGGCTCTGTTTCTGCAAGACAGAGTATTTGACATCAGGTTCTTGAAGGACTAACATTCTTTGCTAGAATGTGTAACTATAAGAAACTTCTGTTGACATCCATAACAGTCTACATAAAATAAGACATTCAGAGCGTAAAGTTGAGAAAGGAGGTTAATCAGTTCCAGGGAAAGAAGACAACTTTTTTTTTTTTTTTCTTTCTTCTGTTATCCTTGTAAACCTCTATCAAAGTTTGCAGAAGACAAAGCTGTCATGAAGAATTTGTAAAATACTCTCTACAGGTGCTTCCACTTTGAAAAATACACCATGTAAATTACGCAGTAAAGCTTTTATCTGTTTATAAAGGTCATCTGGGGCATCAGTATTTTATTGTTGTTTGTATTTTGTTGGCTAAACAAACAGAAACTCTGTTTCACTTCCGAATCACCAAAAACCAGTAAAATCAGTTTGTACTTCTTTCCTCTGTGCAATCTAGTGAAACCCATAATTCATTAAAAATGATCAAAATTAATGTGTTCTTAATTCTTAGCTGATTATGAAGCCTACATAAAATCGCAACAAGAAATGATGTACCAAACTCAGGTAACTGCATATGTACAGGAACCTAAAGTGGCTGAGGTAGCCCCAGCTATTTCATATGGTGACTTTGAAAAAGAATACGAAAAAGAACAAGCCTTAATCAGGAAGAAAATGGCAAAAGATACAGTGATGGTCAGAACTTTTGTAGAAGATGAGGTATGTCTACCACTCCATAATCATTTTGCACACTAACATTTTACTGATATAAATCACTTCTTTACAAGGTCTTTATCTTACACACAGAACTAATGGTCTTTCTCTTCTGTATAGGAATTTCATATTTCTTCTTTTGAAGAAAGACTTATCAAGGAAATCGAACTCAGAATTATTAAGACCACCTTAGATGAACTTCTTGAAGAAGATGGAGAGGAGATGATGGTTGATATATCTGAATCTGAAGCTATAGAAGCAGGATTTGATTTAAGGTTAAAGAATTACAGAACCTTTGAAGGGACAGGAGTTACTTTCCATTGCAAGACAACTGGATATCCATTGCCAAAGGTACCCCAAACATCTACGACATTAATCTATTTAAAAAAAACCCATCAAGTTCTCTACTTGAAAATTCCCTTAGCATCTCATAGTCAAACATTCTACATTCTGCATAGAAAACAGCAAATCTCAAAGAAAATCCAGTTCTTTGTTCTGTTATTAAGCTGAATTTTCCTTTTCTCCCTCAGTAGAATAGTGTTACGTTGTTTAGACAGTTCAGAGGTAGATCTACCAGTTATGTTGGTCTTGCTTCTGAGTACCTCAGAGTTAGGTCACACAAGTGGGGAACACACTAGTGAGCTTGATCTAGGTTGCTTTGCTCTTCGTCAAAATGGACTTTTATATCTGTTTCTAGCTCCAAAATTAATCTTTCAGGCTACTGTGGAATCATGTTACTTTAGTCTTACTTATTTCAAGTAAAAATATTAATGTTAACATTTATAGATGGCCTATGATGATGTATAAGCTGAAAAATAGGAAGCTGTGGTATACATGGGTCTACTGAATCTTGGTCTTTAGGAGAATTCACATAGTATTCCACTGTTTCTTTCCATGCAGATTGCATGGTACAAAGATGGTAAGCGCATAAGGCATGGAGAGCGCTACCACATGGAAGTGCTGCAAGACGGCAGTGCCAGTCTGCGTTTGCCTGTGGTTTTACCTGAAGATGAAGGAATTTATACTGTCTTTGCCAGTAATATGAAAGGAAATGCCATTTGCTCAGCAAAACTCTATGTTGAGCCTGTTGCACCCACGGCAACTCCAGGTTATATGCCAGGACCAGAAGTTATGAGAAGATATAGGTATGTACACAGTAATATATACATTTCAAGAGACTTCAGTCTGCTGTGATAGGCAGTCCAAAAAATGATTACATAGCAGCTAAACAGCTTCACTTATTGAACTTTGCATACCTCTATAGAAGTTTCAAATGTTGTTTTCACAGTTTATATTGATTTATGTGCCTACTCTTTGTCTGATTTGCCAACTTAATGAGCAGTGCAGTTCCCAGAGTACTATAATTCACATGTATATCCAGGCACAACATTAGATTTACAACCTCAGTAACTATATTTATTTCTTAAAGTACTCATCTTTTGGAAAAAAATTCTGCACTAGACATTATAGTGCTGTCTGTGACCCTTATTCCCACCCTTGAAATGGCTGTATTTCTATGACACAAAAAATCCAGCATTGCCACATACTGTGTTCTGTATCCATATGCATACACGCACATGCACAAATGTACACAAGGTTACATCCGTATCTGTACAGTATCCAAAGTCCAAAAATATCCCTGGCTGTGGTGCAACCTAATACTACTCAGCTATACAAGTTGCTGTCAAAAATCTAAAAAAAATTGACTACAAATAAATATAAATTTTGTCACAATTTCTCACATAAGTAAGTTGGTTAAGAACTTTAAAATAAATTACATTAAAGGGAAAAGTTAAATTCTGAACCCGCTGCTATATGACATTGTCATAAACATCTGTCTTATTGTTTCCTTCCAGGTCTATTTCTCCACGCTCTCCAAGCAGGTCTCCTGCCCGCAGTTCTCCTTCTCGTTCTCCTGCCCGCAGATTAGAAGAAACTGATGAAGGACAACTAGAGAGACTATATAAGCCAGTTTTTGTGCTGAAACCTACATCATTTAAATGTTCACAGGGACAGACAGCAAGATTCGACTTAAAGGTTGTTGGCAGACCTATGCCAGAGACCTACTGGTTCCATAATGGTACATCATCCTCATTTTTATCATTAAATGATCTTAAAAAACAATCTTACATACATTTTACATCTTGTTGAGACACCATTTTGAGCACAATATCTTTTTTTTTTTTTTTTTTTGATGTGTATCTGCAGGTCAACAAGTGGTAAATGACTACACCCATAAAATAGTGATTAAAGAAGATGGCACACAGTCATTGATCATTGTTCCTGCTATGCCTGATGACTCTGGAGAATGGGCTGTAATCGCTCAGAATAGGGCAGGCAAAGCTTCAGTCTCAATGACACTGACTGTGGAAGGTATCTACTGCACATGCTATTTTTAGGAGGCTGAGTGTTTCTTATTAAAAAACATGGTTATGTCATTTCCTCTTGTGATAACTTATCCTTGCTCTTTCAGCTAAGGAAGACCTAGTCAGACCACACTTTGTGGAGAGGCTGAGGAATGTCAGTGTAAAGGAAGGCTCTAGACTGCAGATGGCAGTGAAAGCTACTGGTAACCCTAATCCTGACATTGTATGGCTGAAGAACAGTGACATTATTGTACCTCATAAATATCCTAAAATAAAGTAAGCATTTTTATTTTGTTTAAATACTAAAGGAGTTAATAATCACCATCCTGCAAAGTGTATCCAGCAGTGTGCTGAATACCCTAGCTTCCATAGAATGGATTGACTAAGGATTTAGTCCAGTGTCTAATGAAACTACTAACAGCTTTTGTGTTGCATCAAGGCTAAGAGACAAAAAAATACCTTGTAGGACTCCATTTTTTCCAGTTTGTATATTTTGGATTCTGCAAAGCCAATGCTTTTACAACAGGGATCTAGGGAACCTTTACATATATCTGATATTGAAGTCCTCTGCAGATATAACTGCCATTGAATTCAAGGCTGTTTTTTATTATTCTTATTTCAAGGCCAAGTGCCAGGTCCTGCACTTGGGCTGCAGCAACCCCATGCAAAGCTACAGGCTTGGGGCAGTGTGGTTGGAGAGCCGTCTGGTGGAGAGGGATCTGGGGGTTCTAATTGACAAGCAAATGAATATGAGCCAGCAGTGTGCCCAGGTGGCAAAGAAGGCCAACGGCATCCCGGCCTGTATTAGAAACAGTGTGAGCAGCAGGAGTAGGGAGGTGATTGTCCCCCTGTACTCAGCACTGGTGAGGCCTCACCTCAAGGACTGTGTGCAGCTTTGGGCATCTCGGTACAAGAGAGATATCGAGGTGCTGGAGCGGGTGCAGAGGAGGGCAACGAAGCTGGTCAAGGGACTGGAGAAGAGATCATATGAGGATCGTTTAAAAGAGCTTGGCCTGTTTAGTTTGAGGAAGAGGAGGCTGAGGGGAGACCTCATCACTCTCTACAACTATGTGAAAGGACATTGTAGAGAGGCTGGTGCTGGTCTCTTCTCTCAGGTACTTAGGGACAGAACCAGAGGGAATGGCCTAAAGCTGAAACAAGGTAGGTTTAGACTAGACATTAGGAAAAAATTCTTGACAGGAAGAGTGGTGAGATATTGGAATGTGCTGCCCAGGGAGGTGGTTGAGTCACCATCCCTGGGTGTGTTTAAACATCGCTTGGATGTGGTGTTGGGGGACATGGTCTAGGGATGAACTTGTAGAGTAGGGCTAATGGTTGGACATGATGATCCCAAGGGTCTTTTCCAACCTGAGTGATTCTGTGATTATCTGTTTGATTATTAGACATTGCATTCATAAACATGAATATACATAAACATGTATAAACAAGGTGTCTAATTCCTCCAGAGATTTGCATTTGGAGGCTTTGACCTCATTCTGGAGAAGGGCAAAAATGAGTGACAAAGAAGTGCAAAAATGTTTTTTAAAAAATTATTTCAATATTTCAGGATTGAAGGAACCAAAGGAGCAGCTGCCCTTAAAATTGAATCTACTGCCAGACAAGATGCTGCATGGTATACAGCTACTGCTATCAATAAAGCTGGGCGGGACACTACTCGATGCAAAGTAAATGTTGAAGTTGAACATGCAGAACCTGAACCAGAAAGGAGATTAATCATTCCAAAAGGAACTTACAGAGCTAAGGAGATTGCAGCACCAGAATTAGAGCCTCTCCATTTGCGCTATGGTCAAGAGCAGTGGGAGGAAGGAGATCTCTATGACAAAGAAAAGCAACAAAAACCATTTTTTAAGAAGAAGCTCACATCTTTAAGACTCAAACAATTTGGACCAGCACATTTTGAGTGCAGGCTTACACCAATTGGAGACCCAACCATGGTGGTGGAGTGGTTGCATGACGGCAAACCCTTGGAAGCAGCTAACAGACTCCGCATGATCAATGAGTTTGGGTACTGTAGCCTAGACTATGGAGTAGCCTATTCCAGAGATAGTGGAGTGATCACTTGCAGGGCAACTAACAAATACGGTACAGACCATACATCAGCTACTTTGATCGTGAAGGATGAGAAAAGCCTTGTGGAAGAATCTCAGTTGCCAGAAGGCAGAAGGGGGCTGCAGCGTATTGAAGAGTTAGAAAGAATGGCCCATGAAGGTGCTCTTCCTGCAGTTGCAGTGGACCAAAAGGAAAAGCAAAAACCAGAAATTGTTTTGGTTCCTGAACCTGCAAGAGTCCTGGAAGGTGAAACAGCACGATTCCGCTGTCGTGTGACTGGCTATCCTTTGCCTAAGGTCAACTGGTACCTCAATGGACAGCTCATCCGTAAGAGCAAGAGATTTAGACTCCGCTACGATGGAATCTACTACCTGGATATTGTGGACTGCAAATCGTATGACACAGGAGAGGTGAAAGTCACTGCGGAGAATCCAGAAGGCTTTATTGAACATAAGGTGAGACTTGAGATCCAGCAGAGGGAAGACTTCAGATCTGTTCTTCGTCGTGCTCCTGAACCCAAATATGAGCCTGTAGTGCCAGAGGCTGGAAAACTTCTCTTTGAGGTACAGAAGGTAGACAAACCTGCAGAGGCAACAACCAAAGAAGTAGTAAAACTGAAAAGGGCTGAAAGAATCACTCATGAGAAGCTTTCAGAGGAATCTGAAGAGCTGCGTAGTAAATTCAAACGTAGGACAGAAGAGGGCTATTATGAAGCCATCACTGCTGTGGAACTTAAGTCTCGTAAAAAAGATGAATCATATGAAGAAATGTTAAAAAAGACAAAAGAAGAACTTCTTCACTGGACCAAGGAGATCCCAGAGGAAGAGAAGAAAGCACTTCCTCCTGAAGGCAAAATCACCATTCCAACATTCAAACCAGAGAAAGTTGAGCTTAGTCCAAGCATGGAGGCTCCTAAGATATTTGAAAGAATTCAAAGCCAGACTGTAGCCCAGGGAACAGATGCACACTTCCGTGTAAGAGTGGTGGGCAAACCAGACCCGGAGTGCCAGTGGTTCAAAAATGGTGTGCAGATTGAAAGGACCGATCGTGTGTATTGGTACTGGCCTGAAGATAATGTTTGTGAATTAGTCATCAGAGATGTGACTTCTGATGATTCTGCCAGCATCATGGTGAAAGCAGTCAATATAGCTGGTGAAACTTCTAGCCATGCTTTCCTGTTAGTACAAGGTAATTTAAATTCTCTTGCTTTTATCATATTGCTTATCATAGTGTGTTAAGTCTAGATATAGTCAGTGCACTGTTGATTCATTGCATATTGTTTTGCACAGCCAAACAGTTAATCAGCTTCACCCAGAAGTTACAAGATATTGTTGCTAAACAGAAAGACTCCATGGCAACGTTTGAATGTGAGACATCAGAACCTTTTGTCAAAGTTAAATGGTTTAAGGATGGAATTGAGATTCATTCTGGAGACAAATACAGAATGCACTCAGACAGAAAGGCCCATTTTCTTTCTATACTGACAATTGAAATGTCTGATGCTGATGACTACAGCTGTGCACTTGTAGAAGACGAATCCATAAAAACTACTGCAAAGCTTACTGTTGAAGGTAAGAAGAACACAGTTCAGTACTATGCTGTATTGCTAAAGAGAAATCAACTACAGGAAGAAATAAAACAATGTAAAATTATGTCTGTCACACTTAGAAACATTCAATCTGCTTTCATAGTCTCAGAACCCAGTATGAAAGTTTGGAGACGCATTTATGCGAAATAGTTACACCGTAAATATATATTAATTCTTTAGACTCACTTAATAACAAATGTTTTCATCGTGAGTACCTAATCAATCTTCTTAATTAATGTAATTATTTTTTCATGTAGGGGCTGTGGTTGAGTTTATTAAAGAACTTGAAGATGTTGAAGTACCAGAATCTTTCTCGGGTGAACTGGAATGTGAGGTTTTCCCAGAAGATGTGGAAGGGAAATGGTATCATGGTGATGTTGAACTCAGTTCTAATCATAAATATGTGATTACATCTCGCCGCGGTCGCCAAATCCTCACTATTAAAGATGTTAATAAAGATGATCAAGGAGAGTATAGCTTTGTTGTTGATGGCAGAAGGACTCACTGTAAACTGAAGATGAAGCGTAAGCATTTCTAATACTTAATATTGTTTATATATTATACATATTGTATATTATAGCATATATTATGGCTATATCACTATACCCCATACTGCCTTAATATTCAATATTCTGCATAGCTGTTATGAGGATTAATTAACTTCATTTCATTCCACAGCTCGTCCTATGGCTATCCTTCAAGGACTTGCTGATCAAAAAGTCTGTGAGGGAGATATTGTACAACTTGAAGTTAAAGTCTCCCTAGAAAATGTGGAAGGTGTCTGGATGAAAGATGGTCATGAAATTCAATCAAGTGATCGTATTCACATAGTGTTGGATAAACAGTCACACATGTTGCTGATAGAAGATGCAACAAAGGAAGATAGTGGAGCTTACTCGTTTAGTGTTCCTGATCTTGAACTGTCAACCACTGGACAGCTCACAGTGTACAGTAAGTCATTATCATGATTTTGAAGGTGTGTTTTATTTTGGGATCCTTTAGGATTACTACTTTAAAGGCATGTGTTTTTTTTCATGATTAATATTTTTGTAACTTGACAGGTGTGGAAATAATGGTGCCCCTAAAAGATGTGCATGTAGTTGAAGGAACAAAAGCTATCCTTGAATGCAAAGTTTCAGCACCCGATGTGTCTTCATCCAAGTGGTATCTAAATGATCATCAGATAAAGCCTGATGAACGTGTACAAGCTGTATGTAAAGGCACTAAACAGAGACTAGTGCTTACCAGAACCCATGCATCAGACGAAGGACGTTATAAGCTAATGGTTGGCAAAGTTGAAACAAGTTGCAATGTCACAGTTGAAAGTAGGTTTCCTTTGAGATACACAGCTCTTTGTGAAATTATTTATTTAAGTACAAACATATGGAAAAAATTAATATATTTGTAATGTATTCTTTCTATAGAAATTCAGATTATTAGAGGCCTTCATGACATCACTTGCACTGAAACTCAGAATGTATCCTTTGAGGTTGAGCTCTCCCATTCAGGGATTGATGTAATTTGGCATTTCAAAGGCCAAGAGATAAAGGCTGGTCCTAAATATAAAATTGAAGCACATGGCAAGATATATAAATTGACAGTGGTGAAGATGATGAAAGATGATGAAGGCGAATATGTATTTTATGCAGGAGAGAAGAAAACATCTGGAAAGCTCATAGTAGCAGGTTAGTAGGTTTAAAGTTCAAGATCTTTCACTGTGATTTAAAAACAATGCTCAATGTGCTGTATTTTGTAATTGCAGAAATTGTATTGTTTCTGTAATTTTATGGTCTTTAATTTATCTTTCTTTTTTCCTATGTTCTCCTTGCACTTACCCTTATCTTTTGTGACTGGTATAATTTGAATTCAACAAAACTTTTAAGTGAGTGATAGTATGTTAAACTAAATCAGAGCCATAGTATGGACTACTGTAGCATGCTTTGATGCAATTAATGTGAAAAAGAAGGGTTTTGTCTTGAATGTTCAGAGTACCCAGGCTGATAACAAAAATAATAAATGAGAAGAACTATGATAGAAATAAGAAACATCTCTTTCTGATGTTCAGGTCACATTCTATTCTTGAGTTTTCACAGGACTCAAAATGTCCATGGGCATGCTGCAAATTAGGGCAAAGAATTCTAGCATGTACTTTTCATGTGGTTGCATTTCCATATAGGGAAAGTTGAACAGCAACACAACAAAATCATGTGGTTCTGCTTCCCAACAGGTGGTGCCATTTCAAAGCCTCTCACTGACCTGAGTGTGGCTGAGTCCCAGGCAGCTGTTTTTGAATGTGAGGTGGCAAACCCTGAATCAGATGGCCAGTGGCTACAAAATGGTAGACCGTTACCTATGACAGATCAGTATCGTGCTGAATCTGATGGTGTAAAGAGAAGGCTCAATATCCCTGTCACAAAACTGGATGATATGGGTGAATACAGCTATGAAATAGGAAGCTCAAAGACATCTGCCAAACTGAAGGTTGAAGGTCAGTATTTTTTATAACTAAGTCAGTCCAGCACCACTCACCATGTCCTGGACCAGGCTGTAAGATACAAATGTATTTTGCTTCATTTTCTGAAAATATTTTTATATTATGATGTGCTGTCTGAGGTAGCAAACTTACTGTAATTTGGAGTCTCTGTATTTGAAATTTGTCATGGTATTTTAATAAAACCACATTTTATGCAAGGTACCGGCTAACAGGTAGAAATCCAATCTTTGCTAGGTGTGTAATAAACATAGCAAATGAAGAACCCTCTTTCTCGTGGATGCTAGAATTAAATGTTCCCTTTTGTGTTCCAAACATACCGCTTTGGGGGAAACTGTATAAAACAATATATACAGGCTAGATTTTAAAGTGAAGCACCATGATTCAATTTTATTAAGCTTATTATATTTACTATAACTTTAAATTTTGGTCTGCTTTGTCAAGTCTGTTTTATTCCCCCCCCCCCCCCTTTTTTTTTTCCTTATTTTTTCCTAGCTGTTAAGATAAAGAAGACACTAAAGAATTTGACTGTAACAGAAACACAGGAGGCAGTTTTCAGTGTAGAACTGAGCCACCCTGATGTGAAAGGAGCTCTGTGGATTAAAAATGGTGTGGAACTTGAATCAAGTGACAAGTATGAAATATCAGTGAAAGGAACTGTTCACACACTGAAAATCAAACACTGTGTTGTCACTGATGAGTCTGTATATAGCTTTAAGCTTGGAAAAATAGGAGCAAATGCCAGACTTCATGTAGAAAGTAAGCCAATCTGGTTTGAATATTTGTTTTAATGTGTGGCTTGAAATTCAAATCAAACACACTGCTGAATCATTCTAACTTTTTTCCTCAAGCTGTCAAGATCATCAAAAAGCCAAAGGATGTGACTGCTTTGGAAAATGCTGTTGTCTCCTTTGAACTGAGTGTATCCCATGATACTGTACCAGTGCGATGGTTCCACAAAAATGTTGAGCTTAAACAGAGTGATAAATACAAGATGATCTCTCAAAGGAAAGTTCACAAACTTATGTTGCATAACATATCTCCTGCTGATGCTGGGGAATACACAGCTCTTGTTGGGCAAATTGAGTGTAAAGCAAAACTGTTTGTTGAATGTAAGTACTGTAAGTTTGTAGGAAAGTAATAATATGAATTGCTACACCAATGCATATTGAACATCTTGACCTGATACTTCACAGTTTGTTACCCTTGGGATTTTGCAGTCTTCCACATACGCTGACTTTTAACAAATCTTTCCTTTTCTTTTGTCTTAATCCCCCTCCCCTTCTCCCCCCCTTTAGCCATACACATCACAAAGACCATGAAAAATATTGAAATTCCTGAGACCAAAACAGCCTCTTTTCAATGTGAAGTTTCTCATTTCAATGTGCCTGCTGTCTGGTTGAAAAATGGTGTGGAGATTGAAATGAGTGAAAAGTTCAAAATAGTGGTCCAGGGGAAACTCCATCAGCTCAATATCATGAACACAAGCAGTGAAGATTCTGCAGAATACACATTTGTCTGTGGAAATGACAGAGTCAGTGCAACTCTGACCGTAAAACGTATGTAAAAATTAAATTAGCCATAATATTTTACAGTTACCACTAATAGAGTTTGTGTTAATTCAGGCACTTGGTGTAATTCAGATGAACGCAGCATTGTTGCAAAGGTACTTTCAAACAATGCTAAGTAGTCTCAGTTACATTTTTAAAAGAGACTCAGAAGTTGTGAATTTGAAAGTCCTGGATTCTTCTGTTTAGGCCAACATGGCTAAACGCCAAGTCACCATAGGAGATGGAATTTTGATTCCTATGTCATTCAGAAGTTTTGGGAAATTTAGTTGCAGTATTGATTCTGGACACAGGGCCTTACTTCTAATATTACCAAAACTCAGGATCTGTCTTAAAGAATTTTAAGCATCTCTGATCCAGTTAGCATGCATTTCAAATAAAGCAAAACAGAACAAAAAAACCCCCAAAACTGAAACCATGTCCATTTATTTTCTTTTAGCCATCCTAATTACCTCCATGCTAGAAGACATCAATGCTGAAGAGAAAGATACAATAACATTTGAAGTTACTGTTAACTATGAAGGTATCTCATACAAATGGCTAAAGAATGGGATAGAAATAAGATCAACTGATAAATGCCAGATACGAACAAAGAAGCTCACACATTCCCTCTCCATAAGGAATGTGCATTTTGGTGATGCTGCAGAATACACTTTTGTTGCTGGAAAAGCAGCTTCATCAGCCAATTTATATGTGGAAGGTATTTACCCTCTTGTTTTGTATATTTAGTGACTTCTAGAGGCTTAAATGACATCATGGAACTCATTCTATTTTTATATGCCTTAGCTCGTCACATTGAATTTAGGAAACATATTAAAGACATCAAGGTTGTGGAGAAGAAGAGGGCTATTTTTGAATGTGAAGTTTCAGAACCTGACATTCAGGTCCAGTGGATGAAGGACGGACAAGAACTCCAGATTGGTGACAGGTAAATGATTCAACATCATATTGTGTTCTGTTATATTTTCTCCCCATGAAATAACTCACTCTTTTTCTTTTCTGATATCCTCAGGATGAAAATTCAGAGAGAGAAATATATCCATCGTCTCATCATTCCTTCCACAAGAATGTCTGATGCTGGTCAGTACACTGTAGTAGCAGGTGGAAACACCTCCAGTGCCAATTTGATTGTGGAAGGTCGTGACATTCGTATCAGAAGCACCCATAAAGATATTCAGGTATGGCCTATACAAGAGAATAAATATTTAAATGCTTTGTTACTTGAAGAATAACACAGAAGAAGACCAACAATATCTAACCAGCAAGAGTCCTAGCACATAAATCTGTAATCATAAATTCAGGGCCTTCTAGGAAACTGGAATGTGTGACACTCTGCAAAAGCAAATGCTGTTTCTAATATTTATTCTACTTGTTCAAAGGTCATTGAGAGACAAAGAGCTGAAATTGAATTTGAAGTCAATGAAGATGACATTGAACCACAGTGGTACAAGGATGGTATTGAGATCAACTTCCAATACGAGGAAAGATATACTTACGTGGTAGAAAGGAGAGTTCATCGAATGAGCATCTTTGAAACCACTTACTCTGATGCTGGAGAATATACTTTTGTTGCAGGACGGAATAGGAGTTCTGTTGTTCTTTATGTGAATGGTAGGTGTTCCCGCAAACAATATTTTGACTGTATTTATCACCTTGTGCTTTTCTGAGTTCTATACAGCTTTCATGGAATTCTAACTCTGAAAGCTAAAAAAAGAAAATTAAAGTGACAAAATAAATAAATAAAAGTCTAAAGAGAATCTTATATCTGGAACACTACCAAAATCCTTATGTACATAGATGTTTCTTACTGTAATGGAATAGTTGGCTAGCTGATGAAAATACTATAGCAGGTTTTTTTTCCCCAATTTATTTAGACCAGGAAATTATCAAGTCCAAATAAAACTAATTTGTTCACATGGAGAAATATCCTTTGCCAGAGGGATAAACCTAAAAATTTTTGGACATGTTTTGACAGAAAACACTTATTCCAACAGAGCTAATTATGCTAAGGCACTTGCTGCTAGATCATTCCCCCTGTATCAAGGAAAAGGATAGATTTTCATGGGCATAGAAGATATGGAATAATAAACAAATCCTTCCTAATATTTTTCAAGCCTCAAAAAATATCAACACTGAGGTTTCTTTCCCTTTTTCTCTTTCCCTTCCTCTCCCCTGCAATTTGCAGCTCCAGAACCACCCCGGATTATTCAGGAGCTAGAACCAACCACTGTAGAATCTGGGAAACCTGCCCGCTTCTGCGCTATGGTATCAGGCAAACCACAGCCCAAAATTTCCTGGTACAAAGATGATCAACAGCTTTCTCCAGGTTTCAAGTGTAAATTTCTTCATGATGCACAAGAATATACTCTACTGCTGATTGAAACTTTCCCTGAAGATGCAGCAGTGTATACCTGTGAAGCAAAAAATGACTATGGAGTTGCTACAACTTCAGCTTCACTTTCAGTGGAAAGTGAGTTTCCCATGCTCATAAAAATGTCTGTGGCATGAGATAGTCAATGTGTGTGACATCTGAATCTTTAAAAATGATGACTTCTTCTTATCCTTTAGTCCCAGAAGTTGTTTCCCCTGAGCTAGAAGTGCCAGTGTATCCACCCGCTGTCATCATACCACTACGTGACGCTGTTACATCTGAGGGACAGTCTGCTTGTTTCCACTGCAGAGTTACAGGGACAGGTGGGTTTAATGAAATCCTGTACAACTTTTCATATCTGAGAACTTTTCATCTTGAACTCAGGAAAACGTGCAACAGTATGTGTGCTGGGATTACTCCTTCCCTAGAAGTAGTTATTTGATACACACGTGCAGCAAAGTGTTACCCACCACCAACTATCAGTTAAGCAAGTCATATGTCAAAAATCATGTCAAGCAAGGAAGTTATAAGCTGCCATAAACATTAAGCATTTCTAAAAAGAAGGTCTGTTTCAAAAAAATTGTCTTTGGAAAATTCTCAGCATTTCAAATGTCAACTGATCTTGGAAAACTGTCAGTGAGTAGAATGTAGAGTTTCAAAACACAGGATATCATGGTATCAAACACTATCATGTTAAATGAAAATTATGAAGTTTCTGATGACACACAGTGTCATGTCAATTAACTAAACAGACTGAGATTGTGCCTCAACCTTTATCCAAATATTCCAAAGAATCACTTTGCAAACAGTAAATTGCCATTGCATTTTTTTTCTAGCATTAAAAAGTATTTGCTTATTGTCTTTTTAAGGGTAGCTTTCCCTTAAATAAGTTTGCTCTTTTTAGTTACATAGAATATCTTTCTACAATGAAAATAATTATTTCCAGGTTAACACAAAACCAAATAAAACTACCTTTCGTCACTTCAATAAATGACCTTGAGTATAACCAGTAATAAAATATTCACATGGTAAAATACAGAATAAGTTCCAGTTCCAAACCTAAATAATTTACAATTATTTAAAGATAAATAAAATTCCAAATTTAAAAATATTGTGTAAAAATCCACATAAAATTGGTAGTATGCATACATATGCAAATATATATAAATTTAATTTCAGTCTCTTGAAATCAAACTGGTTTTGGTTTTTGTTGTTTTTTTAAAAAAGCCCAAAACTTTACAACAAATCTGATTCTGCTTTAGAAATGGTGCTAAAACTAAGAAAATATATGTGGGAAAAACTGGCCTTCCTTCTGTGCAAAGCATGCTTGTGTAATTTTTTGGATAAGAACTGTATTTACGTGAATGTGGAAGCTGAATTTACAGCACAGACAGTAAGGATGCTTTCATCTCGTCCCCCTTTCACAGAACCATAGAATAGTTTATGTTGAAAAAGACCTTTAAGATCATCAAGTCAAACCATAAGCCTAACACTGTCAACTCCACCACTAAACCATGCCTCTAAGCACCTCATCTACATATCTTTTAAGTGCTTCCAGGGATGGTGACTCAACCACTTCCCTGGGCAGCCTGTTCCACTGCTTCGTAACCCTTTCAGTAAAGAATTTTTTCCTATTGAAAACTTCCTTTAACGAATGATGTATCTAAGTGCATTTGCATACCTCTCATTCATTAGGTTAGGTAATAGGTGATTGCAAATACAGTTGTTTAACGGTACACACTGTGCAGCTGGCTATAGAAAACACTGTCTCTTTCTTCTGATGACATTAATAGCACACTATTTGTATGAAAATATTTGATTAATGATGTAATATAGTGTCAGATGGACTGGCAAGGTTAAAGTCTGCTTCAGTCCTCCTCTTTCTCATCTACAAGAATCTATACAAGTCAAGGAACACAATATAATATATAGAAATTTTACAAAGGTACAAAGACATCTTTCTTGAAAAATAAGAGGTGTAAAATTTATAATGTTTGCAACAAAAAGAGGCAAGGTACTGTCCTTAGGAAATGAATATTCTGCTTTAATTTATTTAACCTGTTCAGCTCAACCTAATGATTTAAAAGCCTGTTTAATCAGGTAGTTGTAGCAGAATCCCTTTTTAAAAATGAGACTTCCTTTGATTTTAGCAGTAGCAAAATATTTTTAATTTTGTACTTTTCTTCTTTCTGTTGCTTAACCAGATCTCAAAGTCTCTTGGTACAGCAAAGAGAGAGAGATCAAGCCATCACGGTTTTTTAGAATGACTCAGTTTGAAGACACTTATCAACTGGAGATTGCTGAAGCGTATCCAGAGGATGAAGGAATCTATACCTTTGTGGCTAGTAATTCTGTAGGCCAAGTGACAAGCACTGCTACCTTGAAGCTAGAAGGTACAGTGTGTCTTGTTTAGGTCATGTTCCAACACTAATCTTAATATACACTCATGAATATATGTGAGTCTTTGTCTGTCCTGTTGTCTTTTAACTCAATTAATTGCTACCATTTACAATGTCCACAGCATACATTTATGTTTCCAAAATATAGGTCATGCACAGGAAAAATGATTTCACATTTTTTCAATGTTCTATGCACCTCATCTTTTCATTCTCTCCAGTATTAGAATCTGTCATGTATCAAAGATGCTGGAAACCTTATTTCTAATGGAAGTGCTTTGTTCACACATTCTTTGATTTGACTGTGAGGAGATTGTAGTAAGAGTTTTTATATAAAATTAATTACTGTGAAAGTGTTGAAAAACAGGTTAAGTAGAGGTATGTACCAGGTACTTGGGCAGCTGAAAAAAAGTAGTTTACATTCATATGAATTGATGAAACGTTGACCAAAGTTTTAGAGCATAAATATTGTCTGGAGAATTATCTATTTAAGTTCTATATTGTCCTTGATATTATTTAACCATAAATATTTTGTTTTCTTTTGCAACAGATTTTATAAATTATGAATTAGAATAATTCATGCTGTTAAATTTCAAGTTAGAAAAAAATCTTGAATGAGAGAGAAAATTTTTGTAGTGTAGGGTAAGAAATTAAAAATTGGCGTGCTTCTTTTCAGGATTTAAAAAGGTTGAAGAAGTTGCATCAGAGTCCCATTGGCATGTTTCTTCATCTGTTTCACTTAAGGAGGAGTCTATTGGCCAAAGGCCCACCTTTATCCAGCCTATTTCAAGCTGCAGGGTATGCAGCGGGGAATCAGTCAGATTTCAAGCTAGGGTCTCCGGCATGCCCAAACCAAAAATCCAGTGGTTTCATAATCAACAACTCATGGTGCCAACAAAAGACTTAGTTTTCCACTTTGACGAGTCTACAGGCACAGCTATACTGATAATAGTAGATGCTTTTTTAGAGCATGCTGGCCAATACTCTTGCAAGGCAAGAAATAGTGCTGGAGAAACAACTTGTACAGCTACACTTACAGTGACTGAAGAAGGTAAAGCCCCATTTTTACTTCAAGGGGATTCAGTTTGTTGTATACCACCCTTCTACGCTGTTACTAATATTCTTTCCTTATTTCACACCTTTTCTTTACCAGTTATTGTTAGTAGTAGCTACTCTTTGTAACCGAACCACTCTCATTTCTTCTGGTTAAGCTGTAATATTTGTAAATTTGTAAATTTGTATCTTGGTATAGGTTAAAGAATAGAATCATTTTATTGAAGGCATTCAGGTTTTTAAAACAAGTAATTAAGTGATCTTTATAACATTGACTGAGGTATTTTGCACTATCCTGTAGGGAAAAAAAAAAAAAAAAAGAAAATACCTCCTTAACAAGTTCCATAATAAGTTTCCAATACTAAAATGGACAACTTCAGTGAAAGAAGAGACAAGCATCAGCTGTGTATCAACTGCATGACTAGCTTAGGCATCATTCATTATTCATATATGTGAATGGATAACCTTTGTGTCAAGGCAGTAGCGCATCTGGCATGCTGAGTTTTCAAATTAAGATCATTCACTTTCATCCTCCATGCTGTTTGCTTTTGTTTGGAGCATGGTCTAGTAAAGTTCTTTAGATACTAATATTGTTATTTTTGTTGCTTGATTACACAGTGCAAGCCCTAGGTAGTCAAAGTTCTGGGAAAGATGTAAAAGAGTCTGTCCGGTCACAGGCTATAACAGAACTTCATGTTACTCCTCTCACAAAGAAGAACATTAAAGCTTATAAAAAAGAATTTATATCAGTGCAACAGCCAGCACAGGAATTGGGTGTACAGGTTTTTGAAAGTGTATCAGAAAGTTCAACCATGAAGGCTACATCCATTGAAGAAATGGAAGCAATGCGCACACAAGTCCTTTCCCTAACATCTCAAAACACCAGAATCTCTATGACTGCTGCTTGGGAAATGAAAAACATCTCTCCAAAGATTCTCTTGCAACTCAGAGACCTAACTGTGACACATGGTGACACTGCTCAGTTTATGTGTGTCTTAGAAAATGAATACTTCTCTGAGTTTCTTTGGGCCCATGAAGGTGAAAGGATAGAAGTATCTGAAAAATTGAAGATATCACAAAAGGGAAGTGTCCTACTGCTCACAATCCTAAATGTCCAGCTGAGAGATCAAGGACTGTACAGTTGTACTGTCTATAATGATTACGGAGGGACAACAACCGCTGCAATACTAACAGTCAAAGGTGGTTATCTGACTTTTAACATTGTGACTTGAAATTTCATTATTACTGACTATTGCTCACTCATATTTCCTTTATTATGAATATTTAATTGAGAAAGTGCTAGTAATAATGCTTTGGAGTTTTTCCTTCAAATATACAGCTCTGCTTATAGCAGACGTAAGAACTGGGAAGTTGGTATTTACCAGCTGATGTTAGTAGTGCCTACCTAGAACTTCATGCCTCTTGTCAGCAAGTTACAGGTGTCTGAGGCTTTTTATTCCTCATATCCATCATGGTATGCAGTGAGATGTAAAACAAAACAGAATAGTAAGAAATTTTATATTTTGAGAATTCCTGAAGCTGGAATTTAAAGAAGATAAGAATGTGAGATAAACAATGTTCAACTAGATGCCTGATCATTTCAAACTCTGTGGGTCCAACTTTTTCCCAATAAATCTAGGGTTCCAACTCCAATGTTGCTAGTATAGGTTATTGTACTTGAAAATACTAACTAATACCCTCCAATGCCCCTAAGATTTAAGTACTTATTTTCACTAAGACTCCTTCCACTTCTTTCTGACATCATTGTATTAAAATGTTAGTTATGTAACCACTAGTGATGACCCAAAAATGTATTATCACCACCACTTACCAGGTGGTAGTATTTCTGCTGAGTTGAGAGCAGAAAATTAATATTGAATAATGAGGAAACTGTCGGCCCTGTTCTTTTGGCTCTTACATGTTGAAGTTTCTTTGCTCTTGAGCTGTGCAAAGTGCTTTACTTCTGCTACTACTTCCTAAACTGAGGATCTAAATTAAAAGCAAAGGCACGCTTGTATTAGGCATTACAGACAAAGTTTTTGTCCAATGAAAGTCCCATAGGTTTAGCTGGTACCTAGAATTAGCCAAACAGGAATAGAGCTCTTAAATGTGTAATCACTCATGTTTAATAACTTTGTTGTAGCACTAATTTGCTGGACATTCTTTCAGTACTAATTATTTTTGATTTTTTTTCCCCTAAGTATAAGGATGGTTTTTATTCCTGTAAAACATCTGACCTAATCCTTTTCCTAACTTTATTCTTACCTAGCTAAAGAAGCACAAGCCAAAGCAGTAACAAAAATTACCCTTGAATCAGATACTAAAAGCTTTAAAACAGCCAAAGATTGTCAGTTTAAAGCATCTGAAGTTAAGCAAGAATCTTCCAAGAAAACTTCGAGCTTGTTTATATCTACATCCCAAAGACTATATGAAACTGAGAAGCAAAAAACCAGAGTCTACTGTCCTGATGTTGTGCCATGTGAAGACATCACAGAAGTTGATGCAGAAGCACCAGAGTTTCTTAAAACTATGCCTTCAGAAACCACTGTAAAAGAAGGAGATGATGTGTTACTCTTTTGTATCATGAAAGGTGTGCCTACACCTTGTGTGGTCTGGCTGTACAATCAGCTAATAGTTGAGGAGTCTGCACTCTGTTCCTTAAAACATGATGGGCCACTGTGCAGTTTAAGATTGTTACAAGTTGGTCAGAACCACAAGGGTATATACAAGTGCAGAATAGTTAATCCTGCAGGACAAGCCGAGTGCAGCACCCATCTGAGAGTGACAGGTTGGCAACTGCATGTTCCTTCCAAGTATCAATCCCTTGTGATAGCATCATTGCACTCCGTTCCAGTACAATCAGTCCCTGGGAGATGATAAAGAACGAGAAGCATCTCATTAGTCTGTGCATTGTTGAATGTTTTCTTCAGGGATTTAAGGCATGATAAAGGCATGTTACATTAGAAACTTTCCTCCATCCTGCAAAACAAGAAAGCAAACTGTATAGAAAAGTCTACATTGCAAGAAAGTTTTAAAGCATTTGATTATTCTCAAAATTAATCAAATGTTTGAACTGTTTGGCATGCATTTATGTGTATGTATGTGTGAATTTCTGTATATTTGCAAGAGAGATTGAATATTTTTATGGCCTAAAGTGTTGATTGGCATGTTTAGCAACTATAGCTCAAAAGTCTTTGTCTTTTGATTCTAGCTCCTGAAAAACTTGTTCATGAGAAGCTAGAGGAAGAGACTGAAATGGAAGTGAAAGGTACAGTCACTGATGATGTTATACTGAATAATAAGTACCAGTAATTAGTAACATCATGAAAAGTTTTTATCTGCTTACATGGAGTGTCTAATGGGGAAAGACAGACATACTTTGAAGCATATTGGAACATGTTGCATGTTTGTTTTGATATGCAAAGGATTACCTGCATTATAAGGGTTATTTAAGTTTTAAAATATGTTTAAAACTTCAAATTTATGATTTTGCAGCCATATTCTTAACTTTTACTTCATGCTTTGCAGCTGTTTACAGAGCTTTTATTTGTTCAATTTCCTTTTGAGTGCATGGGATAGTTTATACCAGAAGGAAGTTATACAACTCTTAATCATACTATTTTCAAACAAGTTAGCAACCTAACATTAATGAGTTCAGTGGACATGGATGGATGGATGGATGGATGGAGTATACTAGAAAGCATTTGTTGTTCAGGACATGTGGAAGCCACACATTCCCATTGATTTCTTGCACTTTTTTTTTTTTTTTACATACTTTAATTCATCATTATATATCTCTTACCCTGGCTTGCAGATAGCATATGTGGTTCATGTTGCTTGCTTTTTTCCCCTGTGCGTAACACTGTGAAGTTAGTGGCTGTATTAGTTCGAATAAACGCCTTCTCGTTTCATGTTAGCTAATTACTTACTTTTTAAAATATATTTCAAAATATTTTTCCTCAATTGTTTGAGTATTTAATCTACAAACAGAGGGGTCAGAAAGGGCGTTTATTCTACTGTCTGCAAGTCAGGTAAGATTTTCTTCTTTGCAACTCAAAGACACACAGCTTTTCCAGGCAGCAAAAACATACACGCAGAAGAATATGTTATTTTGAAATTCATTTTTGCTTGTTCAAGAAGAAATTTCCACAGTCTGAAGAAAGAACAGACAACGAACGATTTTCGTGTCAATCTTTAAAACAGAGCAAGGCGTTGCGTTTATTCGAACAAATATGGTGAGTGAATTACTTTTTTTCCTGGGTGTGTGATGAAATCTGTTGCATGCCCATTTTTTATTTCAATATATTGTTATTTAATTTTTTTCAATCGGATGACAGGCAGAGCGTGATGTTGTAACCCAGTCTCCTTCTTTTGCAGAGCAGCGCAGAAAGGCAAACTTTGAGGAGCCTGGGACAGAGGCGGTGCTGGCTTGCCCCCAAAACTGTAAACCCACCTTCACACAAGGCCTCAAGTGTAGGTCTGTCTTGGAGGGGGACCCTGCACTCTTCCAGTGCAAGCTGGTGGCCTGCCCACCACCCCACATGGCCTGGTTTCACAACAACCGGCCAGTCCACCAGGACTGCCGCAAGGTGATCCGCACTGAGAGTGAGGAGCAAACGCACCATGCCAGCCTAGAGGTGCGGGATGTGCGTGAGCATGATGCTGGCAGCTACAGGGTATTTGCCATTAACAGTGAGGGCTCAGCTGAGTCCACTGCCTCGCTGCTGGTGGCACGCAGTGGGGAACAGAAGGTCTTGGGTTTTGCAGGGAAAGCAGAGCGGGTGCGTGAAAGCTGGGAGTGTTTGCTGCAGCAGCGGCAGGAGGACCGGCTGCGGGTGGTACTCCGCTGCACTGGCTCACCTTTTGACAAAGGGCAGGAGACCGAGCAGTTGCTTGGGGACAACTCCCCAGCCAGGGCCATGGTACGAACCATCCGTTTCCAGAGGCTGCCACTGGTGGGGCCTCACCGTCCAGGGCTGGCATGTGGTAGGGAGCACAGTGGCACGGTGGTAGATGCTGAGGAACTTCTGGATGAGGAGATCCGTTGGAAGCTGCAGCGGTTGAGGGAGGCAAAGAGGGCAGCACTGAAAAAGAAGCAGGAATCCCTCATGTCCATGCCCCAGAAGGGCCCTCCTGGGAAACCCAGACCACCTGAGGCAGCTACCAGGATGGATGGCTCGGGGTCTATTGCAGTGCAGGTAGTGAAGGGGTACTGCAGGTCCAATGCCACAGGGGAGAGATGGCATATGCCAGGTGGGTTCCTGGAAAACTGCCCACCCCTCTTTGTCCAGGAAGTTCAGCCCCAGGAGGTCATTGAGGGACACCGATGCATCTTCTCCTGCCTCTTCCATGGCCGCCCACAGCCTACAGTCACGTGGTACAACAACGCCAAGCCTGTGGGATGCATACGGGGGACAGCCGTTCACACCACAGAGTGCCGCTCTACACTGACCTTCCCATTTGTGCTCCCACAGCACAGTGGCAATGTCACCTGTGTGATCTTCAACCCCCTGGGCACAGTCAGCACCTCAGCTGCACTCCATGTGAGGCAGAGAAAACCAGTCTATGAGGCCACAGAAAAGAAGGAGGAAGTGGAAGGGAATGAAGAGGAAGGGAATAAAGTGGAGGAAAAGGTGAAGAAGGAGGGGGAGGAAGAGGAAGAAGTTGGCCTGGCTTTCACAGCAGAACAGGGACTTGCAAGTGCAGTTCCAGACTCAGATTTGCTGTCACTGCCTGTGGAAATCAAAATCACTGCCCCCACTCCAACACCAGAACAAGACACAGAGATGAGGGAGACTATGCAGCCCTCTACAGACCAGGCTGCTCCCACCATAAAGCACAAGTTCAAGTTTTCATTTGATGTGGGAAATAAGCCACCTCAAATTACAGCAGAAGCCCCAGCACACATTCATTGCCATGAAGGGGAGGCAGTGGTGTTGGAGTGTGCTGTGTCTGGGCAGCCCCCACCAGCTGTGGTCTGGTCCCTCAATGGCCAGAGCCTCTCTGCTAGTGAGAGGCTGAGGTTTGAGGAAGGCAAGAATGGCATGTACCGCTTACACATCCAGGGGGTCTCTGCCACAGATGCTGGGCTGTATTGTTGTGTGGCCAAGAATGTGGCTGGAGCAACACAAACTGCCTGTGAGCTGATAGTGCAGCCCAGTGCACCCAGGTTGTGTAGCAAGGATGGAGACACTGAGGAACTGTCTGCTGTGGGCCATATTCTGGACCTCCAAGACCACAGCACACTTGCAAAGGATGCAGAGGAAGAGATCACATGCTCCAAGGGGGAGGAGACACATGTACCCTGGTCACTGAGGCTGCCCCCATCTCCTGGTGAGCAGTTGGAAGAGGAGTGTGAGAAAACTCCTCACTTCAGGGAAAACAAGGAGAAGGAGACGATGGTGCTGGATATCACAGAAGTTTATGCAAGACAAGAAATAGGTTATAAAGAAGAAAATGTGAGGGATACAGATGGTATTTCTGAGATGAGGCAGCACAGGGGAAAAGCTGCCTCTGAGGAACAGAGCTTTGCCATTGATGTCACTGAGCTTCACCCCAGCACGTTCAGGGAAGAGCATGAACTGGTGGCCAAGGACTCGGGTCACTTTTCAGAGGAGCTGGAGACTGAAGGAGACAAGGTGGTACCACATACAGATACTCTGTCCTGGGACAGTTTGAAGTCACCATTTATGGAAGTGAAAGAGCAAACATATGCCTCTGAACAATCTACTCTGGCAAGTGAGTGTGAAGAGTCTCAGATTTTTATTCCTATATCACCTATGGTGCAAGAGAGGAGTGAAGTGCACATGGAGAAGAGTAATGTCCCTGACTGGGAGGCAGTATCTCCTGATGGGCCTCTTGTAGAAGAGGCAAATATCCCCAACCTGCAGAACAACATTGCAAGCACACCCACAAAGGAGCAGTTTGGCTTTTATGATTTCTCTACAGAGAAGCAGCAGGAGGAACAGGCCAAGGAGCAAGAGAGATCAGTTGATACTGAACAGGACATTGAGACTGATGATCTTCTTTGTAAAGAAGAAACGCTTGATGCTGGGGATGCCACACACTGGGAAATGCACAACAATGGACAGATGATTCAAGAAATGGAGTCTGATGCAGGCAACTCTTCTTTGAATCTTATCTTCACTCCTCCTTGTGTAGAAAACTCAGGTGAGGACTTTACTGAGGAAGCTGAGGTTCACCTAGAAGAAGTGCATTTCAAAGAGCAGCTCTTGCCATCTGAGATTGATGAGACCAATATCACATTCGATCTAAAGAAGTTCATGGAGCCCTTACCAGCTGCAGAGACTGTGGACACAGAACAGGCACAAACCCCCACAGCTCTAGTGAGTGAGGTGGTAGGAGTGTCTGGGCTCATCTCCCCTGTACACCAACGTGATGTGCTTGTGAAAGAGATGTCTCTCAGTGAGGAGCTGCGTTGGAACTACAGGATGCAGGAAGAGGAGGTCAGTGCTCAGGAGGAGGCACAGCCAAGAGAAATCAGAAGGGATGATTTGCAAGTCCCTAATGGGGATCTTAGCATCATGATATCTGCTGAAAACAGATCTTCTGCTGAAGAAATTAATGAATCAGAGGTTAGTGTATGTGAGGAGGATTCACTTGAGGGACAAATTCATAGTTTCCTAGCGGAGTCCACTGCAGATTTCCAAAGAGAAGTCCAGGAAACACATGTGTGGGAGAGTGAGGAACAAGTCGAGACCACAGACTCCCAGAGTGACAGCTTCATCACTGACTTGAAAAAAGCTGCACATGAAAAGAAACTCCAGGCTGGGCATCAGCCTGAGGGGAAAGAAGGTTCTGGTGTAGAAAAGGTCTTTGAGAGAGGAAGGAGCAGCTCCACCTGTGAGATAGAAAGCACAGATTCCTCTGAGGTGATGCTCAGGGACATCCACCAGGAACCAAACACAGCCAAGGTCTTATCTTTTGGACAGCTCTTACTTGGTTTGATAAGGGATGATCCTATGGCACAGAAGAACCAAAGGAAGGAGTCTTGGGATAAGAAGAAGACTCCCAGTGAGGAAGCCTCTGAGACTAACCTGGATGGAGAAGGATCATGGGAGGATATTTCTGCAGATCCAGAGCCCAGTGCTGTTCCATGCTCAGAGCTGGAGACTGACTTGCCCCTGGCCAAGTATTTAAAGTCAACTGGGATGCAGAAAACTCCCGATCTCACAGGAATAGTTCAGAAGGAGAAGCAAGAGACCATCACTTCACTGGAGGTGGAAGAAGTTACTTTCAGCACGGTTTATGACTATTATAACAACAAACAGGAACTTGTTCGGCCTTTCTCTCCTGAGTCAGAAATGTCTATAGAGCTGGAGAGTGGGAGTGGAGATGAGTCACCTGATTCAGACCGCTTCTACACCCCTCCCTCCTCAGTGGAGATCTTTGAAACTGCTTCATCAGCATCCTACCACACACCACTCAGCACACCTGAGCGCTACTCCACACCGTCTGAGGGCTCAGGATACGGCACACCTCCTGAGCGCTACTCCACACCATCTGAGGGCTCAGGATACGGCACACCTCCCGAGCGCTACTCCACACCATCTGAGGGCTCAGGGTACAGCACACCTCCCGAACGCTACTCCACACCATCTGAGGGCTCAGGGTACAGCACACCTCCCGA
>JANVCC010000022.1:17660709-17727920 GCA_025345505.1 Todiramphus chloris collaris
CGCTACTCCACACCATCTGAGGGCTCAGGGTACAGCACACCTCCCGAGTGCTACTCCACACCGTCTGAGGGCTCAGGATACGGCACACCTCCCGAGCGCTACTTCATGCCATCTGAGGGTTTAAAACGCAACACACCCTCAGAACGCTATTTCACACCCTGCGAGGGACCCTGCTCTGCATCAGGGGACAACACACCACCAGAGCGCTACCGAACACCTACTGGGGAGTATATGGATGCCCTGACCATGCTTCCACTCTGTGAGAGAAGAGAACAACCTCCAGAACAGCCACAGGCTGAGGTGTTTAGGACTCCCTCTGAATCCCTGGAGCCATCAGACAGGGAGATGCCACCTGCATTCCTCAAGGCATTGAGCAGCAAGAGGCTGTATGAGGGCAGCACGTTGAGCTTTGTAGCTGAGGTGGTGGGTGTGCCCAAGCCAAGTGTGAAGTGGTATCACAATAAATCTCTGTTGGAGCTGAATGAGAGAGTGCAGATGGAGAAGGATGGGAACAAATATGTGCTGGAGATCACTAACATCCAGAAAACTGATGGAGGACAGTATTTGTGCCATGCAGTGAACATTATTGGAGAAGCTAAAAGTATCACACAGGTGGAAGTTTTGTCTGAAGATGGGCGGTCACTAGCACTGCCACCCCCTGTCACCCACCAGCATGTTATACACTTTGACTTGGAGGAAAACACATCTTCAAGGTCACCTTCCCCACAAGAAATCCTTCTGGAAGTGGAGCTGGATGAAAATGAGGTGAAGGAGTTTGAGAAGCAGGTCAAAATCATAACCAGTCCTGAGTTTAGCCCAGATAAGAAGACCATGGTGGTTTCCCTAGATGTCCTTCCACTTGCCTTGTTGGAGCAAGCTGCAGGCTTGGCCATGGAGGAGAATGACGATGTAAAAATTGATTTTCAAGTAACTGAAATGCCTCCCTGTTTTGCTGTGCCCTTTGCGGATGTCAAGGTGACAGAAGGCTTGGAGGCAGTGTTTGAGTGTGTGGTAACAGGTACTCCTGTCCCAGCAGTGCAGTGGTTTAGAGGTGACAGTTGTGTGACACCTGACACAGGGAAGTATGTTGTGAGTCAGAAGGAGGGATTTCATAGTCTGAAGGTTCAAGACGTAGGTCCTTCAGATGGTGGCTGGTATCACTGTCGGGCAATCAACAGACTGGGAGAAGCAATGTGCAAAGGCTCCCTCATAGTCATGGCTCAGCAGGTAGCAAGCACTAAGATGACCAGTGAGACAGTTGCGGGCAGCAAAACACACAGGCCCCAGAAGTGTGACTTGCTTTTGAGTAAGATGGTGAGCCCAGGTGACCAGTCAGAAATAGAGCTGGAGTTTGAGTTTGAGCCACATTTAGATGACTCAGAGAAAGCAATCCGACTGCTTGCGGTGACTGAACAAGAGCAGGAAGTGGCAGGGGAGAAGTGTGTCAATATTAATTTTGATGTGTTTGCAGAGCCATCCCAAGAGGAACGGGTTGAGTTTAGGGCAGAGGACTCAGAGAGCTGCAGCTTTGAGTTCGAGGTCACAGAAGCCCCTCCCAGGTTTCTGAGGCTTATTTCTGACTACAGTACATTTGTAGGTGCCTCAGCATGCTTCCAGTGTCTTGTGACTGGTTCCCCCCACCCAAGTGTCTGCTGGTATAAGGATGGGGTGTTGTTGGAAGGGGACAGGTACTGTGCACAGGAAGAGCAGGAGGGCTGTCATAGCCTGACTATTGAAAACTTGATGCAAAGTGACAGTGGGCAGTATAAATGTATAGCTACTAACAGGGCAGGAATTGCTGAGACTTGTGCTGTGTTAACATTATACTAAATTTCCATAATTTATTTCAGAATCTCTTTTGAAACACTAAATGTTTTTTATGCTGTTGTTCAGTGCAGCTAAAAATGCAGCACTCATTTTAGGGGCATTTTTTTTTCATCTCTTTAGGGATGAAAACCACTTTATGTGGGAATGTTTCTGTCTCACTTTAACTTGTCTTCACTGGGGAATTTAAGTGAGATTTAATCTGTGCACACTTTCTGCACTGAGGTATATTTCAGGCTACTTCCAAGCTCCTTGCTCATTCTTGTAAAGATATTGTAATTGACACTCATCTATGTAGAACTAATATATCCGTATAGTGTACATATTCCTGTCTTTCTGTAACTGTGAAACCATTGTTTTGTTTAGGCTAGAAATCATCTGAAAATGTAGAAACCACATTTTTCTTGTAACCTAAAGGTATGGAATACTAACTTATATTTGTTGTTTAGTTTGGATATAGTTCTGTGAAAGAACTCCTCAAATTGGTATTCCCCCTTCTCACAATGTTGTGCCAGAACATGTCAGTTTCACTGATTCAAATCCTGTGTTTACAGTTTCTATCACTGCAAAATTCTTACATTCATGGGTCTCATTTAACTGACTCATGGAATTAAATGACTTTTTCTCAAGTCATTATAATTATGTTGTTGCAAAGAAAAGCAACACAGTGGGAAGAAAATGAGTTTTGCGTTAGTGGAGACTGGACAGGATTTTTTTCTCTATTACCAAGTAATAAGCATGAAAACATATTTTGTACTGTATCTTTAGAAGTTAAAGGGAAAGGAGAGGGAGCATATTAAATCAATGATGTAGCTGTGAGTTCATTAAAATAATTTTGGTTGTCCCCATATTCCAGCGTCATTCATAAAAAAAATACGTAGTAGTAAAAAAGTGAGAGATTTTTATGCAGTTTTCATGTTTCACATTAGAAATAAATCTCTACATATTACTTTTCTCTTTTTTTTTTTTTTAATTAGTAATGGTTAAGTGTGCTATGTGTCAAGATGACCAGAAATAAGTAAAATACATTTGACTGTTATCTGTGTCATTTTCTCAGCAGAAGAGGTTTTTACTTCAATGTTCTCAATATGAGTATATTTTTGTATTTAATACTAATATTTAGGAGGAGGAATTGGCAGCAGCTGACATAAATCAGAACTAAATCTATCTTACAAAAATGATGATAAATTGATTAAGAAAATATATTAAAAGTATGAAAGTTATTAATATTTATCAGCAGTTAAATAACTCTCTAATGTATGTGCCAGCTTTCTGGTTACTTATATGCCAACTTTAAACCAGGAGTTCAACAACCCTAAACAAAAATTATTTTTACTTGGATTACCTATTCATGAAGTTCTTCCAGTTATTTGCAAATTGCTGTTGGTTGCCTTGAAAAATGCTTTAAGGAGCATGTTGATTATAAGCGTAAGACAAATACCCCTATAGTACATTCGATTATGTTCATGCATGTTCTAATTTATGAGTTCGATGTGTCCGCACGCTGAGTTCAGCATGCCTCAAAAATCTCAATAATCTTTTAAGACTGCCCCATCACCTGCCTGGGATAGTAATTTTTGATCAAAAGTTTTGCTTCACCTAATTATGTTTCCCAATACAAACTTAAAAGTTAGGAGTGACAAGTTCTAATGATCCATTACATGGGGAAAATTACTGGAGTGTTTAGACTAATACCAATGTGTCACTTCAGTTTCTTCTCAGTTGTGACTCTGTGATAAATATTTAATGTTTTATGTTGCTAAAAGGCAGAAATAATTGTGATTTTTCTGAAGTAATGATGTTAGGAAAGAGAAGCATGAATGTCTGATCCAATGTCGTGCTGGGCAAGAATTGCTTCATGATCCATTCCTTGTGTAGATGTGTAGCCCTAACTGATTTGTCAGATAGAAGAGATCCCTAGGGAAGTTGGCACAGATTGTCTGACGCTATACATCAGCTGTGATATGAGAGGTCTTTTAGGTCCAAAGACAAAGAGGTCAGAGGCCCTTTGGTTAGGTCCTAAGTAATTATGATGTCTGTTTAATTTGCACATAAATGAACTCCAATTTTTAGCAGAATCAGGCTCATAACTTGTTGAAACCATAAACCAGACAAGTCCAATTTAATGTTCATATCTGAAATACCCAGCCAAGCATCTTTACCTTTACCTGTGTAGTAGTGTTTGTGGTTTAAGTCTTGGTTCAAGTTTCATACTTTAGTCAGGAGCACTATCATGTACTTATGGAGGGACAGTCCCACCTCAGCTACAATAATGTAAATCTGGAGTAATTCTAGGTTTGAATAAGCTTACTCTGGGGCAATTGGTATAGCTTGGAGCCATGGTTTACCATCTCTCTTCAGAATTTCCTGATTTCATAGGAATTACAAAACTCACAATTTCATTGTCAGGTTGAATGTTGTCTTCATTTCTACAAAGCAATTTTCTCAAATACAGGATGAATTATGCTTGTTTGTCATCAATGTGTATTGAATGTTAACATGTATGGTTAATTTGTGAAATAAATATGTAAATGATTTAAGTCTATTGATTCCTGTACTTCATTCATTTCACTAAAATGTGAAAAAGTATCAGTCTATTTTTTCTGTCATAAATACCCAGGAATGCAAAAAAGTGCAGTAAATTTTTGCTGCACTCCCGTATAGAAAGTGTTCTCATGTTTGTTAGCATAGATTCTGCAATTCTTATACTGTATTAAGGGCCTGATTCTGCCACCCTTTCACTAGTATTTTGTATTTCTGGGGAAACTGTCCTACTGTTTTAACAAGGCTGGTAGGTAATTCTGAAGGACTAGTGTAATATATATGTATTTTTCACTTAAGCATCTCTTCTCTGCAGTTGATTGCTGTATGCACTGTGTTATGTCAGGTATATTACAGTATTTGTGACAAGATTAGTAATTGCTAAAACTAATGAGAAACAATTGGGTATGGCATAATCTGTTCTTTATAATTGTTACTGGAGTGCAGCAAAAATTATCATCTCACAGTAAGTTTTAGAATTTAAGGCACTGTAATTAAGAAACTTATCAAGGTTCATCATTACAGTGCCTGGAGATGTTTTTCCACTCTGCTTTTTTTTTTTCATTTTTAACAAGTCGTGTCTTTCATGTCAAATACTGTGGGCCTTAACTGAGCAAACTTGACTCAATGAGGACAGTAGGATTTGATTTCCACAGGTTTTCTTTGCGCTGTGCTTTTCATGGATGGTTTGTTCTGTAGTCTCAGACTTCACTGATGTTTCTAGTGTGAAGCGTCTGCAGAGAATGACATATCCTTGTCATCATCTTCCTCTCATTTTTAAACCACCATTAGAACAAAGTGGTCCAACACATAAATGTCTAAATTCAAAAAGGCAAGAAAAAGAAAAACATTGAAGTGCTCTGTCCTCCTTTTCTCTGGTGTTGCAGGAGTTTTATTTGTCAATATTGTGACAGGGAGTGGTTTAAAAGCAGAGATTTAAATCAATGACACTGAATCATGGGTGAAAAATTGTGATTTTACTAATAATGGTGTTGTACATATAAGGGTCTAATGACAAAAACAGGACAAAGCTACTGATGATGGAGAGATAATATCTTAGTATGTTAGACAAAAGATAACAGTTGAAAGATATTAAGTAACTGCACCATAAGAAAGGTTGGTGCACTGAAAAATTCATGTAATTCTTCCAGTCCTAAGTTTCACATTCAGCTTTTTTCTTAGTGTTGTGAATTAAACCAGGGTCTTAGAGCTGCTTTGCTGTACTTGTTTGTATGAGTGTACATACAAATACGTATGGCACATACCACTTTAATTACATTTGTGAAATGCACCAATGTTGCTTGATTGTTACTTGCACTGTACATCCTGGAGGTGTTCCTAACTCATACTGTGATGTCAGGTTTAAAGAGATAACCATGTTGATCCAGATGGGAAGTTCATAAGTAACCTGACAGCACAACATATCTTTTTGTAGGTTTTGGTAGGCATGTATTTAACAGCAAGAGGACCTCATGTTTGTTGTTAACTGCTGTACAGTATTGAGAAAGCCTCCAGATATAAAATAGTAGTTGCACTAACACTGTTTATTGCTATTTACAAGTGTTGTCTTAGACATTCTAGTAAAACTAAACATTTTTTTTCCATACAGACATCGATAGCTCTCTTATTGTGTCTTCTGAGGATGGAAGAAGCGAAGGCTATAGCAGCAGCCTTCAGTTGCCTGATATAGAGAAAACACTTGAATTTGGGCCTGAAAAACCAGTTTATTCCAGCAAAGCAAAGACAAAAATGGAGGAGGGGGACAAAGCCCCTGTTTTCCTCAAACAAGTCTCAAATGTTGATGTCTGGCAGGGAGATGTGGCTAGGTTCTCTGTTACTGTTACTGGTAGCCCCACACCCAAAATCCAGTGGTTTTTCAATGGTATGAAGCTAACTCCATCCATGGACTGCAAGTTAGTGTTTGCTGGCAACGACCACAGCCTCATCCTCCCATATGCAAGTGTGCAGGATGAGGGCGAATATGTGTGTGTGGCCAGCAATGTACACGGGGAGACCACATGCAGTGCCCACCTCCACGTGCGACAGCGGATACCAGGGGTCCCTTGCTTTGCCAGAGAACCAGATAGTGTCCAGTGTGCACCAGGCTTCACTGCAATCTTTGAATACACCGTGGCTGGGGAGCCATGCCCTGATGTGCAGTGGTTCAAGGGGAGTGAGCAGGTCTTTTCTGATGCACGTCATTCTGTTGCTCACCACCCTGATGGCTCAGGCTCCCTGACAGTGTGGGATTGCATGGAGGAGGACAGTGGGCTTTACACGTGCAGGGCAGTGAGCACCCTGGGCGAGGCCACATGCTCTGCTGAGCTTCTTGTGCTGCCTGAGGAGCATGCTGTGTGTAGGCAAAGCCTGGCCTTGCAGCACCCTGTGGTTGCAGAGGACCAAAGTTCCCTCTCCTATGAGGAGGCTGGTGAGCTTCCTGCCATAGAAGAAGTGCTCAGCCTTGAGGCCATGAGGGAGCCCCTGGCTCTCCTTCAGCTCCAAATGAGCCAGGTGGAGCATGTGCTGCCCAGGGAGGACGTCTTGCCAAGCCTGCCATCATCCTGCCTGGCTGCACAGAATGTTGAAGAGATGCTCACCCAGGTGGCCACAACAGAAGAGATCAGGAGGCTTGTGGCAGAGCCAGTACAAATCCTCCCTGCTAACCCCCAGGGTGTGATGCCTGAAGCAGTGATGGAGACTCAGCTGACAGGCTGCCTTGGGACTGTATCTGCACAGACACTCTTGCCCAAAGAGCAAGTCATCCCCAAGGCATCAGAGCAAATGGCTGCTTTGAAGACAGAGTCTTCCCAAGCTCTTCTACAGGTGTCAAGCACCACTGAGAGCTGTGCCATAGATGGTGACAACATACAGGTCCTTGAAGGCTTCCAGGCTGTGCAAAGTGACCTCAAGGCTGAACCCAGGTTTCTCTCTGAATTGGCCTTCACTGGGGGCCAAGCTGTCCCCCTGGAGAACACTTTTTCCCTAGAAGCAGCAGAGGAAGATTTTGCTGCAAGAATCCATGAGGGACAGGCTGTGAGATTTTCCTTGTTACTGGAAGAAAACCAGCCCCTGGAGGAGGAACATGTTGTCAGTCTTGCCAGCCCACTTATGCAGTGTCCAAGGGCAGGGAGACAGCCCCATGAAACAATGTACACTCACCAGCTCCAGCCTACCCAAGTCCTCAATAAAGAGAGTGAGCTCACTGCTCAGGCTCCCAAGAGCTTCAGCTTAGACATAAAGTCTCAAATTAGAAATGCACTGAAAGCTGCAGTGGTAAGTGAGCAAAACCTCTTGTTTTCAGAATGGTTGGCTGATAAAGAAAACGTTGAAGTACAGACAATAAACATCACCAAGGAACACAAACACACCCTCTGCACCTATATTGTGACCACAGGAGTACTTGCTCCCGTAGAAATCCCAGTCTCCTTGGGAGAAGTCAACATTCAGACATCTGATCAGAAAACGGTCTTGAAGGAGGCTTTCTATTCTATCATTTGTGAAGAAAAACATCTCTTGACAGATGAAAAATCCAAAGCATTGCCAGTCTGTTCAAGCCCACATCTCTCAGGAAAATCCTATGATGAAACGTCTGAGCTGGCACCTCAGCAGGCTGAGAGGACTATGGAGGCAGATATACCCCTGGAGAAGCCTTTGTCTGCACAAGTAATCAACATTGTCACTGGGTATGATCAAATCAAGGATGTGGGCACAGATGCAGCCACTGCCACTGTAGCCTCTGTGGATGTTCCTGTTGAGTCACCCACAGAAATACTGAAAAGGAAGGAGAAAAGGGAAGAAATATGTGAGGAAGAGGCCAGAGAGGATCTTGGAACTAGAACTGGAAAGACAGAGAATGAGCTAAGCAGAGAGAGTTATCCCATCATACACAGGAAGCTGGTTGACACTGTTGTGGAGGAAGGGGAGAGTGTCAGTCTGGTCTCTGTCATAAAAAATGTCAGGGAGGTGAACTGGTACTTTGAGGGTAAACTGGTGTCTTCAGGTGACAAATTCAAGTGTTTGCAAGATCAGGACACTTTCACACTAGTAATAAGCAAATTGTGTGGGGAGTTTCATCAAGGAGAGTACACCTGTGAGGCACTGAATCAACATGGAAAAAGAGCAACAGCAGCAAAACTCACAGTTGTTAAAAGAGGTTCGATAAATATAGGGGATAAAATACTGCCTTTCTAATACACTGCTCAACTAATGAAACTGCCCTACTATCTATCTGTCTTTGGATGCAGATGCAGTATTAATGTCATCATGCCACTAATCAGGGGGGCCCCTTTCTCTCTGAATTTATGGTCTCTTTTTACCACATTGCAAAGTCTGTCACTTCCCTCACCCCAGTCTTTGTTCAGGAACTTTTGCTACTTCTGGTTCTCATCACCAGCACAGTCACAACAAGCTGTATCTCAGTCCTGAGCACTTCTCCCATTCTTGCCTGTGAGTGGACCTGCTTTTCCCACTTCCCTTACTGCTGCATCCTCTTACGGTCTTTAGAGTCATTGCAGTTTCAGCACAATTTCTCACTCGCACCATAATGTCTCACAGTTCCAGGATAGCATGGTATATATTTGTATCTCCTTGTTATTGTACATCACTACTGCACATTGGTTTTCCAGTTTTTCCACCACTCTGTGTGTTTCCTGATGTCATTATGCACCATAACGCTGCCTGTCCACTAAGCCGGATACTGCTTCCATTTCTTACAGATATTTTTTTCTTTCACAGTCACTTTATGTAGATTGCAAGTAAATCGCATTTTGGTTTGGTTTGTTTTCTTGTTTTGTTTCAGTCAGTCACTTCACTGTTGCTTTCCAGAGTGTCAGCAGGCAGAGCTTTGAGTTACTCTCTGCTTCTGATTTCAGTTGCACCGATCCTGAGGAGGAGGCTTGAATCTCTGGAGGTGGCTGTAAATCATGTGGCCAAATTTACCTGTGAGGTAGAGACTGCTCCCAACGTCAGATTCCAGTGGTACAAAGCCGGAAGAGAGATATACGATGGGGACAAGTATTCCATTCACACCTCTAACTATCTCTCAACATTGGAGATCCCGAGGCCTCAGGTCGTTGACTGTGGAGAGTATAGCTGTAAGGCTTCCAACCAGCATGGCAGTGTAAGCTCTACAGCACATTTGACAGTGACTGGTAAGTACAGACTTCCAAGCACTTCTGCATCAAGTATCTTGGTATATTGTAATGCTTTCACTGCTATACTTACAAATGATTATGGTAGGGCTCTTGATTATTGTTGTTATATATGCATACTTCATTTTGGCAGGAACAAGCAATGAAAAGGAATATTTTTTTTGCTTTTAGGTGCTTTCTGTACCTAGAAAAGGGGTTCAGGGTGAAAAGTTTCAGAAGGGAAGAAATGGGAAAGAGAGAGTGGGAGGAACTAGATCATCAACAGAATAGGATTATTTTATGAATGCATTCTTGAAGGTTTATTTAACTTCCAGACAAGAAAACATACACTTTTTAAATCTGATTTCTTTGGTCTAATAATCACTGTGTTTATCCTAGCATCCTACATTTACCCTGCAGCTATACTTGTGAGGCAGGCTATGCAACTACTCATACCTGACAACGGTGTGCTATGGCCAGAGGGGAACTGTGTGTGATTGGGGAAATAGATCTTCTTAAACAAACAAACAAAAGAGGGTTTAAAGCTGTTTCAATTTGGAGACTTATTTTGTCTATTGAGAGGTATATAATTCTCTTCTCCTCCCCCCCCCTTAAAACACCCTGCCATCTTTTAGACTTTTAGGGTATGATAGCTTTTTTTTACTCTGGCTTTTCTCTTTGTGGGAGTAGTCTTTATGTGATCTTTGTTAAGTGCCAGATGCTAGAGAATAAAGAATGATGCACAAACTGAATTGCATGCAACTTGTCCATCTTGAGGGAATGGTGAGCAAACATGACAGTCTTGGGTGAGGAAGCTCTAGCTTGTGGTTTATTTTCCTTTAGTTTGTACATTGCTCCAAAGATTCAAAATGCCTTCAAGCTCTGGAGCAATATACAGACCCAAGAAGTACCAAACCAAAACCCCAGATTAATCATCTTGAACACCTCTTATCTCCTTCACTGCTGGCTTCTTTTGCTTAAGAGTGTCCAGTGACAAACTGGCCCCTCTTGCTCTCTATCCTTGGCAAATGTGGAGAAAGAGCATAAGCTTTGCTTCTCACCCTTGGATAACATTGAACCCCTTTGTTTTGCAGAAGCGTTTCCGCCAACGTTTCTTACCAGACCTGAATCTATCACTACTTTTGTGGGCAAAAGTGCCAAGTTCCTGTGTACTGTTTTGGGCACACCAGTCATCGATGTCTCCTGGCAGAAAGATGGCACAACCATTTTGCCTTCGGACCACCACAAGATCTCCAAAGTGGAAAATAAACATGTATTAGAAATTTCCTGTCTCACCACCACTGACAGAGGAGTTTACACTTGCAAAGCTTCCAACAAGTTTGGGGCTGACATTTGCCAAGCTGAAATGGTCATTATAGACAAGCCTCACTTCATTAAAGTTTTGCAGTCAGTGCAGTCAGCAGTCAATAAAAAAATACGTCTTGAATGTCAGGTAGATGAAGACAGGAAAGTAACAGTAGGGTGGACAAAGGATGGAAACAAAATCCCACCAGGCAAAGATTATAAGATATATTTTGAAGACAAAATAGCATCGCTTGAGATTCCTCTGGCTAAGCTCAAGGATTCAGGCCATTATGTGTGCACTGCCTCAAATGAGGCAGGAAGTAGCTCCTCTTCCGCCAGCGTCACAGTCAGAGGTAAGATCATCTTACACACCCCCTTTACCTTTGTTCTTCATGTATTCCCCATTTTTTTCTTTTGCAGGCAAAAGACTTCTTTGGGCTGAAATCACACTGTGAACTCTTTTCAGACTTGGTATCAGGTCCTTTGATCTTTTGCTCATTTCCTCTGCTGCCTTCTTATGGAACTGTGTTACTTCAATATTTCTTCCACCAGACAGATTCAAGAAATCCTCCTGCATGCAGGGGAGAGATGGATGGAGAGGTCAAAAGACATCACAAGAATGGGAATTTAGCAAAGATGATGCTGATCTTTTCTGAAGTCATGTTTTTTTCTTGCGTTGAGAAGCAATCTTTCAGAGCTTTGTACTTCAGACTTTTCTTCTTTTTATCTTTTTCATTTTTTTCCTCTTTCTTCTTCTTTCTTCCCTTTTCTTCCCTTTTCTTCTCTTCCCATTTTTAGAACCACCATCCTTTGTGAAGAAGGTTGATCCATCTTATTTACTGACCCCTGGTGACTCTGCACGCCTTCAATGTAAAATCAAAGGGTCTCCTGAAATCCAGGTGACTTGGTTCAAAAACAATAAGGAAATCCGTGAAAGCAACACACACAAGATGTCCTTCGTCAATTCTGTGGCTGTGTTAGATATTTTGGAGATGAAAGTTGATGACAGTGGGAGCTACTCGTGTGAAGCTGTAAACGAGGTTGGCAGTGACAGCTGCACCACTGAAGTAGTTGTCAAAGGTCCGTTCGTCTTGCTGCTGTCTATCATATTCTTGAGAAAAACCTTACCTTCTTTTAATTTTTTTTTTTTTTTGCATGATTGACTAATTCTTTTCTGCTGCTTTTATAGAGCCTCCGTCTTTCATCCGAACACTCGAACCAGCAGAGATAGTGAAGGGTACAAACCCTGTTCTTCAATGTGAGGTTGTTGGCACTGGACCATTTGACATTAGCTGGTACAAAGACAAGAAACAGATTCGCAGTAGTAAAAAATACAGGTTGACCTCTCAGAAGACTATAATTTCTCTGGAGGTGTCCTCTTTTAATAGCGCGGATGTTGGTGAATATGAATGTGTGATAGCTAACGAAGTTGGAAAGTGCATATGTAGTGCAACATACATCTTGAAAGGTTAGTGGGAGAGAGAAAACTCTGCTTATTGAAAGTATTGGCAAATTCCTCTCATTTTTAAAATGTCTTTTCTTTGGATTTGTGGGTGGCTAGGGAGGGTGCGGAGGGATAATATCTTCTTCTTCTCTTAAAATTCTTTGTATATCTTAACTCTTCTCTGGTGTCAAACCTGTGAATTTGAAGAACATTGAGATTAAAGAGCCATGCATTATCTCCCAACTGGGGAATGCAACTCTTCTCTTTGCCTTCTCTTTTGCTGAATTGTGCCATGTACTGCACATAATGTCGCATAAAGCTGTATTTAAGCAGCAGTTTTCATGGGATGCTGAGGTAGAAGATGAGCATTTCTTCTTGTCTCTTTTCTTTGAACTAGAACCACCATCTTTTATTAAGAAAATTGAAAATGTGACAGCTCTGGCTGGAGATAGTATTACATTACAGGCTGTGGTGAAAGGGTCAGAGCCTATTTCTGTGATGTGGATGAAGGGCAAAGACATTATTCAAGATGATAACAAAGTGAGAGTAACATTTGAACATGGTCTAGCAACACTGCAAATTACTGGTGTCCAGCTGACCTCTGGTGGCAAATACACCTGCGTGGCTGAGAATGAGGCAGGAAGTCAGTCCTGCTTTGGTGAACTAGCAGTGAAAGGTCAGTGGAGTAGTGCTGTGATCCCTACATTGTCTCCTACCTAAGAAGAAGAGCATTTTCCTTTTGTCCTTAACACCAGTTATTTAATTCTGTTGTAGAACCTGCCAAAATAATTGAAAAATCTGAAATGATCCAGGTAACAGCAGGGGAACCAGCCATTTTGGAGTACACTGTCACAGGCACACCAGAGCTAAAAACCAAATGGTTCAAAGATGGAAGGCCACTACCTGCCAGCAAAAAATACAGGATCAGCTTTAAAAATAACATTGCCCAGCTCAAGTTTTATGCCACTGAAATGCAGGACAGTGGCGAGTACACCTTTGAGATATCCAATGATGTGGGCATCAGCTCTTGTACTACCAGCTTCACTGTGCTAGGTTGGTACTGACTCTTTGTAAAGACCCCTGACACTCTGCTCTGAGCCCAACAGAGCCAGAAGCAGAATTGCATGCTTGTTTTGCTCACATGTTGGTTTCTTTACTTTTTTCACTCTCAACAGATCGCACTCTCCCTCCATTTTTTACTAAACCGCTGAAGAATATTGACAGCATCATTAACACCTCATGCCGTCTAGACTGCAAAATTTCAGGCTCTCTTCCAATGACCGTCTCTTGGTTTAAGCAGGACACTGAGATCACTTCAAGTCCCAAGTACACAGTGCACTTTGCAGAAGGCTCTGCATCTTTGGAAATAAAACACCTAGATGCAAGTGATGCTGGTGTCTACATTTGCAGAGCCACAAACTCTGCTGGTAGCAAAGACAGCAGTAGCACTTTGTTTATAAAAGGTTTGGCAATTTGTTTCACATTTCTTGGAGTATTCGTTCTCATGTGATAATGCTTTTCTTCCCCAAATTGAAGTCCTTGTGACTTACTCTTGACAATTGTTTCTTTTCAATGCAATCTAGAGCCACCCAGCTTCACTGTAGAACCACAGTCACAAGATGTACTGCCTGCGTCAACCGTACGTTTTAAAGGCACATTTAAAGGCACAACACCACTGACAGTGAAATGGTTTAAAGGTGATATTGAGCTGGTGACAGGAGGACAGCACTACATTATGACAGAAGCATTAGCAAGCTACTTGGAACTTTACGCGGTCAAACCAGCGGACTCAGGAAAATACACCTGCAAAGTCTCCAATGTAGCTGGTTCAATAACACGCAGTGCAGTCTTGTTTGTAAAAGGTTTGCATTCTTACCCTGTCTTAAACTTTTAGCTGCTGAATTGACACAGTAGCACTCTTTCCTGCCTTCTTTGTCTTGAATACCCTTCTTTAATCCACAGAACCTGCTGCCTTCAAGGAGAAGCTAGAGCCAACCTATCTGGTAAAGAAAGGCGGATATGCCAAGCTGACCTGTGAAGTCACTGGTACTCCTGAGATTAAAATCACATGGTTTAAGGATGATAGAGAACTAAAAGACAGTGACAAATACAGGATGTCTTTTGCAAACTCCTTCGCAATACTCAATGTTACAGAAGTTGAGACTGAAGACAGTGGGGAATATACTTGTGAGGCCAAAAATGATGCTGGAAAAGATATTTGCAGTAGCGTTGTTACAATCAAAGGTGTGTGTGACATTCAGCCACTCAGTTTGTCCCTTTGAACTCAGGGCAGTTTTACAGTATGATTAATACAAAAGTATGATTAATACAACCTGTACTCTCTCTTTTGAACTGTAGAGTCACCTTATTTTAGCAAGGAGTTTCAATCCATGGAAGTCCTGAAGGATTCTGATGTGGTTTTGGAGTGTGAGGTGCTTGGCACACCTCCCTTTGAAGTGTTTTGGGTGAAAGATGATAAACCCATGCGGAGCAGTAAGAAGCACAGAATAAACATTGAGAAATCTTTGATTAGCCTCCAAGTTTTCAGGTTTGATGCTTCTGATGTTGGCAAGTATCAGTGTAGAGTAACAAACGACGTCGGGAGCTGCCTCTGCAGTTCGGAGGTCATACTGAAAGGTTAGTGCAAGGTGCAGAATGCCACTAGCATGCTCTTATCCCAGTGTGGTTTCCATGCCACACTGTTGTGCACCAGGCATGTACTTATATAGCCACTTTCTTCCTGCCAGAGCCGCCACAATTCTTGAAGAGGATAGAAAACATTAGTTCCCTTCGAGGGGGCACAGTGGTGTTTCAGGCCAGTATTAAAGGCTCCTTGCCCATCACTGTGTCCTGGCTGAAAGACAATGATGAAGTAATTGAAGACAGCAATATCAAAATGACCTTTGTCAACAATGTTGCCACTCTTCTGGTGAGGTCTATTGAACTGAAACATGATGGGAAATATTTCTGTCAGGCTAAAAATGAGGCAGGAATTCAGAGATGTTCTGCTCTGCTGACTGTCAAAGGTTGGTCCTGCCCTGAGGGCTTGCAGCAATCTCAGAATGTTCCCTTGTGGCTTTTACAGATGTCTTTAACAGTCTATCTCTTTGTTTACAACAGAACCTGCCACAATTGTCGACAAGGCTGTTTCAATAGATGTGACTGAGGGAGACCCAGCAACCTTGCAGTGTAAATTTTCAGGAACAAAACACATTACAGCAAAATGGTCCAAAGATGGCCAGGAACTGACGTTAGGCCCAAAATACAAGATCAGTGTTACAGATACTGTATCAGTCCTAAAGGTGCTCCATGCAGAAAAGAGAGATAGTGGTGAATACATCTTTGAGGTTCACAATGATGTTGGGAGCAGTAGCTGTTCTGCCAACATTAATGTCCTAGGTTTGTATGGGCTTTCTTTTCTCATTGTTTTTACAAACCAAATATTTTCTCCTGAGCTGACATCTGCCACAATCAAGGTTGAATTTCATACTTTTTCTTTTTACTCTGTCTTGGATAGATCTCATTATACCACCTAAATTCACCAAAAAGCTCAAGAAAATGGACAGCATTAAGGGATCTTTTGTCCACCTGGAGTGCATAGTGTCTGGTTCACATCCTATAAGTATCCAGTGGTACAAGGATGGCCAAGAAATAACAGCGAGTGAAAAGCACAAATACTCTTTCCATGATAATACTGCATTTCTGGAAATTAATAAACTGGAAGGCACAGACAGTGGCTCTTACACCTGTGAAGCAACAAATAAAGCAGGAAGCAACCAGTGCAGTGGGTTCTTAACAGTCAAAGGTTTGAGCTCCTTCTTTGTCTCGTCGTAGATCTCTCATTAATAATTTGGGAATTCTTCCGTCTCAGAGTTATCTTCCTTTTTTTCTTTTACGTGTTATAGAACCACCATATTTTGTGGAAAAACCCCAGTCCCAAGACGTTGTGCCCAATGCTAGGGTTCAGTTCAAAGCATTGGTGAAAGGTTCTACTCCTCTGCAGATAAAGTGGTTTAAAGACAGCCAGGAGCTCCTCTCTGGAGCCAATCGATCTGTCTGGAAGGACAACACATCTAGTGTACTGGAGCTCTTCTCAGCTAGGACATCTGACTCTGGGAATTACACTTGTCAGATAAGCAATGATGTTGGGACTGCTACTTGCAAAGCATCTTTGTTTGTAAAAGGTGTGCAACCCAGTGTTGTTCTTATCTTTGTGGTTCTGATTTTTCTGTGCAATTTGTGGGAAGGGTGTAGGAAACCCTTGTATTTCTTGAAACCACCTTCAATATTATAAAGCCTTGCCTTTTCTGTCCATCTTCTAGAGCCCCCCAGATTTATTCAGATGCCAACTTCTGTAGTAGCTTTACGTGAAGGACAGTCCGCCACTTTTGAGTGCCAGATAGTAGGCACGCCAGAGATCCACGTCACATGGTACCTGGATGGGAATGAAGTGACTGACCAAGCTAAGTACAGCACCTCCTTCATAGATGGTTTAGCCACTTTGAAAGTCGCTCAAGCCAGAGTGTCAGATAGTGGGATTTATGTCTGTGAAGCCCACAATGATGCAGGTAGTGAGAGCTGCAGCATCGAGCTGAAAGTAAAAGGTTGGTTTTGAACATCTTGTCATCATCCAGCTATGCCATATAGCTGGAGTGATGGAGTAGGGGAGACTTATTCTCCCTTCAAAACTATTCAAGGTTACTATTTACTTTCCCCTCATTCCTCTTTTTAGAGCCTCCGACATTTATTCGGGAGTTGAGTCCCACTGAGGTAGTGAAAGGTTTGGAAGCCACACTCGAGTGTGAGGTGACTGGTACTCCCCCATTTGAGGTGAAGTGGCTGAAGAACAATAAGGAGATGTTCAGCAGCAAGAAATATGCCATCTCCACCAAAGAATCAGTATTTTCTCTTAACGTGACTAACTGTGACGTCTCGGATGTTGGTGAATATCAGTGTATTATATCAAATGAAGGTGGGAGCTGTTCTTGCTGCACAAGGCTCAGCTTGAAAGGTCAGTCCTCTAGGAAGCATACTCCAAACATTCCATACCCTAGCTAAATTGTAGTGACTAGGATGACTTTATATATTCTCTCTTTCACCTCTTCTTTTTCCATGACTTCTCTTCCAAACAACAAACAAAACCTTGCACCACAGAACCGCCGTCATTCATCAAGAAGCTGGAGAACATCACTAGCGTTTTGAAAGGCACTGCAGTCTTCCAATGTGTTGTAGCAGGTGCTCAACCTTTATCTGTGTCATGGATTAAAGATGAGAGAATACTAGAAGATGATGAACACCACCACATTATCTTTGAGAACAGCATTGCCATGCTGAAACTTACCAATGTTGACCTCAGCCACAGAGGGAGATACACCTGCCAGGCAAAGAATGAGTCTGGTGTGGAGAAGTGCTTTGCTTTGCTTTTTGTACAAGGTGTGTACAAGGTGTGATCCTTCAAGCTCATTCTTGATGAGTGCTTGGAAAGTCAGTCCCTGTCTGTGTAGCTAACTGCCATTTTTATACACTTTATACCTCAGAGCCTGCACAGATCATAGAAAAGGCTAAATCACTTAAAGTCACTGAAAGAGACCCTGTGACGTTGGAGTGTACCGTGGCTGGGACACCAGAGCTCCGAGTAAGATGGTACAAAGATGGCAAACAGCTCCTGCCCAGTAGATACTACACAATGAGCTTTGAAAACAATGTGGCCAGCTTCAGGATTGAACCTGTATCAAAGGAAGATAGTGGTACATACAGTTTTAAGGTTGAAAATGACTTTGGAAGTAGCACCTGTGAAGCTGTTCTGACTGTGCTAGGTTTGTATTATCATTTGTCAAATTCACCAGCATATCAGGGACAATAATCTCTGTTTGTGAAAGATAGGCAAGAAGGTAATCAGTGTGGTTTTGCCATGTTTTTTTGTTTGTTTGTTTGCTTTTTTGTTGGGCAGATCAATCAATTCCTCCTGTATTTATCAAAAAACTCATCAAAAAGGATACCATTCTGGGATCTTCTATCCAAATGGAATGCAAAGTCTCTGGGTCACTTCCCATTACTGCAAAATGGTTTAAGGATGGAAAAGAGATAACAGACAGTGCAAAATATAGAAGTCTGTGCCATGAGAACACTATGTCACTCGAGATTGCTAATCTAGAGCTGGCTGACAGTGCAAGTTACACATGCAATGTCTCTAATGTCGCTGGGAGCGATTCTTGCAGTGCTGTCCTAACTGTGAAAGGTTTGAAACTCTTTTATTACTTCTTATTTGTGATAGATTCTGTGAAAATGCCTTAAATCTTATACTAACATAACACTCTTATACCTCTTAACATTAATTCCAAAAACTTGGTCTTCATCCTTTTTCTTCATTCTTGATGTTTCTGATGTAATTGAATATTTCTTTTTCTTAAAAACTGCAGAACCACCAAGTTTCTTAGTAAAACCTGAAAGCCAGCAAGCCATCCCGGATTCCACAGTGGAGTTCAAGGTCACACTAAAAGGAACACCACCCTTTACAGTAAAATGGTTCAAAGAAGACTTACAACTTGTATCTGGTCCAACTTGTTTCATTGGGATTGAAGGGTCGACTGGGTTCTTAACCCTCTATTCAGTGGATACTTCTAGGAGTGGGCACTACACCTGCCACGTTTCAAATGATGTTGGCAGTGACTCTTGCACTACAACACTGATTGTAACAGGTGTGCACTTTCCTGTTGTATGGCAGTCTTTAAATCTATTTTTTGTCTTTCCTTTTTGCCAAGCCTGCCTTAGTGATCTTTGATACATTGCCAAGTGAATTCCCTACCCTGGGTTTGCAACCCACAGTTTGTCTCTTTTCCCTTCTTTTTTTTCTTTCCAATATCAATTCAGACCTTCCTGACCTCACTTTTCTGGTTTTTTAGAACCTCCCAAGTTTGCTAAGAAGCTAGAGGCAGCAAAAGTAGTCAAGCAGGGTGATTCAGCCCGGCTTGAGTGCAAAGTGAGTGGATCTCCAGAGATGAAAGTAACGTGGTTCAGAAATGACCATGAAATTGTTGCCAGTGAAAAATTCAGGACATCATTCATTGACTCTGTGGCTGTCCTTGAAATGAATCATCTGAGTACTGACGAGAGCGGTGACTACATCTGTGAAGCTCAGAATCCTGCCGGCAAGGCCAGCTGTAGCACCAAAGTCACAGTGAAAGGTTAGCTGTCCTCTTGTTCTTAGACTACACACTATTTTTTACCTGGTAGTTTTATCCCTTGGAAATCCACAGGAATATGAGATGAGTTTCTTATTTCATGACTGCTTTTTTCTTCCTCTCATGTTTGTTTCTTGATGTCCCCTCATGCCTCTCTGCTAGCACCTGAACAAGAGGAGTGTTGCTTTTAATGTAGATGAGTTCTAAGCTAGAAGTTCCCTAGTTCTATGACTGTCAATGTCCAAGAAAGATCATAGTGGGAATTGCTATATTAAGGAGCTGAAAGATGAAGAAAAAGAACAGACCCAAACTGATCAGTGACAATTTTACACCCTGTATTTCAGACTACTACTAGCTAAATGAGACTTGTACCCTCTCTGCAAAGGTTCACCCCTTTGTTTACCTATTCTGCAAAGTAGCTAAGAGCTCTTAATGCTCACCTACATGCAAGATCATTTCATAGTGTGCCCAGAAAAATGAGGAAAGTCCTTGACCATTCTGTTGATTTTCTGAGCAGTCTTATTGTGTAGAAGCTGGTATCAGTAAACTGTTTGTTGATCAAATAGCTCCGGACTCCTTTCTAAAAGTGTTCTTTTCTTCCCTTGTTAGAACCTCCTGTCTTTAGCAGGAAACCCTCTCCAGTAGACATGCTCAAAGGAACTGAGGTTAGCCTGGAATGTGAGATTTCAGGAACACCACCATTTGATGTTACCTGGTATAAAGACAGGAGACAAATCCGCAGTAGCAAGAAGTATAAGGTTACAGCCAAAAATTACCATACAAGTGTTCGCATTCTTAATGTTGAAGCAGCAGATGTTGGTGAATATCAGTGCAAAGCACAGAACGACGTAGGAAGTGACACTTGTTTTTGCACTGTGAAGCTGAAAGGTAAAGTATTTGTACATATATCTTCTGCAGTGCTCCCAATGGTACTGCATTACTGCTCTTTACGTAGACACTGTGAGTATTCTCTATAACTGCATATTTCTTCTTCAGAACCACCAAAATTCTTGACTAAAATAAACAGTGTGACTGTTGTGGTTGGTGAACCAGTAGAGTTGCAAGCAAGAGTGGAGGGCTCCCAGCCAATTTCTGTGCAGTGGCTTAAAGACAAAGAAGAAATTATTAGAGAAAGTGAAAACACAAAGATCACATTTACGGAAAATATTGCAACTTTACAACTTGTGCACACAGAGATAAGCAGTGCTGGAAAATACATCTGTCAGATCAGAAATGATGCTGGAAGTCGCGAGTGCATGGCTACCTTAACTATTTTAGGTTGGTAAAAAGAACAAATTCATAAAAGTATTTTCTAAAGTTAGGAACTTGACTATTTAGTGTCAGCTATATTCTTTGCTTATGCTTCTGAGTTAAAAGCAGTCAAAACAGAGAATCCTTGTGTCCCTAACAAGCAGTAGTCAGGGTCCTTATTTCCAGTAGTCCAGGGAGAGGGGTGAAAGGAAATATAGGCCTCCACGGTGATGGGATCTAGTTGACTGCATTTCTCAGTCATGACTTCTGCTCATGACTGATTGGAGAGGGACAGATATTTGCATTTCTCTCCTAGGAGTTTAAAAATATTTTTAATTCATTTTTGAGAGCATCTGTAATCCCCAGTTTAGGGTAGAGTAAAGGGTAGAAAAAACAAAGCTCAAAAAATTCAGCAGCCCAACAAACTGAAATACCCTTATTATCAAAACTGTAAGTCCCATCTTATAGTACTATTATATTTATAGTTAGTACTAATGAAATCCTGTTTTCACCGTACATGTTACCCATCTCTCCTTTCAGAGCCTGCAGTCATTGTAGAGAAAGCAGAGCCAATGAGAGTTACTATAGGAGATGCCTTTACTTTGGAGTGCAAAGTTGCAGGCACACCAGAGCTTTCCACTGGGTGGTTCAAGGATGGCAAAGAGCTTACCAGCAGCCAAAAATACAGAATTACTTTCCTCAATAAAGTATCTACACTTAAAATAATGGATGCAGAAAAGGAAGATGGTGGATTGTACACTTTTGCGGTGCAGAATGACGTGGGAAAAAGCAGTTGCACAGCATCAGTTGACGTTTTAGGTCGGTTGGATAATTTGTCTTCTGTCTTTTGCAAAAACTTTCATATAGTTGTGTTCTCTTTCCTTTCTTCCATTCCTTCCCTCCTTTTCTCTCTAACCATGGATTTATTATGTTTTCTTATGCAGATCGAATCATTCCTCCTTCTTTCACAAGAAAACTAAAGGAAATGCCTTGTGTGCTGGGTTCCTCAGCATTGCTGGAATGCAAAGTGTCGGGTTCACCTCCTATTTCTGTTGCCTGGTTCCATAATGGGCTTAAGTTAGTCAATGGGGAAAAACATCAAATCTCCTTTTCAGATAACCTATGTATTTTAGAAGTAAATTCACTGAGTGATTCAGATACTGGAACTTACACCTGCAAAGCTACCAACATAGCTGGTTCAGATGAATGCAGTGCTATATTGACTGTACAAGGTCAGTATATGATGGTCAGGAAGCTCTCTGAGCTATTTTCTCTTTCTCTCTTGAAATTGCCTATGGTCTTTTGTAAATATACTTGGGGAAAATTATTGACTGGAAAATAAAGATTTTGTTCTTTATCTTCAGTAAGTGTGTGGAAATGCCAGGGTTATGCTGTAGCAATCTGTCTTAACTCTCTTTTCCTCTTGTGTGTTTAGAACCGCCTTCTTTTGAGAAGATGCCAGAGCCTCTGGATGTCTTGCCAGGCACCAGCATCACTTTTACATGTGTTATCAGAGGAACCCCTCCTTTTAGGGTGAACTGGTTTAGAGGGGCCAATGAGCTTGTGCCAGGGGACAAATGCAATATCTACTTGGAGGACTCCATGGTGGAGCTTGAATTATTTGATGTAACTCCTCTCCAAAGTGGGGAGTACACTTGTCTAGTGACTAATGATGCTGGCAGGGCAAACTGTACAACACACCTTACGGTAAAAGGTTTGTAAAGATTACATCTCTCTATTTACATATTTAACATATTCTTTCCTTCCCTCCATTTGTCTTTTTGTGCTCAACATTGTCTTTGTGTCTTTTTGTGCTCAACATTTGTAACTTCTTACCCTTCATTAGAACCAGCTGTCTTTGTGAAGAAACTGAGTGATCAGTGTGTGGAGCCTGGAAAGCCCATCATCCTGGAGGGGGCTTACACAGGCAGCCTGCCCATCTCTGTGACATGGAAGAAGAACGGCCACACCATCACTCAATCTCAGAAGTGTAGCATCACCACCACAGAGAAGTCCTGCATCTTGGAAATACTTGACAGCAACAAAGAAGATGCAGGAGAATATACTTGCCATGTTGAAAATGAGGCAGGAAGAGATGTTTGTGAGGCTGTAGTTTCTACCCTAGGTGTGTGCTCCATTTGCTTCTTTTTCTTGCCTGTTCTTTCAAGCATATGCTTTCCAAGGCCTGGACCTATAATGAGCCTATATAATTGCTTCTCTTTTTTTAGAACCTCCCTATTTTGTCACACCCTTGGAATCTCTTGAGGTGTCAGTTGGGGATTATACAACATTGCAATGCCGCCTTGCTGGAACACCAGAAATCACTGTGTCTTGGTACAAAGGTGATACAAAACTCAGGTCTACTCCTGAGTACAAAGTGTTCTTTAAAGACAATGTTGCTACACTTATTTTCAACAAAGTCGTTATTAATGACAGTGGAGAATACATCTGCAAGGCAGAAAACAGTGTAGGAACTGCATCTGCAAAGGCTCTCTTAACAGTTCAAGGTGATGATTTTATATTAGCTTGCTACAAATTCTTTTTATCTTGCAAAACTATAAAAAAATAGCTTTCTGGGGCATATTTATCTTTTACTTGCTTTCTTCTAGAGCGCAAACGACCACCTTCTTTTGCAAGAAAATTAAAGGACATCGAGCACCCTGTTGGTTTACCTCTTAAATTTATGTGTCGGCTCAATGGCTCAGAACCCATTACGGTGACTTGGCATAAAGATGGTGTGCTGCTAAGTGATGACCACAATGTGCACACATCCTTTGTAGATAATGTTGCAGTTCTGCAACTGATGAAAACTGAGATGAATCATACCGGGCAGTATTCCTGCACAGCCACCAATGCTGTGGGCACCGCCACCTCAAGTGCTAGGCTTACAGTGGCAGGTTTGTTGGCTTACAAAACTTTTGCCTGGATCACATGCTCCTCCTTTTCGTTTCATGCATGCAATGGTATCTGTGTGTTGAATTAGCTGCTTCATGAGGTACAAATACTACATGGTTTTCTTGTGTTTCTAGAACCCAAGCAAGCACCTGTCTTTGACTCCAAACCAGAATCTATTGATGTGCCTTTTGGAGAAAGTGCTGACTTTGAATGCCATGTTACTGGAGCCCAGCCAATGCATATCACCTGGTCCAAGGATGGGCAGGAGATCCGAACCGGAGGAAACTTCAATATTACATTTGTAGCCAACACAGCACACCTTCGAGTGCTCAGAGTGGGTAAAGGAGACTCTGGCCAATATACCTGCCAAGCTAGTAACGAAGCAGGGAAAGACTTTTGCTCAGCCCAACTCAGTGTGAAAGGTATTAAGATTAAGTCATCTTGTTTGTGTGGTTTATTTTTCTGGAGGAAAGAGATCTCTTTGCTACTGAGTCTCATCTTCCATCATTTCCAGTTTGGAAATATAAAAAAAGTAGTTCTCTGGAAAGCAGACCTATACTGTGTGGTGGCTTTCTCCTATCATATTGTGTGACAGTAGAAGCCTTGAGTGTCAAAATCCCCAAGGGGAAAGGTCCACTTGTGAAGCTGTTTGTATCAACAATTACACTCACACTACTTTTTATTTTGTCATTAATGCTTAAGCTACATTCACAGTGCTATTCACACATATCAAATATGGTAAATACAGTGGTAAATACAACGACCTTGCATTTGTAGGCCAGTGCTGGTAAGTCTTTCAAATACGCAAAAGATTTCAGTTGGACTTCTGAATTGCTGATTTAATCTAGACTATAAATCACATCATTTCTTCATGCAAGAAAAAAGCTTTAAAGATGTGTAAGCAAGTAAAACTATCCCTACCGTGTTTCTTCTGCTCCTGGGGGCGAAGGGTTTGTCAAATCTTTCATGCCTGCCTGGGCATATTTTCACCCTCAAAGGTAACAGCAAAACTTTCCTTGGGTGGAGCAGTTGTCCTTTGTGTCTTTTTTTTGCAGCTCCAGCTGTCTGATGCAGCAGTCTCCAGAGTGGGCATAACATAGTTTTAGTTGTTGTCTTTCCCTTCTTTTCTCCATCTTACATCTTTCCTTGAGGGGAAATTCTGGTTGGGGATACAACCAACTGCTGTACCAAGCTTACTTTATTGTGTCCCAATTCTCTTGTGCTCTCCGTAACTCTTGCTCAGCACTGTAGCTTTTATGTGGCAAACAGGTATGCTGTCACTCTATACATACTTATTCTGTTCTGCAGAACCTCCAAAGTTCATCAAGAAGCCTGAAGCTTTGCGTTTCGTGAAGCAGGGGGACACAGTTCAACTTGAATGTAAAATCAGTGGCACGCCAGAGATCAGAACTGTGTGGTACAAAAATGATCAAGCACTCCAGGCGAACAAAAGGCTCCTCGTGTCCTTTGTAGACTCCGTGGCCATGCTAACCATCTTGGATGCCAACATTGAAGATTCTGGAGATTACATATGTGAAGCCCATAACTCTGCTGGCACAGCCAGTTGCAGCACTTCAGTTGCAGTGAAAGGTTAGCAGCATGGTTCCACACACCAGCAGAATCCCTGGCTTCAGGGCCCACTCCCAGCTGCACATCCCCCTAGACAGGGAGCTGCTGCTACAGCAGTTGGTGGCTGCTGAGGTAGTGTCTCTCGAGATGCTCTCACATTCAAATGGTGCTGTGTTTAAGCAGCAGAGACCAGGCAAGAAGTAGTGATGGGTGTTCAGCACTGGGCTGCCATTCCCTTGTCTCCCCATTTAAGTCAATTGCAAGCTGAATAAGGCAAGCTTGTCAGATCACAAGGAAAGCACAGGCTAGGTGGAACACCAGCCATGATGAGGGAGCTGGGCATACTTTGCAACCACTCCTCTGCCTCCTCTTTATACACAGGGATCCTGGCAGGAATGAAATTTAAGACGGAAGGGGAGGCTGTGTTGCTGAGACTCACTGATGGTAGCTTTCATGACTGGAAAGAGGTGGGGAAAGATGGAATGTGGTCCTGGAGAGAGGGAAGAGTGGCTTTTGGGGAGGAGCATTGAGCACTGACTCCAAACAGGTGCAGAAGTGTCACATATTCTGCCCTTGGGACTCTGTGTGCTAGGATGGCTTGCTAGGAGATGCTGGAGGCTCAACATTTTTTAGAGGTGAGGCTGTATATTTGGAAGCTAAATATGAGTTTACAAGAATAAGTGTAGGCCCCTTCCTGATTATGTTGCCTCCTGCTACTATCCAAAAACCTACCCAGGGAAGTAGGCTCACACATTATGATGTGATTCTTTTTTTATAGAACCGCCTGTTTTTAGCAAGGTGCCAAGCCCTGTGGACACACTTAAAGGCTCAGATGTTATCCTCCAGTGTGAGATAGAAGGGACTCCACCTTTTGAGGTGGCTTGGTTCAAGGACCGGAGACAGGTCAGGAGCAGCAAGAAGTTCAAGGTGACAGCAAAGCACTCCATTGCCAGTCTTCATATTCTTAATCTGGAATCTCAAGATACTGGAGAATACCAATGCAAAGCTATGAATGAAGTCGGAAGTGACACTTGCACCTGCCCAGTGAAATTCAAAGGTTTGTATGCTACAGGATCAACAGCATCACTCCTCTCTTTTTTTGATCTCCTGACTGTCCCTCTTCCAAGAAGGCATGCATGATTAACCCTCCTCTGCCTCCTTTTTTTTTACCGTCAGAACCCCCACGCTTCACCAAGAAGCTGAGTGACACTGCAATCTTCGTTGGGGAACCAACAGCCCTGCAGGCAGTGGTGGAAGGATCACCACCAATTTCTGTTGTCTGGCTCAAGGACAAGGGTGAAATTATTAGGGAGAGTGAAAATATCCAAATGTGGTTCATGGACAACATTGCAACTCTTGAGATTGCCAGTGCAGAGGGAGCTGATGTTGGGAAGTATATCTGCCAGATAAAAAATGATGCTGGCATGCGGGAATGTTCTGCATTTTTACAAGTCCTAGGTGGGTATAGCCTGCTTCACAAGTACTATATCTTACATCTTGTAAAATTGCCTCTACCAGCCTTTGTTTTCTCCTTAAATCCCAAGCTCATTAGCTTGTGGTTAGAGTTCCTGACGACTCACTGACCCCTCCCTTCCTATTTCAGAACCGGCAGTCATCTTAGAGAAGACTGAGCCAATCACAGTAATGTCTGGCAATCCTTTTACCTTGGAGTGCAAAGTAGGAGGAACACCTCAACTTATCACCAAGTGGTACAAAGATGGCAGAGAACTAAGGAGTGACCGCAAATACCAAATTACCTTTTTCAACAATATAGCTACTTTGAAAGTCTTTTCTGCAGATAGGGGAGACAGGGGCTTGTATACTTTTGAGGTGCACAATGAGGTGGGGGACAGCAGCTGCACTGCTTCAGTTGATGTTTCAGGTCAGCTCTATGTCATTGGTGTTTCCATTTTAAAGAAAGCTTCTTGGTTTTGTCCCTTTCCTTTCCCCTGAAAAACCCCCAACACTTTTCTTCCTATTCTTTTCCCCTGTCTTACTTAGATCGTCTTGTTCCTCCTTCATTCTCAAGAAAGCTAAAGGAAATAAATGGGGTGCTGGGATCCTCAGTGCTACTGGAGTGTAAAGTGTCTGGCACACCCCCCATATCTGTGGCCTGGTTTCAGGATGGGAATGAGATTGTTAGTGGAGAAAAATATGAGATCTCATTCTTGGATAATGTTTGTGCTTTGAAGCTGAATGTTCTGGATGTCACAGATACAGGGCCATATACCTGTGTGGCAACCAATGTGGCTGGATCTGATGAATGCAGTGCCTTCTTGACTGTACAAGGTCAGTGGAAGGATACTACAGCCTCTTCAACAAAATTCTTCTCTCTTCCTTTCTTCTGGCTTCCCATGGTTTCTTTCCTGTTTTCTCCCCCCCCCCCCCCCCCCCTTTTTTTTTTTTTAACTCAAACCTGCTCCAGTTTTCCTCCCCTACAGAGATTCTCCTATTAACATCTTTCTTCCTCTTCACTTACTTGCATGATCCTTAGAACCACCTTCTTTTGTGAAGATACCTGATCCCCAGGAAGTTTTGCCTGGATCAAGTGTGACATTCACCAGCTACATCAAGGGCAGTACTCCCTTCAAAGTGACCTGGTTCCGAGGCATCAGAGAACTGGTGACAGACAGCAACTGCTCCATCTCTTTGGATGAGTCTGTGACACAGCTGCAGCTGTACAATGTGGAGCCAGACCACACTGGGGACTATGCCTGCGTGGTCACCAATGATGCTGGCAGTGCCTCATGCACAACCCAACTATTTGTGAAAGGTGTGTTTGTGTGTGTGCGTGTACACACAGGTATCTCCCTTTGTGCTCTGCCTGCAGCTCTGCCACATCTGTCCTTCTCACTATTGATCTATGCTTCCCCACAGAGCCTGCAATCTTTGTGAAGAAATTAAGCGATTTCAGTGTGGAGCAGGGGAAGTCCATTGTTCTGGAAAGCACCTACCTAGGCACCCCTCCCATCTTTGTCACCTGGAAAAGAAATGGCATGCCCATTGCTCAATCTCCACGCTGCAGTGTTACAACTACTGACAAATCTGGCATTCTTGAAATCTTCAACAGCACCAAGAATGATGAAGGCGAATACACCTGTGAGGTGGCAAATGAGGCGGGTGGGGATGTTTGCCACAGCCTGGTATCCATCTTAGGTACACATCATCCCTGGTCCCTCTAAGGCACCCTAGTGATGATCTGCCTCTGCTCACCAAGCTCTCTCTTTCCCTAGAACCACCCTATTTTGTCACTCATCTGGACCGTGTGGAGGTGAAGGTTGGCGAACCTGTTATCTTAAAATGCCAGATTGGTGGTTCTCCAGAAATCAAGGTGTCCTGGTACAAAGATGACACTAAGCTGAGATCAACACAGGCTTACAAAATGCACTTCAAGAATAATGTGGCAACACTGGCATTCTCCACCGTGGAGGACAGTGATATTGGAGAATATGTCTGCAAAGCAGAAAATAACGTTGGCTTCGCCACCTCCACAGCTTTGCTTGTTGTTAAAGGTGATGGCACTAGGGCCACTTTTTCCTGGGGCAGTTTGTAGGAACTCTTTGTTATCTACAGAAAGGGGTTCTTAGTAATTTCAGAGTTAATTAATTCCAGATTGTCAGGATGGCTTCCTACTTATAGTGGTGATTATTATTGTTTTGCAGAACGTCAACTTCCCCCTACATTCACCAGAAAACTGAAAGATATTCAGGAGGCAGTTGGTGCCCCAGTGACTTTTGATTGCCGCATAAACGGCTCAGAGCCTCTCCAGGTGTCTTGGTACAAGGATGGGATTCTCTTAAGTGACAGTGATAACATGCAATCAGCCTTCTTAAATAACGTTGCGACTCTCCAGATCTTGCAAACTAGTATGGCTTACTGTGGCCAATATACTTGCTCAGCCCAAAACGCTCTGGGGACTGCATCTTCCAGTGCTAAACTTCTTCTCACAGGTTTGTAGCTCACACTGAAAAAAAGATCTTTTGTATGTCTTTGCTCTTTTATTTCTTCACCCTTTTTTCTACTCATTTTATGGTGGCCAAGGAGCATGGGCAAGGTATGGTGAGGAGGGCTTTGTGGTGAGCTCTCCCATGCTTTCCTCTTTGCAGAACATCTACAACCTCCTTTCTTTGACATCAAGCCAGTATCTATTGATGTGGCACAAGGGGAAAGTGCAACATTTAAGTGCCACGTGACTGGCTCTGCTCCCATGAGGATTACTTGGACCAGAGACAACAGAGAGGTCCGCCCAGGTGGCAACTACAAGATGGCACTGGTGGAAAACACGGCCAGCTTGACAGTCCTAAAAGTCGGTAAAGGGGATGCTGGAATCTACACATGTACTGCCAGCAACAGTGCTGGAAAGGATATGTGTGCAGCTCAGCTGGCTGTACAAGGTATTGCTGTGACCTTTAATGTTCAATGAGGTTTTCCTTTGCAAGGCAGACATCTGGAAAACAACATCTTTAATGCAGACACTAACAGTATTTAACTATTAATGTAATACTCAAATACTTATTCATCTTTCTTTTGCTATAGTGCATGTTTTGTCTTATCAAAGGGCTTGTTCTGTTGAAATGTTAACTCTGATGTAGTACCCTGTTGCATTTTTATGAATGACACTGTTGGCCAGCTAAATCTGTCTTTCTTAAAGTCTTTCTCCAGCAGTGACATTCACTAGGTTGTCCAGAGGAAGGAAAGGTAACTGAGAGAAACTCAGTTCATTTATGAGACTTAAATGTGTTATTGTTGGGTGTGTAGCTCCTGCAGACACTTTTACTCTTTCACAGACTGAAAACATTGAAAACTGCTCTTCTGGACAGCAAAATTAGAGGATCTGGGGGCAGAATTGGTGACAAATATCCATTCTGCTAGCTCTTTGCTTCTCCACATAGTGTGTGGGTCTTGTACATTTCAATGATCTAATTTTATAACTGCATCAAATAGTCTTGGCAAAGTGACCTTTGTTATATTAATGTAATTTCCTCAATGTAGGTGGGAATATCGGATTTATTTATAGCTGTTATGGATATCTTATTCTTACTGTTTTATCAACAAGTGTAATATACACTACTTAAATGATGCACAAGTTCAAATCCTTATTGATTTAGTGCTTTACATCCCCCCCCCCTTATTAACCTGTGGGGAAAAAAAAAACCAAAAAAATTCTAAAGTTAATACTAGGACTTTTTAAGACAAAAAATACAAGAAGCTGAACTACCACAGCCAAGATTTTTGTAATAATTACTTGTCAAATATGTTTTATATATATCTAGAGAATATTCTATCTGTATGGATTTTTTTTTGGTGTGAGTGGAAATTGTGGCACACTGAATTACCTGTTGATTCAGTGGCTAGTAGGAATGGTGTTATTATATAGCTTGACTTTCAAAAGGTATTGAAAGATTTTATCAAGAAATCTAAACTCTTCAGAAGATTTAAAGCTTGTTTCCACCAGAATCACAATCCTGTTTATTATTAATGATAAGATTATGACTTATTTGACTGGAGTTATTTTTTATAAAATGATCCTAACTGACCTTATTTATTTTCTTTCCCTTCAACTCTTTATTTGTGAAATCCTGAATTACATTTTTCCAGGATTATTATTTTCTTTTTTGATCCTGGACTTAGACCGTCACTCAGTTTAATTCTTTAGAATTTGTTCAGTTTTCCCAGGGCTGTAAAACTGATGTTCACTGCTTGTCAGCCAGTTTCTATAGAACATGAAAGGGCAAGCTGTTTGTGCACATTGATTTGCAGATGCTATCTCACTTTTATGACACACAGCTTTTTGTTTGTAGAATTAAGACCTTTTGTTCAGTTGACCTTCAAAATCTCCCAGCTTTTAATTAGCTTTCACACTTTAACATCTATCATTCCCAATGTGTACTTTTAACAGTTGCTTTAGGTTCTAGAAGCTGCTTTACATTCTGAATATATACCTTACCTTTTTTAGAAAGGATTTGACTTAGTGTGTGATTACTCAGCAACTGTTAGTATGAAGATAGATAATCAACTCTTTGTCAAAGTGAAATATGATAGTAAGTTGCTAAGGTTGCAAGAGTCCTTGTGTTAAAAAGCCATAATCTCTATTTTTAGAAACTCTAAGGAAGTTTTGTTACTAACAACATAGGATGTTCTGCAAATGTCCCACAGACTGAAGTAACCCACAATAAAATATTCTTCCTACACTTACAGGCAGATGCACAGAGGCACTTTATCCTGTTTTGCAGAGAGATTTGTTTGTTGTGCCCACATTACCACCTCTTGGTTTTGCTAGTTATGTCTTTGATCTAAGAGCATTCTGTCTTGTGATTCTGAATCATCCATATGGTACTTTTGACGTAAAGTGTCAAACCTCCACTCTTTTCTTTCCTTACAGAACAAAATGTAACCATCCGGTTTACTGTTCAGTCACAGAGCTTTTAACACCAATTGCTGTAATAGCAGCTATCTCATAATTCTTTCCAGCATGATTATTTTGAATCTCTTTCATTTGCTACCTAGGCTTCTTGACTTTTATTCCTAATATGCACCTTTATGTTTGGCTTTGCAATAAATGTGCGAAGGGTTATAATGAGGACACATTTATTGACTATATCAATTGCTAATGACATATTAAGATAGGAAGCAGTTGCTGTAATGTTCAGTATCAGTGCTCTTAATATTTTTTGACTGAACAGTTTGGATTTTTGTATTTCCATCAGGCATTTTGATTATTCATGTATTGCAAGAGGACATTATTTAAAGAAAACCACATGTCAGCTGATCTGTACTGAATACATAGGAGAAGTAGAATGGGACAATAAAGGAGAAACTAGCTGAGATGCAGATAGAGAACTTACTTGCTTTCTAAGATAGATTTTGGACCAGCTTGAAATAATCTAAAGAAAATTTCATAGCAACTGCAAAATTGCAATGTTCCCAAAGTTTACCTTTTCTGTTACATATTTCCCTGCTTATTCAAAGAATCAGTGTAGTTTAAAGCATCTCCCCTTTTTGGCTTTCCAGAACCACCAAGGTTTATTAAGAAACTAGACTCCTCAAGACTTGTGAAAGAGCAAGATTCCACTAAGTACGAATGCAAAATAGGTGGATCTCCAGAAATCAAAGTCACCTGGTACAAAGGTGAAACTGAGATCCATCCCAGTGAAAAATACAGGATGTCCTTTGTGGATTCGGTGGCAGTTCTTGAAATGCACAACCTCAGTGTTGAAGACAGCAGTGACTACACTTGTGAAGCTCAGAATCCGGCGGGTAGTGCAAGCACCAGTACCTCACTGAAAGTGAAAGGTCAGAATCCCAGTTCTTTATATATCTTTCTACATGTATGAGTCTTCCTTTGTAGAAAAGCTGTTAAAAAAAAAAAAAAAAAAAAAAAAAAGCAGCTGTTTCTTTAGTCAGAGAGGCCAAAACCTGACTGAATATATGGCATATCTCTTGCCTGTTTTTATGCTGTGGAAGGTTTTGCTTACTTACGGTTTCTCTTTGCTGTTCAGCATCAGAATAGCTACTTGAATTTTCTGTCCTCTTTAATCTCTTGTGCTCAAATAACACAAACTTTAACCCCCTTTTTTTTTCCAGCACCCCCCATTTTTACCAAGAAGCCCCACCCAGTCCAAACCTTGAAAGGGTCTGATGTTCACCTGGAATGTGAGCTTCAGGGCACTCCTCCATTCCAGATTTCATGGTATAAAGACAAACGAGAAATTCGGAGCAGCAAGAAGTATAAAGTTATGTCTGAGAACTACTTAACTAGTATTCACATTCTCAGTGTGGATACCGCAGATGTTGGTGAATATCACTGTAAAGCTGTAAATGATGTGGGAAGTGACTCCTGTATTGGCTCTGTAACACTCAGAGGTTTGTATAATGATTGGCATCTTCTTGGCATTTCATTCTTCCTGTCATTCTCCTCCTACTTTTCCGCTCTTGGCGTGCTTTTTTACTGTTAAATATCTTCTCTTAAATAGCACCACCAGCCTTTGTGAAGAAACTGAGTGATCTCACTGTCGTAGTTGGAGAGTCGACTGAACTTCAAGCTGCAGTAGAAGGATCACAGCCCATTTCTGTTTTGTGGTTGAAAGACAAAGGGGAAATCATTAGAGAAAGCGATAACCTTTGGATCTCCTATTCGGAAAACATTGCAACTATGCGGATTGGAAATGCAGAACCAGCCAATGCTGGGAAATATATTTGTCAGATAAAAAATGATGCTGGAGTTCAAGAATGCTTTGCCATGCTGAAAGTGCTAGGTTGGTAACACAGAATAAAAAACACTATGTGTTTCAAGATGCTTCAAAATTTCAAATTTTATGATACCAATAATTATTGCATTTTTGTTTTTAAAAATTTTGTGACTTGCATCTCATTGCAGAACCTGCAGTCATTGTAGAGAAACCAGGCCCAGTCAAAGTTACAGCTGGAGACTCTTGTACTCTGGAATGCACAGTAGACGGCACACCAGAGCTTACTGCTAGGTGGTTTAAGGATGGGAATGAACTGTCTACTGATCATAAATATAAAATCAGTTTTTTCAACAAAGTATCTGGGCTAAAGATCCTCAATGCAGGACTAGAAGACAGTGGAGAATATACTTTTGAGGTGAAAAACAGTGTTGGTAAAAGCAGCTGCACAGCTTTAGTGCATGTTTCAGGTTAGTTGACTACTCTTTTTGAGTCATATCTGATCCTACCTTTCCTTTACAAAGCCTCCAGACAGCAAACTGCTTCTCATGACAGGCAGTCTGAGAGACTCACTGCTTGTATAATGTTAGGAGCATTTGGCATGCCACTTTGACAGGCATTAAGAATAGATGCCTACCTAACCTCTAAGTAGCTGGAGTTGTTGAAAGGGCTTAATTTCTTCAGCTTTAATCTTCAAGTCTACTTGGACAGCTGGTGCAATATTGTTGCTTATGAAAAACAACTGCAAAAATAAAAGATGTCCCTCAAAAAGTGTGAATGAAAGCTCCAGCATATCCTTACCTATCAACTATTTTTCAATGACTTAGATGTCTAGAAGCAGATTGCTAAGCAGATATATCAAAAGAAAATTATCCAGTTTTATTATGCATGGGGAACTTTCTGCATTTGATGTATGTAATTTTTATTACATTTTTTTTTCAACAAATGCAGATCGTATTATACCTCCTTCTTTCACAAGAAAACTAAAAGAAACATATGGTCAGCTGGGTTCTTCTGCTGTACTGGAGTGCAAAGTTTATGGGTCACCACCTATTCTGGTTTCCTGGTTTCATGATGGACAGGAGATTACCAGTGGAGACAAGTATCAGGCTACCCTTACAGACAATACCTGTTCTCTGAAAGTGAATGGACTTCAGGAATCTGATATGGGAACTTACTTGTGTACAGCTACCAACGTAGCTGGATCTGATGAATGCAGCGCATTTTTGAGTGTTAGAGGTCAGTATAAATAAGGAGTCAGAGTCAAAAGACACAAATTCCTTTTCAAAAAGATTTCATTCTTTGCTTTGTTACATATTTCTGATTACTGTGCTCTTCGTCAGAAGCTCAAATGTTCTTCTTCTCTGTCTCTTTTACTTGCATTCTTAGAACCACCATCTTTTGTGAAGAAACCTGAACCACTGAATGTTTTATCTGGAGCAAACATAACCTTTACCAGTATCATAAAAGGCTCCTCTCCATTGGAAGTTAAATGGTTTAGAGGTAGTGTTGAGCTAGTACCAGGAGACAGATGCAATATCACCTTGCAAGATTCAGTTGCAGAACTGGAGCTGTTTGATGTACATCCACTTCAGAGTGGAGACTACACCTGTCAGGTCTCTAATGAGGCAGGGAAGATTTCTTGCACAACACATCTTTTTGTCAAAGGTTTGTCCAGACTGCCATTTCTTATGCTTCTTATGCATCTAAAAATTATATCTTGTCTTTATTTAATTCTTTTTTCTTACCATTGTTTATTATAGAACCAGCCAAATTTGTGAAGAAGGTGAATGATTTAAGTGTAGAAAAAGGGAAAAATTTAATCTTGGAATGCACATATACGGGTACTCCACCAATTTCTGTGACATGGAAGAAAAATGGCGTAAAAATAATGCACTCTGAGAAGTGTAGTATCACCACTACAGAAACGTCTGCCATACTGGAAATCCCTAGTAGCAAACTAGAAGATCAGGGGCAATATTCTTGTCATATTGAAAATGATTCTGGACAAGATAATTGTCACGGTGCAATCACAATACTAGGTGCGTCAAGCCACCATCACTTCATTGAGTGTTACTTGAACTACTATTGTTCATTGTGCAGTACCTCCTTATGCTAATGGTGTGTGTTTGTTCTTCAGAACCCCCTTACTTCATTACACCCTTGGAGCCAGTGCAGGTGACTGTTGGGGATTCCGCATCCTTACAGTGCCAGGTTGCCGGAACACCAGAAATGATTGTATCATGGTACAAAGGCGATACAAAGCTGAGAGGAACTGCTACTGTGAAAATGCACTTTAAGAACCAAGTTGCCACTCTGGTTTTCAGCCAGGTAGACAGTAGTGACAGTGGGGAGTACATCTGCAAAGTAGAGAACGCTGTTGGGGAGGCCACTTCATCATCTTTGCTGACAGTTAAAGGTGAATATTTAATTTTAAAAGTAGGAAAATGGCCTGTTTTAATTATGTTTTGCTATTTTGAAAAAAAAAAAAACCAAAACAAAATACGTGAGCCAGAACGGGCAGGATGCAAGAACAACCATAAAATCGTGGATGGAATGCAAAGAATAAATTTATTCTTGTTGACTTGTGAACTTTGGGGGATCTCTGAAGCAGCACCCAGGCAGAGGCCCGTGAGCAGGGATGCAGGCACTGCAGGGCTCACTCCTTGCTAGATCTCAAAAAGCTTTTAAACCTGCTGCTTTCGTCTGTATATCAGGATTTTTTTCAGGCATAGTTTTCCACTGTGCTTTGATCTTTCCTGCAGTGGGGCAGGAATGTCAAGCATGTCCAATAAAGTGCCACTGAGTCCATCAGGCTTGTGTTGTCTAAACATAGATGTTTTACTTGTCAAACACACAAAACCAAACAATTAGTATGATACATGTGTTTTTTGACACCCCAGGTGTAAGTCACTTGAGCATGTTTACAGTCCTCTTCACCAATCTGCTGTTATTTTCCCACAACAGTGATTACCTTTTCCTTGTTAAACACTTTACTGTTTCTTGACATGTAAGATACCCTGTGGTACTATCTTCTAGTAACAAAGGCCTAACAGTAAAGCTAATCACAATATGTCTCTTGCTGACCACCACTCTTCTGTAGGGATACAAGCTTCTGCATCTTTCCCATTGAGGTTATTTCTTTGATTGATTGCACTGTTAGCAGTCCTGAAGGTTAAACAGGCTCACTATGTGTAACTAAGGGCAAGAACAGTTATACATTTTCTTTCAACTGTATACACAGTGCTCTTTTTGTATCAAGTTCCAAATAAATGATATGCTGAATAATATTTTTAATCAGAAATTATTAGCAAATATTCAGTATACTCTGCAGTATATTAGACAGTGATTATTGTCGATCAGAGCAATAGGTGCATATCTTCTGAAAACCCTTAATGTACAATACCTGTTCTTTTACAGAGCGCAAACTTCCTCCTTCTTTTACACGACAATTACGAGATGTTCACGAAACTGTTGGCTTACCAGTTACATTTGAGTGCAGCATTGCTGGTTCAGAACCTATTGAAGTATCTTGGCTTAAAGATGGTGTACGTGTAAAAGAGGACTACAATGTTCACACATCCTTCATAGATAACATAGCAACTCTCCAGATTTTGAAGACAGATAGGAGCCTTATTGGGCAATATACCTGCACAGCTACCAATGCGATTGGGACTGTTTCTTCTAGTGGCAGGCTTGTCCTTACAGGTCGGTGGGCTGTGAAATATTTAATGGAAATATCTTAAAATATCCCTTTTGCTTTATATATGGATTCAATATTGTACAAATATTTATTTCACAGAGGTTTAAAGCAAATTGAGATTTCAAAGTGATGCTTTTTTATTTCTTTCATTCTTCAGAAGGGAAGACTCCTCCATTCTTTGACATCCCAATTACACCTGTGGATGGTATTATTGGAGAAAGTGCTGACTTTGAGTGTCACATTTCTGGAACACAGCCTATTAGAGTCACTTGGGCAAAAGATAACCAAGAGATTAGAACAGGAAGAAACTACCAGATCAGTTATGTAGACAACACAGCCCACTTGACCATCTTGAGAGTTGACAGGGGAGACTCTGGAAAGTATACATGCTATGCTAGCAATGAAGTTGGAAAGGAGTCTTGCACAGCTCAACTGACTGTTAAAGGTATGGAATAGATAACACATTGTGTGTACATTTCCTTTAATTATAAAGGAAGTTAGTTTTATTGCTACAAGGCAAGTTTGAGAAAATCTTTTAAGGTATTGCTTGAAAGTGTCTGTATCTGTAGATACCTATGGGTCTCTTAAGGGAATTGGGAAGGGTCACAAGCAAAAACAGGATGAGAAATGAAAGAATAGTTTCTTCATAGGCTTTGGTGTATTTCTTTCTTGAGAACTCAACAAAAATCTTTTTTTCTTAAATGATGTTTGACTTAAATCGATGTAAGAGGATCTTTTTCAAATATGAAAATCAACTGTGACAATGGCTGTAAGAGCAAGACACCTGTTGTTTATTTTGGCATAATTTTACTTTTTAAAAAATCCTGTTTAAAAGAGAGAAAATTACACTTCCTCAATGTTCAATTTTTTCTTGAAACATTTTCTTTAGACTTTTTCATTTCAGGTTTTATTAATAGAATTTGAACAGTATGTTCTTTTTATTACAGAACGAAAGACTCCACCTACTTTTACTAGGAAACTGTCTGAAGCAGTAGAAGAAACAGAAGGGAATGAACTTAAACTTGAGGGCCGTGTTTCTGGCTCTCAGCCTTTGAGTGTTGCTTGGTATAAAAACAATCAAGAAGTTCATTCAAGCCCTCATTGTGAAATAATTTTCAAAAACAATACCTTACTTCTGCACATAAAGAGTGCAGAGCAATCAGATGCTGGTTTATATGTCTGTAAAGTGTCCAATGAAGCAGGAAGCGTGTTGTGTACTTCTTCTGTTGTTATCAGAGGTTAGTTGAAGTTTTATTTTTCTTTGCTTTTTTTACTTTAGTTGTATGTTAGCAGCAAAAATACAGTTTCTATCTGGTTTTATATACCTTAAAACCAGAAATTTGTTCTAAAATAGAAAACAACAAAAAAAAAAGTTAAACCACAAAATAAAGGAATACTTTTAATTTGTGGCTGAAATAATATTCCTCAGGGAGGAGCTTCTTTATTTTTTTACTACTTTCTATGACTGATCCAAAGTGACCTTTGAAATCTTTATGTGACATTTCTGATGAATTTTTAATCATTCTTTTCATGGAATACCAGATTTTCCATGCAATTATATCTAAGCCTGAGCAGCCTTGACAATGTGGTGTGGCAGCGTGACACTTATTATAATACTCTTGCAGGATATTGCATATTTGTTTATTTAAAGGTGCTTATATAGTTTGGCAGTCTAACAGCATTAGGCTATTTCACATATTTTTTGTATGTGAATGTCCTTGCTGTGTAGAGAAAGATATTTATCTGTATAGAAAACATATGCTGTTGTCATTTATTCCATTTTCTGAAAGTATAAATTATGTTCTCAGACTTATGTTTATCCTTCCTTCTTTGCCATTGTCTTCTTAAGAATTACATGTATCTCTTTTCCTCTTACATTCTTAATCATACTTTCCTTCCTTGAGTATTCACTCAAGCATTTTCATATTCCAGAACCTAAAAAGCCTCCAGTTTTTGACCAGCCTCTTCAGCCAGTGGCAGCAGAGGAAGGTGATACTCTACAGCTCAGCTGCCATGTCCAAGGATCGCAGCCAATCCGGATTCAATGGCTGAAAGCAGGGAGAGAAATAAGAGCTTCAGACAGATGCAACTTCAGCTTTGCTAATGGAGTAGCTCTTCTGGAGCTTGCTGCAGTTACCAAATCTGATTCAGGAGAATATGTATGCAAAGCTTCAAATGCAGCTGGCACTGATACTTCCAAATCTAAAGTGACAGTTAAAGGTACTGTAGCATGGACAAAATTAAGGCATGTGATCCAAATTTAAAACAAAATTCCCTCTTGCTTTTGTAATAATAATAGAAATAGTACCCTTTGCACTACGTGGGTAGCCACAAGGCTAAGACCTATGCAAAAAAATTTCACAGATCACTGATAAAAAAAGGCTATTACCTCTGATGGTGAAATTTCCAGAAATAGACAGAAAAGACAATACCTCATAAAACCTGATCCATTTTAGAAAATGAGACTTCTTAGAATTTGCATTCATGCAGGATATAAATGATTTGACTTAATGAATAACACAATATGGCCCACAGTGTTCTGGTTTAGCCAGAAAGTAAAATACACACACGTTTAAACAATATGGAAATATTTTGCATTTTTATCTCTTGCAAAATATTTTGTTCCATGTCTGTAATTGGTTCCTTTTTTTACAGTTCCTTTGGAGGCATCATCATGCATGAGCATAAACTGGTTTTTTACTCTATTTTTTTTTTTAGAAAAAAGAGCAGCTGCGCCAGTAGCTAAGAAAGCAGAAGTGGAAGGAAAACTTTATTTTGTGTCAGAGCCTCAGAGTATCAAAGTTATGGAAAGTAAGAACTCTTTTCAAAAACAGTACATTGTTTTCTATTTGCCTATACTTTTTGTTTGAGATTATGTTCTGCTGTTATAGGCAGATGCAAAGACTTAGCTTCCTCATTTGCATCTTTCTGCAGAGACAGTTGCAACATTTATTGCAAAAGTTGGAGGAGATCCAATTCCAAATGTTAAATGGATGAAGGGAAAATGGAGGCAACTCAACCAGGGAGGTCGCATTATAATCCAGCAAAGAGGAGATGAAGCCAAACTAGAAATAAAGGACACAATAAAAACTGATTCTGGCATGTACAAATGTGTTGCTTTTAACCAACATGGTGAAATTGAGAGGAGTGTAAACCTACAAGTTGAAGAAAGAAAGAAAGAAGTTGTTGAAGGGGATCTCAGGGCAAAGCTAAAAAGGTATATGGAACATTTTTATAGATGAATTTGCCACCAACAAAGAAGAATCTTTTTTTTTTTATATCTCAAATCAAGATAGTATTTTAAAATATTCATTAAATATGCTTAATTTAAAAAATAGAAGCACCTGACTAGACTAAACTAAAAGGTTCCACTGCACAGGGCCACTCTAAATCGATTCATTTTTTCAACGAACAACTTCCTAGGAGTGAAGCAGTGTATATTTAATTTATGTCATTGGTTTGAATAGCACTCCAACGAAAAGGAAGGAAGATGAGGAAGAGCAACCTATTGATATCTTGGAGCTTCTCAAAAATGTAGATCCCAAAGAATATGAGAAATATGCTCGCATGTATGGAATTACAGATTTCCGTGGCCTCCTGCAAGCTTTTGAGTTACTAAAGCAAACCCAAGCAGAGGAAAGCCATAGATTGGTAAGATACAGTGTGACTACACTTTGGCTTTGATAGAAGTAACACAGTTCCTTTGAAGAGACTTGGTTCCCACTCTCTGATGTTACTGTGTATGCAGGAATTTTTGGTTCCTCTTTTGATCTTGTACTGACAGTTCTCAATTTCCTGCATGCTCTAAAACCCAAGAAGGAATGGATCTTCTAGACAAGTATGTTCCATCTTCACAACTTGGGTGTAATTTTTAAGATGGGAAGATACACTAGTTATACTACAGTTACAGAAAAATTGATGTAGGAACTAATTAATTCTATGTTGGATAAACACAACAGCTTGACATTTAGTATCCTTTAATCTTTGAGCATATCCTGCCTTTCTACAGGAAATTGAGCTCACAGAAAAAGCTCGAAGAGAAGATCAGGAGTTCGATGAACTTGTAGCTTTTATTCAGCAAAGACTCTCACAGACAGAGGTAGCATATTTTTGGCCTGTTTTGTGAAATATTCAAACCCATAATAGGGACTATGAGACTAATTTAAAATAATATTTTTCAGCCTATAACTCTGATCAGAGATATTGAAAATCAGACGGTTTTAACAGATGAGGATGCTATCTTTGAATGTGAGATTAAAATTAATTATCCAGAAATTAAACTTTCGTGGTACAAGGGAACCCAGAAACTGGACTCCAATGACAAATACGAAATTAGAGTTGAAGGTGATCGCCACATATTGAGAATCAGGAACTGCCAACTTGAAGATCAGGGAAATTTCAGAATAGTGTGTGGACCACACATTGCCAGTGCCAGGCTAAATGTGATAGGTAAGTGTACTTTTGAAGTATATATTAGAATGAATTTCCACTTCAATTATTCCACTGTCTAATGTCTGCTAAAATGTATGTTTTAACATGCTAATAGAACCTTCAGTTGAACGGCATCTTCATGACACTACTTTCAAGGAAGGAAATGTGTGCACGCTGTCTTGTCAGTTCTCTATTCCAAATGCCAAGTCTCAGTGGTATAGAAATGGGAGACCCATTAAGATAGGAGGGAGATATTCAACCCAAGTGTCTGACAAAGTACACAAACTCATCATCAAGGATGTTAGAACAGAAGACCAGGGACAGTATACCTGCAAGCTTGAAAATCTAGAAACAACTGCAGATCTGGCCATTGAAGGTTTGTAAACAGATATGGAATCTCTTTATTACAGTAGTGGTAAACAGTTTCTGGATATTCCATTAATAGAACAAATGAAATAAAAGGAATTCCTTAAAGAGACTTTCCAAAACTTGGAAACATACTGAACAAGAAATTCAGTTGTCCTTTCTCTTTGAACAATATATGACATATTTGTGTAAGCTAGTATTTTTTGACTAAATCGTCATTACTGTCCTCTGGCCCTCAGTCTGAGTCATGCTTTCCTTTATTTTCTTTTTCTCTGATACTCTTATATTTTTCTTGGATTTCCTCTTTTTCTTAATTATTCTTTATCTTTCATTTCCTTAATGGCTTCTCTTGCATAATCTCCACAGCAATCTTGTTATAGTTCTACTTATGTCTTCTAATCATTCTTACATAAAAAACTTCACATAAAATGAAATCCCTTTTTCTAAGTCTACTTTTTCAAGATCTATTGTTATTATTTCTTGTTATAAAGTAGATATTGTTATTAAAAGAATTAAAAGGAATTAGGGAAACTAAATCGCCTGGTGATGCATAATAATAGATTATTTTTTTTTCTAAAAACAGCGGAACCAATCCAGTTCACAAAGAGCATACAGAACATTGTAGTGAGTGAACACCAGTCTGCAACCTTTGAGTGCGAGGTGTCTTTTGATGATGCGGTTGTGACATGGTATAAAGGCCCCACTGAACTGAGAGAGAGTCCCAAGTACAGCTTCAGAAGTGAAGGTCGCTGTCATTACATGACTATTCATAATGTTACTGCAGAAGATGAAGGTAAAAATGCATGTAATATTTGTGCTGATGCCATTCTTTTATTTGATTTTCTTGTCTAATTTTTTTTAATGAGAAAGACATAGCAATATAAACATTCTTGGCTGTTGCAGGTGTATATTCTGTAATTGCTCGTCTTGAACCAAGAGGAGAAGCAAGAAGCACTGCAGAGCTCTATCTAGTAACCAAAGGTTAGCAAATTTGCCTAACAAATTTGTGATCATAGCCGTCTGCAGATTTTGAGTTTTGAAACATAATTCTGGAAAAATAAGTAATCCTAAAATAAATCTGATATTCTTTTGCAGAAATCAAACTGGAGTTGAAGCCACCAGGTAAATATCATGAGCAAGATTAGCACAAGATCATATCTATACTCTTTCATAGATAGAGTGCATTGGTCTGCCTTATTTTTTATTTTCAAGTAATTTTTTCTTGTTTATAGTAAGTCAAACCTACATCCTGAAAAAAGTATTCCTCACCCATAGATATGAGAAACAATTTATTCTCATAAATAGTGGCAATGAATACTGTGATAACTCCTAAATCAGTGATATTGATGTGTCTGAGATCCTATTTTGTATAGTATGGGAAGCTGCATACTCTAAAACACAAACATTTTATTTACATTTGAATAACCAAGGAATAGGAGAATGAAGAGGTACCAATGAATAGGTTCAATGTCCTCTGAACAATTCTAAAAAAAAAAACAAAACAAGCAATCACCTCTCTGTGATATATAATGATATTCTTTCCTGTATATTAAGAATCACCTAATGCAAGAATTATTTAGAAATAAAATAGTATAGAGTCTGTCCAGACTGAAAGATTAATGCAATTGGATATCTATTGGTCAGCTAGATTATTCTTGAGGAGCAGAGCTGCAATTGTAGTATGCTAGAAAAAGAAAGATTAAAGCACCATGACAGCATATTCAAACCTATTTATTATATTAAGTAAATTAAACATTTTAATATTCTAGATGTCCCTGATGCCAAAGTTGCAGTTCCACCTCAAAAGCCAGCTGAAGGTAGAGTAACAAATCACACTTGTTCCATATGTCTGTTTTATCTCTGCAGTGAAGCAACAAGCCAGTGGGAATCTCAGAGAAAAAAGAGCTCAGTAGTAAGATATAGTTCATTGTCTCTATACAAATACGATATGAGCAAGACTTGTCTTTGATAGGCTTGTTTGCTGTTTGGAATGTGAAAACTATACACAGGTAGTGGTAGGAATAAAGCCTTTTTTCTTAAGAGTTTGTCCTTTCCATCTTGTTTTCATATCAGTCTCTTGTTCATTCAGTCTTCCTTTTATATCCATTTTCTTCTTCTGATCAATTTATTTTCACCTTGTCTTCTTTTCGTCACAGAAATATCTTTTAAACAAACTGTCTAAATTACTAGTCCTTGGGAGGGGGGAGGGGGGAAGGAAAGAAAGAAAGAAAAAAATTACGGGTATTCTTTTAAGGCCGTACAATGGATTGTATGTTTATTGCAAATGGTGTCTCCCCAGGCTCTTGTATTGGACTACAGACTATAAGCATTACATGTATTTCCATTACATTAAATAGTGAACCTTGGAAGTTCAATCTTGGTTTCATTTCCAGGATACTTTAGTAGATGCTTGCAGTGGCAAACATTTCTTCATTTACAAGAAAATATCATACTCACATTTTATTCTAAATATATCCTTTTTCCTACCAGCTGCCCCTATTCCTATTCTTCTGCCTCTTATTCCACTACCAGAGGAGAAAAAGCCAGGTAAGAAGAATTAAAGTATTTGGAAACTGTGTACCTCGGTATTGGTTTGTTTTGTTTTGTTTTAATTTAAATTTGAAAATATATTGTTTTTAAGCAGAGAAAAAGGTTCCCATAAAGAAAGTCTCAAAAAAAGTGGTTAAAAAAGGTCCTGAAGAAGTCCCACCATCTAAAGGTAACTTTTTAAAAAACTTACAAAATAGTAAATTTACCTTATGGAAACAAAGCAGTAATTTCATTAATGGTGAACATCAATATACCTGGCAAATTCCAGGCTATGGTATGAAAAATGTGTTTTACATTTTTTTTTAAGTTCCCGAGGTGTTTCCAGAGAAGCCCAGAGAGGTTAAAATAACATCCATGGCAAGGAGAGAAGAAATTCATGATGAAAAGAAGGAAGTATATGAAAAGCCCAAAGAAACTTATGAAGAATGGGAAGAAGATTATGGAGAAGACCATGATTACTATGTCAAAGAAGAAGGCTATGATGAAGGGGAAGAGGAATGGGAAGAAGCTTATGAGAAAAGAGAAGTGACATATGAAGAAAAACGAGTCATTCATGAAAAAGGTATTTTAATTATCGGACCATATTTTTTTCATCTTTTTTTTCTAATATTTCTTATTAAGGCCCAAGAATTTTGAGCCAGGCAGCATTTTTCAGATATTTTTTGTTACTGTAACTTGGACATTAATATGCTGCCAAGTTTTAAATGGCACATGTTGATAAGACAACAACTCTAGTATGGTGAGGTAGATGCAGATAAAAATTTATACTTTGCAATTTGGTCACCAATGGACTTTCCAGATTGGAACATCTTTAAAACCTAATATGAGATAATAGCTTGTAAGGATATCTGTAATTTTTCCTTGTTTTCCTATTTCTTCTATAATTTTCATGGATTCTAGAGAAACTTGTTTTAGGTTAAATGTTTCACACATTAATTGCTTGATGTTGATAGCTGTATTTTTCAATTTCTTCCATGCTTTAACTGCCTTGCGTAGTAGTTACACATATGCCTCTGGGAACAGAATTTGACTTTGATGAGAAAACATCAAACTTGGAAATAAGCAGAAAATCTTACTGCAACAATTAGATCTCCAAAACTCTGTGTGTTTTTCAACTTCAGAAACTTACAATGACATAATGAATACTTTTCTTGTGTATTGAGCCTTTAGACAATGCATTTTTCATCATTAAGTGATGTTATTATATTTAAAGTGCTTGAAGTTCCTAAGAAGCCTGTGCCTGAACGAAAACCAACAGCAATCACAACTGAAAAGAAGGAAAAGAAAGAAGTAACTGTTCATAAAGGTACGACTTTCCTGCAAAACAGGAACATGTAAATTAAGATCACTCATGCATCTCTTTCAAGCTCATCTGTGGTGGTTATTCACCACCACAGATGAAAGGTTGAAAAGGAGAGAGTTCTCTTTATGTTGGACAGTGATATGAGAAAAGCTCAAGGCAACCCTTTCTCTTCTCCCATCTGATATTTTAGAGAATAGAGAGAATAGTGGAAATAGTAACTAAAGCAAACTAAGAACTGCTGGCAAAATCAAGTTAAGCTTCATTTATCTTGCCATCTCACTGTATATTAACCTTGGTGGTGCTTTTGAGAGAGTGAATATTGCATTTCTGAGAAGTCTCCTCCATTTACAGAATCACAGGATGTAAGGGGTAGGAGGGACCTCTGGGGATCATCTAATCCAACCCACCTGGCTACAGAAAAGTCACCTAGAGCAGGTTGCACAGGAATGTGTCCAGGTGTGTTCTGAATATCTCCAGAGGAGGAGATTCCACAACCTCTCTGGGCAGCCTGATCCTGTGTACCATCACCCTCACAGTGAAGTTTTGCCTTCTGTTTAGGTGGAACTTTCTGTGCTCTAGTTTGTGACCATAACCCCTTGTACTACCACTGAGCACCACTGAAAAGAGTGAGACCCCATCCTCTTGATACCTACCCTTCAGATATTTATAAACATTGATAAGATCCTATCTCAGTCTTCTCTCCAGACCAAACAGGTCCAGGTCTCTCAGCCTTTCCATGTAAGAGAGGTGTTCCAGTCCACTAATCACCTTTGTAGCCCTCCATTGGACTCTCTACAGTATTTCCCTGACTCTCTTGAACTGGGGAGCCCAGAACTGGACACAGTACTCCGGATGCGGCCTCACTATGGCAGAGTAGAGACAGAGGAGAACCTCCTTCATAGTGGTCACCCTCTCTGTAATGCACCAAAGCATGTCATTGGTCTTCTTGGCCACAAAAGCACACTGATGGCTCATCGTTAACCTCTTGTCCACCAGGACTCCAAGGTCCTTCTCTGCAGAGCTGCTTTCCAGCAGGTCAACTCCTAACCTGTACTGGTGCAGGGGGTTATTCCTCCCCAGATTCAGGACTCTACATTTGCCCTTGTTGAACTTCATTAGGTTCCTCTCCACCCAACTCTCCAACCTGTCCAGGTCTCATTGAATGGCAGCACAGCCTTCTGGTGAGTCAGCAACTCCTCCCAGTTTTGTATCATCAGCAAACTTGCTCTATCCCTTCTTCCAGGTCATTGATGAAGATTGGACTGTGTACTGACCCTTGGGGTATGCCCCTGGGGAATACTTCTAGCTACAGGCCTCCAGCTAGACTCTGTGATCATGATCCTCTAAGCTCTGTCATTCAGCCAGTTCTCAATACACCTCATGTCCACTCATCTAGCCAACACTTCCTAAGCTTCCCTGTGAGGATGTTATGGGAGACAGTGTCAAAAAACTTGCTGAAGTCAAGGTAGACACCATCCACTACTCTCCCTGCATCTACCCAGCCAGTCACGTCATCACAGAAGGCCATCAGATTTGTTAACCATGATATCCCCATGGTGAATCACAGAACCATAGAATGGTAGGGGTTGAAAGGGACCTCTGAAGATAATTAAGTCCAATCCCCCTGACAGAGCAGGAACACCTAGGGCATGCCACACAGGAACAGATCCAGGCAGGTCTTGAAAGTCTTCAGAGAAGGAGACTCTACAACCTCTCTGGGCAGCCTGTTCCAGTGCTCCATCACTCTCACAGTAAAGAAATTTTCCCTCATGTTGAGATGGAATTTACCATGTTTCAGCTTACTACCATTACCTCCTGCCCTATCACAGGACACCACAGAAAAGAGACTGACCCCTTCTACTTGACACCCACACTTCAGGTATTTGCAAACACTAATAAGATCTCCTCTCAGTCTTCTCTTCTCCAGGTTAAACAGCCCCAGGGCTCTCAGCCTTTCCTCATAAGAGAGATGTTCCAGTCTCCTAATCACCTTCACAGCTCTCTGTTGGACTCTCTCTAGTATTTTCCTGTCTCTCTTGAACTGGGGAAACCAGAACTGAACACGATACTCCAGATGTGGTCTCACTAGTGCAGAATAGAGAGGAAGGAGAACCTCCCTTGACCTGCTGGACACACTTTTCTTTATGTACTCCAGGATACCATTGGCCTTCTTGGCCACAAGGGCACATTGCAGTTCCATGGATAATTTATTGTCCACCAGGATGCCAAGGTCCTTCTCCATGGAGCTAGCTTTCCAATGGGTCTACCCCTAAACTCTACCAGTGGTGTATATGGTGTTGTTCCTCCCCAGGTGTAGGACTCTACCCCTGCCCTTGTTGAACTTCAGTTGGTTCCCCTTTGCCCAGCTCTCCAGTCTGTCCAGATCTCACTGGATGGCAGCACAGCCTTCTGATGGATCAGGCACTCCTCCCAGTTTCATATCATCACCAAACTTGCTGAGGGTACACTCTATCCCTTCATCCAGGTCATTGATGAAGATGTTGAATAAGACTGTATCCAGAACTGAACCCTGGGGAACACCACAACTTACAGGTTGCCATCTGGACTCTGCACCACTGCTCATATGCGGCTCTCAACCCATCTCACTGTCTGCTCTTCTAAATCACACTTCTTGAGCTTTCCCACTAGGACATTATGGGAGAGAGTGTCAAAAGCCTTGCTGAAGTCAAGATAGACAACACCCACCGTTCTCCCTGCATCTACCCATTCAGTCACACAATCATAGAAGGCTATCAGATTAGTCGAACATGGCTTCCCTTTAGTAAATCCATGCTGGCTATTCTTGATGATCTTCTTTTCTTTCATGTACTGAGAGATATGATCTCCATAATGAGATGCTCCATTACCTTTCCAGGGATGGACGTGAGGCTGAGTGGTCTGTAATTACCAGGGTCGTCCTTCTTGCCTATTTTGTAGACTGGAGTGACATTGACTTTCCTCCAGTCCTCAGGCACCTCACCTGTTCTCCATGATCTTTCAGAAATGATGGAGAGTGGTAGAGCAACAACATCAGCCAGCTCCCTCAGCACTCATGGGTGAAGCCCATCAGGGCACATGAATTTGTGTTTTGTGTGTGTTCAGTTTACCCAAGTGATTTCTAACCCAATCCTCATCAGCCAGTGCAGAGACTTCCTTCTTCCAGGCTTTCACTCATATTCTTTCTTCCAGGGCCAGGGGTTCCTGAGGCCTCATCTTAGCAGTGAAGACTGATACAAATAAGGTGTTCAGTAACTCTGCCTTCTCTGCATCCTCTGTCACCAAGTCTCCCACTTTGTTCAGCAGTGGGCCCACATTTTCACTCATCTTCCTTTTACAACTGGTGTACTTGAAGATCTTCTTGTTCTCCTTTACTTCCTTTGCCAGAGTTAATTCCAAGAGGGCCTTGGCCTTCCTTCTTGCATCCCTACAAACCCTGACAGTGTTCCTATAATTCTCACAAGAGTCCGGTCCCTTTTGCCACATGCTGTGAACTTCATTCTTCCACCTGAGTTTTTCCAGTAGCTCTTTGCTCATCCATGCTGGTCTCCTGCCTCCTCTACTTGACTTTTTACTAAGAGGAATGCGCCTGTCTTGAGCTTGGAGGAAGTGATGTCTGAATATCTACCAGCTCTCTTGGGCCCCCTTATCTTCTACAGTCTTTGCCCAAGGGATTCCTCCAAGTAGGTCTTTAAAGTTAGCCCTCCTGAATTCCAGGATTGCAGTCTGTCTTACTTACTGCCCTGCTTCGTCTTTGTATGATACTAAACCATACCATGTTGTGATCACTGCCATCAAGGCTGCCCCCAACCTTCACTTCCCCTACAGGACCTTCTTTGTTTGTTAATAAAAGGTCCAGCAGCACAACCTTCCTCACTGGCACTTCCAACATCTGCATCAGGAAATTATTATTGATGCATTGCAAGAGTCTTCTGGACTGAGTATGCCTCACTGCATAGCCTTTACAACAAATATCAGGGTGATTGAAGTCACCCATGACCACCAGGACATGTGATCTTGAGGTTACTTCCAGCTGCCTGTAGAAGGTCTGATCAACATCCTCTTCCTGGTTTGGTGGTCTGTAGCAGACACCCACAACAGTTTCACCTCTATTTGCATGCCCCTTAATTCTCACCCATAAGCTTTCAACATGTTCTTCACGCCCTCCCCCGCCCCCCCCTCTCCAGGAAGAGCTCAAGGCATTCCAGTTGCTCACGCACATAAAGAGTGACTCCAACGACTTGCCTTGCTGGTCTATTTTTCCTAAAAAGTACATAACCATCTGTGACAAAATTCCGTTCATGTGAGCTATCCCACCATGTCTCAGTAATTACAATGAGATCATGACCCTGAGACTGAACATAGATCTCCAATTCCTCCCGCTTATTCCCCATGCTGCATGCATTGGCGTATAAGCATTTCAGAGAAGGGGTTGAGTGTATAGTTTTTGCCCCTGGGGAGTGGGTGACCTTCTGGTTCTCAAAAATGTCAGCATGCTGTCCTATAAGTCCTGGGATACGATACCCATGGGCATCTCTAACAAGTCGCTTGTGCGAAGACTTTCTTCCCCCTTTGAGAAATGTTTCCCATTTGGTGTCAGTAAACTTGGTGCTGTTTTGCCGTTGTCAAAAAGCAAAATTGTTATGGTGACACCAGCTATGGAGCCTGTATTTGTCTGCTCACTCCGATGTCTCTGACTGCCCCTGGAAGGATAGAGGGAAAGATAATTTGTGCCCTAGAATCCCTCACCAGTCATCCAAAGTGTCTAAAGTCTCTTTTGATTGTTCTTTTATTACAAGTCTCAGTGTGTTCACCACCTACATGGAAGACCAGCAATGGATAATAATCTGATGACCATACCAATCCAGGAAGTTTCCTAGTGACGTGCTTAACCCAGGCTCCAGGGAGACAACAGACTTCCCTGTGAGAAAGGTCTACCTGGCATATTGGACTGAGTGGCTTAGCTATAACATCAGCCAGCTTCCTCAGCACTTAGGGTGCATCCCATTAGGGCCCATAGATTTGTGGGTGTTCATCTTGACTAAATGATCTCTAACCTGATCCTCCTCAACCAAGGGGGAGTCTTCCTTTCTCCAGACTTTCTCTCTTAACTCCAGGGACTTGGATTCCTGGGGGCCTATCTAAAGGCTGAATCCCCGGTCACAAAAGCACCAATTTCTTTCAGAAGCAGACCGACATTTTCCCTAGTCTTCCTTTTCCTGCTGATGTACTTGAGGAAGCTCTTCTTCTTGTCTTTGACATCCCTTGCCAGATTTAATTCCAAGAGGGCCTTAACCTTCGTCAGTTGCATCCTTACATTCTCTGGCAATGTTCTTATATTCCTCTTATGTGGACAGTCCCTTTTACCACATACTGTAAACTTCCTCCTTCCATCTGAGTTTTTCCAGAAGCTCCTTATTCATTCATGCAGGTCTCTTGCATCCTTTTCTTGGATTTGTACTAATAGGGATGTGATAATCTTGAGCTTGGAGGAAGTGGTGCTTGAATATTAACCATCTCTCTTGGGCCCCCCTACCTTCTAGAGTTGTAACCCATGGAATTCATCCAAGTAGGTCTTTGAAGAGGTCAGAGTTAGCTCTTCTGAATTCCAGCATTGCAATACTGCTTATTGCCCTGTTCCTTCCTTGTAAGATCCTGAACTCCACCATCTCATGGTCACTGCAGCCAAGGTTGACCCCAACCTGCATGTCCCCAGCCTGACCTCCTTTTGTTAGTACGAGGTCCAGCAGCACATCTCACCTCATTGGCTCCTCCACCACCTATGAAAGAAAGTTACCATCAATGCACTGCAGGAACATCCTGGACTCTGTGTGCCCAGCTGTGTAGCCTTTTCAGCAAGTATCAGGGTGGTTGAAGTCATCCATGAACACTGGGGAATGATCATGAGGCTACTTTCAGCTGTCTGTAGCAGGTTTTATTGGCTTCCTCTTCTTGATCCAGTGGCCTGTAGTAAATGCTCACAACAGTGTCACCAAATTCACCTGCCCCTTAATTCTAACTCATAACCTTTCAACATCTTCCTTACCACTGCTAGACAGAGCCCTGTATATTCTAGTTGCTTTCTCACATAAAGAGCATCTCCATCATCTCACCTTGCTGGTTTGTCTTTCCAAAAAACCATCCATGAGAGCATTCCAGTCATGTGCCCCATCCCATCACATCTCTCTAACTTCATTGAGGTCATGCCCCTGTGACTGCACCCTGACCTCTAGTTCTTCCTGTTTTTCTCTTATGCTGCATGCCGTGGTGGACAGGCATTTAGATCATTGCATATTTCTCTGGGGAGGATGGGCCTGATCATTTGTTTCACAAGTGCCTTTACCACCACTGTTCACCCCCAGTGAACAATGCACTGAACAGCTCACAGGAATTACAAAGGTTATAATATCCTAAAAAAGAAAATAGCCAGTTCTATCTGGTTTGTATCTGGAAAATAATTTGCAAGATGGTTTAAAAAATAAACGTATATCAACCCCTTACAGTTGTCAAGAAACCTGTTGATGAAAAAGTGGAGATAACCACTCAGAGGATTGCAGAAGAACAAGTCAAACGGGCTGAGGGTAACTACTGTTAAATTACCTTGATGTCTTCTTTACATGAAAGTAGTGGCTGTTGCTACTTAGCTGACCTGCATATGCTTTGTCTTCATTTAACATTAGTCTTATCAATTTTCTTTGAAGCATCTAATAAAAGCTTCTGCTGAATTGTATAAAAGGAAGATGAAAAGCTTTTGACAGGAAAATACTAAATATGGATGCTAACTGACCAATGCTTTATGAAAGTGAGTGTAAAATTGCTCTGGGTGAAAGGATGTGTTTCATTCTATGCTGAAGATGTGAAATCTCCATCGTCATCAGATTTCCATCTTGATCTGTATACCAGGCTGTCTTGGTTAGTTGCTTGATTAGGAAATAAAGATGCATCCTTATTCTCTTAGTAACCACCTCCTCTTCTATAGCATTTCCCACTCTGCAGCAAAAGTCTGTTGACTGCGATATATATCAGGATATGATCTGTATACTAAACACCCTGTGAGTTACCCAGACCCTTTAGAAGTTATCAAGAAAAAAGAAAAAACTACTTTCCTTCTGCTGCTTTGCATGATTCCAAGGAACCTGACTTATCTGAATTTGATTATGTTTATCTTGTTTGTTGTACTTTCAACATCATTACTAGATAGCTGCAGACTTATTTCAATCTCTTTGCTAAACATATGACTGAGTAATAAAATTTTAATATCAACAGTTGCCAAGAAAGTTCCACCACCAAAACCTACACCAATGATCATTGAGGAAAAAGTTATTAAAAAGGAAGGTACAGATCACCATCTTTCAATTGCAGTTTATGTTTGTCCAGCACCCTGTGTGTTCTTCTGCTTCTTATGAATATATGGGCCTGTGTGTATATACCTGGATCTATTGTATTGGTCATGCTGTGGCTACTCTCAGTGTTTGAATAGTATGTGTACCATGCTTTTATCTGTCATAAAGTCTGCTTTTAACATGCTTGTGGGTAGCCTTTTGATTCTTGTTTAAATACCCCGCAGGATATTGCAGTGTGATTTAACTTTTTCTTCATTTGTTCTGCCTGCTGGCCTATGCTTACATAATAAGCATAATTTTGGCCCAATGCTGCAAAATTTCTTTGAAGCGCTCTTTTTGGAATTCTTCTCCAAAAGCTTATGCATGCATTTATTTTAAATTTTCAGATTAAATGTGTCTATGTCTTTACTCTTTAGCAGATACTAAATATTAGACTCGTATGTTTGTTTTGTGTTCAGTATTTTAGAATATAAATGCTGACTGTCTAAATATGTCTAAGACTTAAATGTGCAATACAGATACAGATTTGATAAAAACTCACATGCTGACTACCTCTGATGTGGACCTAAATAAATGAAAATGACTAAAATAAAATCCTATCTTTAAAGTACCGACAGTAGAAACACGGACTGTTTCAGAAGAAAAGATGTCGGTTTCTGTCCACAGAGAAGAAGAGTATTCATATGTCACAGGTATGTACAAACCCAAAAATCTGGGCATCCAAATCTAAACAATCTTTCAGTCCTACTAGATATTAATTTAATATATTTTTGTGTATGTCAAATTACATATTTAGACACATCATATATATTGTCTATCAGTATGCATTGCTTCTTTTTGTTCATTGTGTTATGTAGTTTGAGTTTTCTTTAGATTAATACATGTCAACATTTCAACTGTTTTATCTTAACATTGTTGAAATGCTTTTCTTTGAAGAGCCAACAGAGCATGAGAAAACAGTTGAAGAAAGATTCTTTGAAGCCGTTTACTCAATTGAAGGTAGATTGATTAAGAATGTGAGGCTAATTAGTATTTAAGATTTTAAAAACTATTTGAATCTGTAGTTAATCAAAACTCATTGTGACATCTGCCTATCCTGTTGGTTTTCTAGATTACATTTTTTAACATATGTGTTTCAGTCATCTTTGTGTACTAGATACGCATAATATCTTCTTAAAAGCTTTTCAAATTTACTAAAGACAGTGATACTTCCTATCTCCAAATATAATATCTTTAACATTCTTATTGTAGCACATGAGGAAATTGAAAAGGAGGAGGAAGAAGAAGAAGAAGAAGAAGAAGTAATTTCTGCAGAACTGGAGATCACTCATGTTGAAGGTGAATAAGATCTTTGTATCATCATGTGCTCCATTTTTCTCAACTTTAACATTATCTGCCTGTACTACTCTTTATCAAAGGATAGCATATCAGAACTGAGATCTTTCCAACTCTCTATGGCTATACTCTCAAAAGTTCAAGCTCTACTTTATTTCTAAATCTAATTCCTCATCACTGCTTTAAATAATTCTTTGAATAGTTTTTGAGATGAGCATTTTTACCTCTTTGATAAAATAGCACATTTTTTGACACATAGTGTTTGCTTTTCCAGCATGTTGAAAGTAGCCTACTGTGATTTACCAAGTATTTATTCTGTCTCCTAAGTATTCACCCCCTATCTCTTTAAAGTGCCTGAGATACAAAAGAGGCATGTTCCAGAAGAAAGAAAGACTATTCCTGTCCCTAAAAAAGCTCCACCAGCTAAAGGTAATTCTATTGTACTAGTAACAAACAAAACACATAAAACAACAACAACCAAAAAAAAAAAAAAAAAACCCCAAAAAAACCCCAAATTCTCTTTCATTATGTTATTATGAGTTTATTCACTGTTTGTCTTCAGTTTTGCATTATCTCCATGTGCATTATTTGATTTTGCATTACCTCCCTTATTTCTGTACTTTCTCTTTTTTATTTGTGCTGTTAACTTAGCTTACAACTTGCATTTGTCTCAGCTTTAGTCCACTGTATGTCCAAGAGGTTGTACATTGTATTGTGTTGCAGTGTTCAGCTCCTTGTTCAAACACTGTGTTCTATAAATCAGTGTTGGTTTACTGGAATCTGTATAAGTAGTCCAAAAACTAAAGCTCTCTCACCCTGACAATGTTTTCCAAAGTGCCTGAAGTCTCTAAGAAACCTGTTCCAGAAAAGAAAGTTGCTGTTGCTAAAAAGGAAGTCACTCCTCCAGTAAAAGGTACGGCATCTTTTGAATGTGGACTTTAATCAGTCCTGTACTATTGTGCTGTTTTCCTAACTTTCATTTCTCAATATAAGCATATCATAAATACAGTGTTTGTGTGTTATGTTGTATGTCTGTTCTCTTCTAAGACAAACTTAAAAGCCTTAGAAATATTGCTTAAACAAATTTTAATACCTCTAAAGTTCCCAAATTGCCTAAAAAACCTCTGCTTGAAGAATGCTTGGAAATTTCCATTCCCAAAGAAGAACCTCCATGTGCCAAAGGTAGACTTAGTGATGGACATGTTGAATATCTTTTTAATTTTTTATTTTTGTTAACCTGTACATAAGCATGTTTGCATTAGAAACTGATTTTTAATGTATAATTTTCTGTACATATATAACAGATTTGAAGGCCAGGTAACCTATCTGAGCAGCTCTTTCTTCAGTTTAGAATTTAGTCTTCAAGCACTTGATAGGCTTCCAAAGACTGCTTTAATTTTTTTTTCTCTTCTCTTTTTTTTTTTTCAAATAAGTGTTGCTTTCTGTCTCATGCCTTTCTGTGTTAAGTGTATGAATATGTTATGTGGTGTGTCTTAATATTCTTATAAATGGATTAATGGAATTCTATAATACTCCAATAAATCTTTGAAATACAGAACTCAGTTATCTTATATTTTACCTTTTTTAAGTGCCAGAGGTGCCTAAGAAAGCTCCCCCAGAGAAAACAATCGCTGTTCCAAAAAGAGAGGAAGCTCCACCACCTAAAGGTACAATTAAATAACATTCTTTTCTTGTTATCTTAAGCATCTTGTTTATGTCCAGTTTTGGGTTTGATTGTTAAGTGAATATGGTTTTAGTTGTACTTCAATTACATTGCCCATGTACCTGTTGTGTCAGTTTTGTGAATAACTGCTATAGATGCATTCTTAAAACACTTGTAATTTTAGTTACTTAATATTAATATAATTTATATATCTGAAGTGCCAGAAGTCCCGAAGAAACCAGCTCCAGAAGAAAAAATATCACATGTTGCTAAAGCAGAAGCTCCACCTGCAAAAGGTACAATATTATTCACTGTTATATCATTTATTGTAGTCTTTAGAAAACTGCATTTGTCTCAGCTTGCTCAGCTGTTATGTTTTGTAAGCAAAATATGTCCATTTGTAATCTTTTTGAATGACACATTTCTGGTACGTGATGCTTTTGCCAGTTTTGTGCTTTATACAACCTAAACCTAAATACTTTCTTTTAAGTGCCTGCAGTTCCTAAGAAACCTATCCCTAAAGAAAAAGTATTTCCTGCTCTTCCTAAAAAAGTTGAGGCTCCTCCAGTTAAAGGTATGCTTTCCAGTAGAATAAAAAAATATACTGTTTCTCAGGTTCTGTCTATATGTTCTGTATTGTTATTAGTCATTGATTTGTGCTTCTTCTGTGAATTCTGCTGTCCCAATTTAGTGATGATGAATCATTACAGTATGTTGTATGTCTTTTGCAATACTTATAAAAATACTATTTCTAAATATTGTATTTCTGTTATGTGTTATGTGCTCCGTACCCTTAAGCAATTCTTTAGAAACTCAGATTTTGCAACATTGTTTTCACAACTGGATTAGAAAAGAATATATTTAATATCACTATCTTTCAAAGTGTCTGAAGTGCAGAAGAAAGCCATTTCTGAAGAAAAAGTACTTATTACAGAAGAAAGAATATCTGTTGCCATTCCAGAGGAAATCCCACCACCTGAAGGTACACTATAAACAGACAATAGTGGGAAACTTCTGCTTTGTCTACAAGTCTATTGTTCTAAGACCCAAACCAAAATGCTCAAAAATTTTGTGTTAGTTATCTTGTATGAGTTTTGTGTTGCCCATTTTACAGACTTGCAGGCAGTTAAGAGCCTCCTGAGTGCCATGCACCATTTCAGTCTTGAATGCCAGGATCCCAGCCCATTGACATGAATGGACACTGTACCATTAAATACAGTGATCTTCGGTTCAGGCTCTCATGAAATCTTAGTAAGAAGAATGGACATACAGTGTTGAGTTTAAACTCCACTAATTAGGACTGTAACCATCTATTTGTCATACTCCCTACAAAGCTCTCTGTGGCCTTGCAGATAACATTACTATTTCTCTTTGCAGTATTAGCTTCTCACCAGCTCTTTTAGTTCACATTCTCATACTCAGAGAACATTGAGATCAGTTGATTTAAGTTAGTATAATTCCACAAAATATCTCCTTCAATCTGAAATCAATATTTTGACTCTTTGTATATCCCTTAATGACTAATAAGTCAACAATTTACATATTCTATTAAAAAGCAGAAATTAGTTTTTAAAGCAGATACACAAGTAATCTATCTAAAATATGAACATGCAAATATAGATTCATATGAATACATGCAGTGTTAATTTCTGTCTCCTGCAGATAACCTTTTACCCCAGAACAAGTTGATGTTTTCCCTGATAGTTAAATTTATAGATGTGCATATGACAGGCCTTCCTTTCAGTTCTTCACATACCTTTCTTGTCTTGTTCCTGTCCTCCTTACTTTCATGTAACTGGATCAAGGAGCAACCTCTAATTCTTACGCTATTGTTTCCCCTCCCACCCCCATCAGCAGCTGTTATGGGGAAGTTTGGGGAGCTAATGCATTCTGATGGACTTGCAGTTGACTAGCAAAGAATATTTGAGAGATACAGAAGCACATAATAGGTCATATGAGGCAGAGACAAAACCCATCATTTAGAGCAAATCATACATATGCATGTGCACAGCACTTTCTGTATTGTATGTGTATGTGTCACTGTCATATAGAACTTTTAAGAATTGGTCTTCATCTTCTCCATTCATTGGTCTCTCCCACCCTTCATTCATCCATACACCAAAAATACTAAAACTAATAATTTTCTTTAAAGAACCAACAGTTGAAGAATGGACTGAAGAAGAAATGGAGGAAGTATCTATTTCCATGCACAGAGAAGAGATTTCTGAAGGTACAACCACAATTCAGGAATACTAGGAATACTAGACAAAAACAAAAAGTAATTTTTGTTATATACCAAAATTAGTGTAGATTAATATCTACTCTATTCATAAAGAAAAATTTACTACTGTATAAATATATTTTATATCTTACAAACATTAAGGGTAACAATATCTACAATTTCTATTTCTTGCTTTCAAAAAACCTAACAGTTAATCCTGTTTTGATACAGTGAAAATAATGAAGTATGTCTTAGATTCTGAGAATTATCAGCCCTTCTTTTTTTTTTTTTTTTTACAAAAATTCACTGTTGGAAGTTCCTCTTCCACCAGGTTGCTTGGTCCTTCAGAATATCATGGCACATTCTGATTCCTCAGACTATTTAATTGTAAATTGTGAGAATGCAATCTCAGTTCCATTTAAGCTGCTTGGAGTTTTTCCATTGGCTTCAGAGGGAGAAGGATGGTTTGAATATAGATTTTGTCATACCATGGGTGTCTGTTAGTAAAGCACATTGTTTATTCTTTATTCTTGTCTTACAAATACTTTGTTGTTTACCAGGACCAAAAAGACAGTAATAGATCTCAAATACTTAAAACTCAAGTATATTTTTTATTTTACTTTATTAAGTGACTGAAGAAGAGTCTTACTACATAGAGGAGAGGGTAACTGTTCCTAGAAGAGTGGAAGCCCCACCCACTAAAGGTATATATTCTTTTCATACAAAATATTGGTTGTTTCATCATTGAGTGTTATGTTGCCACTACATGTTTATCTCCATTTGTGGGGTTTTTTTTGTATTAAGGAAATGTGTTCATGATATGGTGAAACTAACCCTCTTTGTAAAACTATGCATTGTAATCTTTTAAAGTGCCTGAGAAGCATAGGAGAGTTGTCCCTGAACCAAAAGTTCCAGCTGCTCCTAAGGAAACTCCAGGAGTTAAAGGTATAAACCAATTCCTTGTCTGGGTGATGTATCTTCAAGGGGCTGGTGTTTGTCTTACTGTCTTGCATGTATGTGTTGATGTGGGTAGTGTCTGTTTTCAGTGATGAATGGTTATCTCAAACTTGTTTTGTACTACGAAAAGTAGTTTCTGTCTTAACTCAGTAAAACATAATGTGATGTGATAGACAATCACAAATATTACACGTTAATATTCTTTCTCATCTTCCTTCTTATTTTACTAATTTTTCTAAAGTTCCTGAAGTTCATAAGAAAGCAGTTCCTAAAGAGAAGGTACTTGTCCCTGTGCCTAGAAAAGTGGAGGCTCCACCAGCAAGAGGTATATCAGCAGTCTGTTCCTGTTGCCAAAAAATTCTATTTTTGCTTCATCTGTCTTTAACATGTATGCATGTTGATAAAACACATCCTACACATCAAATTTCTTCAACATTTGAACTTATGACCTGTAGTTCATAAATATGTTCATAAATATGGACTTATGTCCATTTGTCTACCATGTGTCCTGTGTTGTCTTAATGAGATTTATGTGCTATTTCATCTTTTATCTTATGCCTATTGGTAAAACCAATCACATTTTCTAAAGTTGCACAATCTCTTTTAAGAACCTACAGAAGAACGAGTGCCTACTTTTGAGACAGAAGATGAAGAACCTCCATCAACCAAAGGTAAACAAACTGAGAACATTATTATCATGGAGATTTATTAGTCTAGTCTTGCAATATTTGTGGTTTTTTTGTTTGTTAGTATCTGTAACCTCTGTCTGGATTTCCCCTTTCTTTCGACTATTTACTCATCTTTGTGCTATGCCTGTAAAGTACACTGTTCTGCAATGTCTCATTTTTCTTGCTGTTGAAGTGTACTTCACGTTTTCTTTTTAAAAATCATATTAAATAAAAAAAATCTTATATATGTCTGTATTTCAAATATTGCAAATATTCTTTCACTTATTATTTTTAAGTGACTGAGGTGCACAGGAAAATTATAATGGAAGAAAAAGTTGCAGTTGCTAAAAAAGAGGAGGCTCCACCAAAAAGAGGTACATAATTTTTCAGAGTTACACAAGAGAAGTCTTGTTTCAAAATATTGATTTATATTTATAATGTCTAATTGTCTAACACAAACCGTAATGTTCAGTGTTTGCCGTCTTTTTTTTTATATTTGACTTTAATGTCAAGTCTCTACATTTGTGTTTTGTCATCTGATTATGTTCATAAACTGTGATTAATTTAAAATCTTTTAAAATAAACTTTAAAAAAAATATATATATATCAGCAGTGCCAAAGAAGGTTGTGCCAGAAGACAAAGTACCTGTTCCGATTTCACGGAAGGTGGCAGCTCCACCAGCTAAAGGTATACAAGTGCTTTTCAAAGTAGAGAAGGCTTCTAAATATCAGATATCCATGTGCATCATACTCACCATCTTCTTGGTTAATCAAACCCCAGTCTCTTCTGACTTGACTATATGTAAAAAGGACATTTGTCTTCTCCCCTGTAGAAAAAATTCAGAAGGTATCAGAGAACAGCCACACCCCCGCATTTCTTGCATTTTCTAGCTACTCTTTAACAAAATTGATCACTGTCTGCATAACATCTTAGGAAAGCTGAGTTAAGTAACTTTATTTAAAGTAAAATAAACGTGAACACATTTAGAAAAAAAAGACCTATATATGTTTAATAAAATTGCCCATATTCAGTGAAGGGTTTTAAAATTACTAATACATCCCCTGCTTCTGTGATTTTCTTGTAATTGAAAAATGATTTTGCTAAGCATCCTGTATGTGCAGTGTTCTGCAGTTTAATCATGTTTCTGAAGAGCCTAAAGACAAATTAGTTCCATCTTACTTTCATCTCAGTCATTCCATCTTACTTCACGATGTGTGAATATGCTGTTTGTTTTTGATGTGTTTTGGTCTATATTATTCTAGTATTACATGTCTTATTTAGCAGATAATAATTTAATATTTAACTGTATTTGTGCTGTTACTAAAATTGCCCAGTGTTTCAAAGTGTCTAATTTGACTGGAGAATTTATTTCTGGAACCCACAAACAAGTAGTCTTCAAAATACTTCGTGCATATCTACCTACTATGCATTAAATCTTCCACTATTCATTTTCTCTGTTAATTTAAATGTCTTTATGTTTATATGTCTGGTGTGGTTGTTATGCTTATTATAAGTATCTTTGCTATGTAAATGTGTACTACTTCCCCATAATTTTTTTGTCCATAATTCTTTCCTATGAACTTCAGAAAGTCTGATTTCTTTTAGAATTTAGTATTCTTACAATTGCTATCTTTAAAGTGCCAGAAGCACCAAAGAAAACTGCCAAAGAAGAAAGAGTACTCATTGCAGTTCCAAAAAGAAAAGTGTCTCCACCACCAGAAGGTACTCCTGCCCATGGATCTGTGAAAAGATTATGCTCATGCAATACCGCTAGAGCTTCAGGCCTGATGGTCTGGCACCTTTCTTGATGTTCTAATGTTAGTATCATAGAATCATTTAGGTTGGAAAAGATGCTCAAGATCATTAAGTCCAACCATTAATCTAATACTACAAAGTCCATCACTATATTCTATTGTCCTGAGGGAATCTTTGAGAAGCACTAGAGACAGATTTTTTCCCAATTACTCTGGGTGTGGGAGGTATCAGGAAATAATAACTGGTTTTCTAAAAAAACCCAAATGGGATATTATTGTACATAATATTGCACCAGAGAAAAATATTAACATTAGACTCTGTGTTTGAAGTACCAACAGAAGAAGAACACTGGGCTGTGTCAGAGGAAGTATCCATTTCTTTTCACACAGAAAAGGAGATTTCTTATACAGGTATGAACAGACTAAAAAGATTCTATGTCAAAATTTATATTTTGGAATCTACTTTAAAACGCCAAACAAACCAAAAAAAAAAAGAAAACAAAACACAATTTTGTGTCCTGTACAGATCACCTGTTTATCCTGAAAGTGAAGCTTATAGAATATGACAGAACAGTATTCCATTCTCACAAAAGGCTTAAATGTTTCCTCCTGACTCACTGCTGTTGTCATAGCGAAAGACCAATCATTCCACTAGGTCCTCCTTTGCAAATCTTGCCACCTGTCGGACCTTTGAGGGGAAACAGGGCAGCCTTTTTCTTCATTTATATTAACAAGCTTTCCTCTTCTGAAAATAAAGCCTGTCCTTTTCTGTATTGCAATTCCTCACCTAAATCTGAAGGTCAAAGAAAAAACTTTTACCTCAGCTGTTGCCTGCCTGGCTGAGATACTTAGCACAATTCCACCTATTGGACCTGCCAGCACATGGGCTTTGAACAAAGTCCACAGCTTTTGAAGAAAATTCATTCCTCTATCAGTTTCAGAGGCTATTTAATAATTAATCAAAAATGACCCACAAGTTGCCTCCTGCTTACTTCTTTCATACCTGCTGCTGTTGATAAACAGCATCATCATATTCACATGAAAGATTAGTATAATCACATCTATGTGAAGTTAAATAGTCTACTTAGTCTCTTTATTGGAGAATGATGGGGGACAGACAGAACATGGGTACTAAGGAGGATGAAAGAGTATCTTTCACTGTCTTTCTGTAAGGGGATAATATGCCAGCTGGTCTGGAAGAAAAAAAGGGTCAAAGCACAAGGACATAAAATACAACAGTTCTTCTACAGCATACCAAATAGAGGTGTTGTAGTTAGGACAAAAAAAAAAAAAAAACCAAAAGGAGCTGAGCTTCCTGGAAAGGATACTAATGCACAATGCAGTTTCACTTATCAAATCAACCAAAAGTTACCAGTTCCAATCAGTCTCATTTTAAGATTTCAAATCCACTAACAATTAAATAACAAGCAGGACTTTGACAGAGAATTTTTAAGAGCTGATCAGTCTTCACATTTCCCTAAAAGTAACACCTACTTAGTGAGCATCAAAATCTGTGGCACTCATTGATCTACTGTCACTGTAGCTTGTCACATAGAAAGCATTTAGAAATTCTCAAATCTGTCACTAGTGGAATGGATTCCATCTCCTAAGATCCAAAAAGATCTCCAATCTGTTAAGAAAATGCCAGAGTTATTCTCTAACTTGGCAAGTCTAGTAGTTTCCCAGATGTTAAAATTCTAGGGGAATTTTCTGTGTAATTTTCAGTTACATGGGTCAAAAATTTTAAGACATCTGACTCAGAAGACAAGAACTATGTACTGCTGAAAAGAGAATATGCTGCTTAACTGTGCATTCTTCCCTGCATAAATCTTAAAAAACTGAACATATTCACACCTTAATCTTTTAGAAAGTTTCCTGCCCTAGTAGGGAGTGGCTCCTTGCCATGCTTGAACAAACAAGCCACTTTGTAAAACAATTCACAGAAAAGTACCTTCCTCACTGAGCAATTAATTCTTTTGCCTTTATTTATACTAGATCTATTATCCATTGTTAGTCATTCAATAAGTTTTTCTTTCTGTGCTCCCTTATCTTTATCTAGAGTTTTCTATGCAAATCTTTTGTTACTAGAGATTGAGGACTCTTGATCTATCAGTGAGGTAGTGCAGTGTCACTACTGCAAACAGGATCTGCCACAGAGGGCAGTGGAATTGACTGATTTTGTAATTGGTTGAATTTGGATTTTGAGTTCTGCCCATTAGCAAGCTTAACTTCACCATTGGCAGCAGTAGATGAAGCAATTTCTTGTACTGGAATCTTGAAATGTTTGTTGTTACTTAATTGAATCCTTATGGCTTCCATAATTACATGTCCAGTGTCAACAAATACACTTGTCTTTTATTTGTCATCCTTGTATATGTAAGATATCTTTTTTGCGTTTCTTGGCAAGAATATTTTTGCTTTTAAACAACAATTTTAAATAATAAATGTAAATGTACTGTGTCTTTTAAGTGCCTGATGTACCAGAGAGGGCTATAATTGAAGAAAGAGTACCAATTTATCCTCCTCAAAAAATGGCAAGACCTCCAGCAAAAGGTATCCTGGGTAGAGTATTGAAATATGTTGTAAATGTTTTTATGTCTTGTGTGTTCCATGTATAGTGAACAATGATTTGTTTTCTATGGAATGTTCTTCCTTTGGTTTAATTTTATTTGACGATGTCTTGTGATCTTTATTACTAGTAAGACCTATGTACTAAATTTAAAGATTCTTTTAATTAATATCTTTTTAAGTGCCTGAAGTACACAAGAGAGTTGTCCGAAAAGAAAAAGTATATGTTGAAGTTCCACAGTATGAAGAGGAAGAAGAGATTCCAAAATATGAAGAGGAAGAAGCCACCAGATATGAGGAGGAAGTAATCCATTACAAGGAGGAAGTCCATCATTATAAAGAAGTTAGTCACTATGAGGAGGAAGTTCCTCAGTATGAAAAAATTCCTCAATATGAAGAGGAAGAAGTCACTCATTATGAAGAAGAAGCTGCTTATTATGAAGAGGAAGTTCCTGAGTATGAGGAGGAAGAGCCAGAAGTTCCCCAGTATGAAGAGGAGGCTCCTCCATCCGTTAGAGGTATACTTTAATTTTAGGATTTGTGTGAGAAAAGTACTGTCTTTTCATTCTGTTAATATAAAACTATTTTATTTTTATATGTTCCAGTGTACCCTTTTTCAAGTTGTTTAATAACTAGTACGTAGTGTAGAAAACATGATGGCTGTATGTCTACTGTTTACTACTACCTCTTTAAATTTAAATGTTCCGTGTCATATAGGTTCATTCCTCTTTCATATGAAAACTGTATAACCCACTAAGAAAATATAACTAAGCTTTATCCTCATCTGGGGTCCACTTTGCTATCAGGCTGTGCTTGAAATACTTTGAAATGCTTATGCGAATTCTGCAGTCACAAATGAAAAATATGTTTATCTACAAAATTGGCAGGGTACTTGAAAATAAGTGATTTAGGAACACAAGTCACATTGAATTCCCCTCAGAAATCTTTGAAAACTCTATAGTTGTTTATTTGAAGGAAATAATGTATTTTTATGAAAGCAAAGATATAAAAGTTCTATTAAACTACCATATTTAAATACTCTTAGGTATTTTCCCTAGGGATAATTTTTATGGTGCTAGCATAAATTTTCAACATTTTTAGTACATGATGAATATACAGTGCATTACTTAGAGAGCACAACTAGGTCATACCAAGATCTTGGTAATTACGCCTTTTCACATTGTAATATAAAGGTGTTGACTAACTATATCTGATTTTCCATTATTACACAATCATCTAAGAGTAATTAGAAATTTATATTTTCCAGTCCTGATTCAAATCATTCCAAAATGTCTCTTCCCTCAAAAGAAGTTCAGAATTTCTTTTGACTAGTTAATGAATGCCAAAGCTATACTTAAAACCTTGTTTGAACTAGAAATTTGACATATTGATTTTCACCTTGTCCTTAATAAAGAGAAGGCCAGACTGTACACTGCAACAGCCAGGTTAATCCAGAACAGGAAGATTAGGGTTAGCTAAAATTTCCTTTGACTCTATCACAGTAGTTAAGTTTATTTCATATGTGTTCTAAGCTTTCTGCAGTATGCTCAGATCCAGTGGGATTCTCTCTTGTCACCACAAAACTTGTATGGGTATTTCTGGGATTTGGAGTAGAAAAGTTAGTTGAAACCTTTGACTTACTGCAATTAAAGTGAAAATCTGTTTATTCAGCAGAGCCAGGATTTTATGTATTTATTTATTTATTTTACATTGAAGAAAACCTCCCATAAACACTGCCATTACCAAACAAATTGTGTTACAAACTGATGGGTACTTATAATGTGTCCATAGTTCTGTGTCCATGAATTAAATGAATTGATAAACTTGATGTTCTTACTTTTTACATGTATAAAGCACTTAGAAATTTCTGAGGAAGGAAATCAAAAATATATATTCAAAACATATACAAAATTGGCTTATTCAACATGATCAGATGCAACCTATTCTGTGCTTGAGAGGCCTTAGGATCATAGCTCTAGAGGAAAATAAGAAGTAGTAATAAACCCACTAAATATCTAATACAGCAATTAAATAGTGACTACAATGTTTGTGACAAATATCCAAAAATTGGAGGAAAAAACCCACTGTATTTTTACAAGTTTACCCACCATAACACTTCTTAATCTTCTTTAATATCTCATTCTAAAAACCCAAACTTTGTTTTAACTTAATCTTTTGATCAGCAAATAAACACTTGGAAGTTAAAAACATTTTTATTGGTGGTCTCAATGGCTGAACAGGAAGAATGGATACAATTGCAGCTAATAAAAAAGTGTTGCTCTTTTATTTTGTCTTAATGATCAAATCATGTTAAATAATAGCTGTATGTTTTGGGTATGTATTTGTGATGCTTCCTTGTGCTTTATGTTCCTGTTGCTTTAGAAGTAAATACTTAAAACATTAATGGTGTCTTTCAAGTGCCTGAGGTTCCAAAGAAGCCCGTTCCAGAGAAAAAAATATCTATTGTGAAGAAAAAAGAAGCTCCTCCAGCAAAAGGTATATACAGTTTCTTTATGTTAGCAGACACTTCTGAATATGTAATTCACAGTATTTTACAGATGCCTTACTTGATATTATTTTGTTCTGTTCTTTTTGGAGGGGGGTCTTCATATGAAATATTTGTACCACAGTCTTTTTTGTTTCATTTCTGTTTTGAAAAGCTTGTGCATTATTTTTTTAACCAAAATAATGTTTTTGAAGTGCCTGAGGTGCCAAAGAAACTTGTACCTGAAAAGAAAGTCCAAGTGCCAAAGGAGGAAGCTCCACCAGCTAAAGGTATATGAACTTGCAATTAGCTGTAATAAGAAAGGTCTTCTAGACATCATTTATCTTCTCACTTATGTTAAACATCAGGATAGTAAAAGGATTGTTGCTCTTAAAACTTGTGGTTCTTCTTGTTTGTGTTCGTTGTTTAGTGTCACTGGCGTGTATGTCATGGTGTTTTAGATTCTTATGCCAAGCTCATTTTACAATATCTTACTAAGTTCCAGAAGTGCCGAAGAAACCTGTTCCAGAAGAAAAGGTTC
>JANVCC010000022.1:17727930-17741883 GCA_025345505.1 Todiramphus chloris collaris
GATTCTTATGCCAAGCTCAATTTACAATATCTTGCTAAGTTCCAGAAATGCCAAAGAAACCTGTTCCAGAAGAAAAGGTTCCTGTTCCTGTACCTAAAAAGAAGGAAGTTCCGCCAGCCAAAGGTATATCAGCTTTTGAATGAACGTATTTTAAAAAAATATGTTAAAAATCAGTCTTTGTTGACCTTTTGTTCTTTAATGTCATGTAGAGTGAAGAATTTTCTATTCTTGATAGTTCTCCTTTGTCATTTCACTTCATTGATTGATATCATTGTTCTTTATCTTATGGTTCAAAAATGAAATTCTTAAACTATAATAATATTTTTAAAGTGCCTGAAGTACCAAAGAAACCTGTGCCAGAAGAGAAGGTATTTGTCCCAGTGCCTAAAAAAGTGGAAGAACCTCCACCAGCCAAAGGTATAGCAGTTTCTTGCTCAACTGTAGTTCTAGTTTTGTTCAGCTTTACAAGACTGCAAGTAACTTTCCTATTCCTTGTACTAGTGTGTTTGATACAGAACTAGTCAGTGACCTATAAACATAGGATCAGGACACGGTATTGTGGCTATTTCTGTTAGTCATGGGTGCTATGCTTATTCTACATGTTTGTGTCTTGTCTTGTCTCTGTCTTTCGGATCTTATATATTTAAATTATTCAGAACTACTTGCTGTTTCAGAAACTGATGCTCCAAAAGATAAACAATGTACCTAAATAGCCAGACTTCCCCCTTAGCCTTACCACACCTGTTTGTAATGCTGTAATCTGTATGTTTGTAAGTTTACATGTGTATAAGTCTCTAGATAAAATCAATGTTATCTTTCATACACAAATATATTTTACTATATTTGTGTACATATCTTAATATCAGCTACAGAGTTATAATTTTATTTTGTTTTATGTTACATTGAGAATTAATTTCTTAAACAAAAATATCTTTAAAGTGCCAGAAGTGCCCAAGAAAGTTCCAGAAAAGAAAGAACCTGTCCCCATACATAAAAAGCGAGAACCTCCACCAGCCAAAGGTATCTCTTTTGAACGTGTGGATGATACTTCTTATTGTTTCTGTATGTTTGTTATTAGACTTTAACTGAAGTATCTTAGTAGTTTGTGACAAATGTACTTGCTAATTCATACTCTTCTGCTTCTGTGCAAGTTGCTTCTCAGTTTCTATGTTGTGTCTAAGTTTTCTACAATACAATCTTTGACATACCAGAAATAGCAAGACCTCCCCCTGAAGAGGTACCTATTTTTGTTTCTGAAGAAGAAGAAGAGGAAGAAGAAGCTGTTCCAGAGATACCAGCAAAAGGTACACCATTCCTTCTTGAAAATTTTCAGAGAGCTTTTGTTCAGTTCATGAAAAGATCTTCACCTTGATTGGTTGTTTAAAGCTGGATGAAAACATTTATTATCCCTCTGATGTGAGTTTCCTTCTTCTTATTGGTCTTTGTGACATTGTTCTGTGGTTTTAGTAGCTTTGATGCTCTAAAAGTAATTGAAAATTTCTTATCAAAACAAATATCTTTAAAGTGCCAGAGGTGCCCAAGAGAGCTGTCCCAGAAGAAAAAGTACCTGTTGCGGTTCCTAAAGTAAAGAAAATTCCACCAGCTAAAGGTATATCACAATGTGGTGCATGCAGATAATTTCTCTCCCTTAGATTTTCATATTTAAGAGGAACCTCATTTTAAAAATTAATTCATAGTCATGTAAAGTCAGATTCTTGGTTCTAGTACCCTCCTGCTCCCATGTAGTTAGCAGTGCTAGGTCTCAGGAAGGGCTTGATTTTCTATTTTCTTATTAACTTCAGTGGGATGAGAATCAGGCCTTGACTGATTCACTTGTTTTCTAAGTGTTTGCTGTGAATTAAATAGTTCATTGTAATATAATTTTTCAGAACTTATGTTTAAATTAATGTAAATTTAATTTAAAAAAAAAAAAAACCTGTAATAATATTTTATGGGTCTTCTCTTGAACATTCTTCAGTTCAGGAAGAGTATGGTAAAATGTCAAGCCCTGTAACTAAACTTATACGAAAATTAAATAAATCACAACTGATCAATACAAATAACCAGAATATATACCCTCAATGAGAAATTCAGAGTAGTAGCAGACTATTGCAGAGGCCACCCTTTGATGCTGAGACAATTCTACTTCAGTAGCTGAGTTTTTTAGAAATAAAACCCAAAACAATAGAAAATTTTTATATAAAAAATAGATGCTAATTATTTTCTACAAACTCTCATTTGTAGTATATCTTTTTATTATTGGCAATGATGTTTGTAATTAATAATTAGGCAAAAGAAATAATCCTCATATAATCCTTACACCCAATTGCACTTGTCTGTTTTCAGGGAGTAAAAATTAATCAGTACAGTTTAACTTTTTTTTATGACTGTTGTTTGTTTAAAGTTGATGTCCTTGTGTTTTATGTTATGAACTTTTACTTGTGATATTGTGATAATAAAGTTCTTAAAATAATATCTTTAAAGTGCCTGAGGTAGCAAAGAAAGTTGTGGCTGAAGAAAAGATTCACATTTTTGTTCCTGAGAAAGAAGAGGAAACTATTCCAAAGGAAACTATACTAGCAAAAGGTACATGATCTTTTCTTGTAAGTTACTCATGAGACCAATTGGATTAATTAAAATTCATCTTTATTTCTTGTTCTAAGCTGTATGTAAATCTTAATAATCTTTTTGGGGAGCATGTGATCTTTTTTCATGTTTTTTCATGTCCAACCCCCCTACACTAAGCAGGGACATCCTCAACTAGATCAGGTTGCTCATCAAGCCTGACCTTGAATGTGTCCAGGGATGAGGCCTCCACCACCTTCCTAGGCAACCTGTTCCAGTGTTCCACCACCCTAGTAGTAAAAAAACCTACTTCTTAATGTCAAAAGTAAATCTACCCTTCTCTAGTTTAAAACCATTTCCCCTTGTCCTATTGCTACATGCCCTTGTAAACAGTTCCTCCCCAGCTTTCTTGTAGGTCCCCTTCAGGTACTGGAAGGCCGCTATAAGGTCTCCCTGAAGCCTTCTCTTCTCCAGGCTGAACAACCCCAACTCTTTCAGCCTGTCCTCATAAGAGAGTTGCTCCAGTCCTCTGTGGCCCTCCTCTGGACCTGATCCAACAGGTCCATGTCATTCCTGTGTTGAGGGCTCCAGAGCTAGACACAGTCCTTCAGGTGAGGTCTCACCAGGGCAGAATAGATGGTCAGAATCACCTCTCTCAATCTGTTGACAACACTTCTTTTGATACAGCCCAGGATGTGATTGGCCTTTTGGGCTTCAAATGCTCATTGTTGGCTCATGTCCAGGTTTTCATCCACCAGTATCCCCAGGTCCTTTTCCACAGGGCTGTTTTAAAGCATACTATCTTTAAAAAGCCAGTGATTCCTATGAAACCTGCCCCAAAAGAAAAAATACCTGTACCTATTCCTAAGAAACTGGAGCTTCCTCCAGCAAAAGATATGTAAATTAATAGCTAGCAAAATAATGTGTTGTTATTCAGTGTCTTTATTTATTTGATTTTGTTTGTTAATTATGTTAGTTTTATGTCCCTGTTGTCTTTCTGTATTGATGTCTCAGAGTACCTGTCAAATTCTCAGTGAAAATAAGGACTGAAATGATTTAACTTGTTCAAGAAGTCTGCCTATGGATATAAAGTGTCTTTTGATTTTATTTGTTTCATCTTCAAATCATTTAAAATATATTCTGCATATGAGTTCTTATTTCATTATGTCTGTATGTGTATGTTTTCTGTTGTCTTTCTTCTACTCCTGGCAGATGACATTCTTAAACTAAAATAATGTCTTTAAAGTTCCTGAGATGCCAAAGAAATCTGTTTCTGAAAAGGCACCAGCTCCACCAGCTGAAGATATTGGAGTTTGTAAATGCTGTTATAGTTAATAGATAGCATTCTTCATACAAATTGAGTTTATCAGGGGACATTTTAGTGTGTCTGTCTTGTATTATATTTGTCATTAAACTGTGTGTTTGTTGGTAATTTTCTGTTCTGCTGTTTGTAATTTTCTGGGTCTGTCTCTATTTAAAAATTCTGCAAAACACTGAGGGTAGGTCCTATCTTTAAAGTACCCAAGATGCCTAAGAAGGTTGCTCCTGAAAAGAAGGCACCTGTTGCCCCCCCTGAAAGAGCTGAGGTTCCAGCTGCAAAAGGTATATGTACTCCTGATTATAATTAATATTTATGCTAAAATTACTCTTGACCTTCTTTCTAACTTTTGTCTTTGTTGTATGAGTTTTCTCTTTGGATTTATGTTAAAACTCTTCATTATCAATGTTCACATTGTAGAACCGTATAGCTTTTTGTGCTTTTTTACTTATGCTGCTTTAAGGTTTTTTTAAAAATTCCTAAAATAAATCCATATCTTTAAAGTCCCTGAGGTTCGTAAAAGAGCTGTTGCAGAAGAGAAAGTGACAGTTGTTGTGCCCAAACCCAAAGAACCAACAGCAACTAAAGGTACAGATATGTTTCATCTTATTCCTCTGAAATATTTGTTTTTCCTCCTCATTCCTAAAATCTTCTATATTATATATGCTGTTTCAGGAACATATTCTTATATTTTACTGTAACTTATACTTGTGGTTGTCATGCACATTTTCTATGCTCCGTGGATTATTTTGACTAAATCTAAAAAAAAAATTATAAAGTAAATAAATTATAAGGTAATAACAATAACACTGTTTCTAAAGTGCCTGAAGTATCCAGGAAACTTGTCCGGAAAGAAAAAGTCCTTGCTTCTGCTCCTATGGTGGAGAAGTATGGGTACACATATGAAGAGTACGAGAAATACGAAACTTACGAAAGTATTGAAGAATTTGAGAAGGTTCAGGAGACTGAAGAAATTGAGGCATATGAGGAACCTGAAGAACCTGAGGGATATAAAGAGGTTCAGGAACAGGAATACGAAGAGGAGACTGAGGAGAAAGAAGATGTCTATGAAATGTATCAGTTTAAGGAGAAGGAAGAGGTCTATGAGAAATATGAGGAGAGATATGAGGAGGCTTATGAAATCCAACCAGCTATAGGTACATCAAGTCATAATTTCTTTATTCTTATAGTTTGTTGAGTTCCTAGCTACTGCTTAAGCCTCCTTTGGGTGTTTATTTGTATTTTCTCTTGTCTGTAGTCATACGCATGTCTGTTGCTAGTAATGATAAAACCATTCAAAGATTGTTTCTCTTGTACTCCTTCCTAAAGAATTCTTCCCTTCAGAGTGGAATGCGAGGATTCCATTCCCCCATCTGACAGCCCAAGAATGAGCTAGTGTGGATCTGATACTAGCAAAGTCAATGACAATTTTGTGATCAATTCAGCTTCAACCTGATTTTAATAATTTTATGCATAAACATTTTTTTCTTTTGCCCAGTTTAGCTCCTATGAATTACAGAGATGTTAAAAGTCATGCAGGATCTTCCTTCTCATCATTTAAATTTATGATAATAGGGTCCCTTATGACAAACAGAAAGTGCATCTAAAGCATAGCATACAGTTGTACACTGATATTCCTTATCTTTCATTGCTCAAGAATTCTTAAGTAGCTGTTCAATAGTCTCTGCATAAATTATGAGATGGTTCCTCTTCAAATGAGTGATTGCTCTGCTTACTGTCTTTGTGTCTGTTGTAATTCCTCATAAATAAATTAAAATCCATAATGTTATATTTTTTAAAGTGCCTGAGGTGCGTAAAAGACCTCTGCCAGAAGAAAAAGTACCTGTTCCTGTGCCTAAAAAAGAAGCTCCACCAGATAAAGGTACATCAGCTACTAAAATTAAAAACACAGCCTTCTGCCTGAGTCTCTGAATCCTCAAATCCAGTAATTTACAATTCTGATTTCACTGCTAGACCCTTAACTTTCTTTCATGGTACAGTCAAAGACCGAGATTAAGTTACTAAAAAATTAATATTTCTTTGAAAATCAAAACTGAGACCAATTACTTTCTGAGGACAAAGGAAGTGCAGGCAGGACCTTTAGTATTTAATTTTTGCCACCACAGTATAAGTGGCATTTTGTACTTAATCATTCAGAACAAGTAGGTGAATAAATTAACAAAACTCTGTTGAACTATAGCACCATAGCAGTGCTATAGCACCATTCTGTAGTTTCCTACAGAATCCTAGGAAATTAGGACCTTCTTCAAGCTGGTGCGCTGGAGTGCATGTAACCTAAGTAAGTGTTCTCTGTACCAGCCTTTACAACAGATAAGTGTCATAAATAGCAGTTGTCAGTGGATGCTAGTAGAGTTTCTTTACTAAGATGGAGCTCTGTAAGTTTCCTAACAGAGCACTTAATTTTCCAGAAATTAATTTGGTGCTACCTTTTATAGTTGTCTCTCATACAAAGTATTGGAATGAAATCAGTGGAAAAGGGTCTGAGTTGTTGGGGTTTTTTTTCCATAAACACTTGGTGTTAGTTGATAAGAAATTAAAACCTTACCATATTCCCAGTTGTTGGAGCTGATAGTTCATGAAACCTAATTGTTAAGGCTTATCCTAGTCAAAAAATCACTCAAGAGAGCCGCGTTTTTCTTTCAGTGAATAGTGAAGATTTTAGCTACACAAATCCAAGCAAAATAGTCTGGATGGGTGGCCTTCAAGGTCACCACTCAACAGCAATTGAGGGCACTGTATTTTGTATTTTTCTAAATTTTCTGATTCTTTGCATTGTTTGCATTTTTTTTGAACTTTTATTCTTACCTAATATTCATATCTGAAAATTCTTTAAAAATACCAATATCTTTAAAGTGCCAGCGGTGACAAAGAAACCTGTTCCAAGAGAAAAAGTACCACCGGCTGTTCCTAAAAAGGAAATTATTCCACCAGTTAAAGGTATACTTTCTCTGTGTTGTCCTCATGAATAATGAACTCTGATTTCAGTCTTCGTTTCTTCATTATTTGTTGAGAAAGTTGTGAATATGTCCCTGCAGTATGTTTTTTCAGCTGTTTGTGATTGAGTCCTGTTTTCACTGTTGTTTTAATTTGTTGAAGGTATGTGACAGTTGCTTTAAAATACATGTTTTCTGTCATTAAGCTACATATGAAAGTCATTCTGAAAGAAAGAATATTTTTATTTCTTCAGAAAAGGAAAGGGATTCCACCATCCAAATGTATGGCCATCTTTCAAGAATATTTTTTTAATATGTTGGTCTTCTGTCTAATCTTCAAAATTAACATAGATGTTCTTTAACAAAGCATTTTTGTTTGTTGTGTCATGAATCTTCCTTGTTAGATATGCTGGTTTTCTTTCTAACTTCTTCCAAATAACTTTGAAAGACCTAAAAGTAAATTATATCTTAAAGGGCCAGCTGTTCTTAAAAGAACTGTCCCTGAAGAAAAGAAACCTACACGTACACCTGAAATAGAAATTCCACCAATGAAAGGTAAAGAAACCTTTGATATGATGTTTCATGGAAAGGAAATATTTGTCTTTTTTCCAACTCATATCTTCTAAAATGATCCTTACATTCTTTATACTATGACAAGTATGTACTCTCTAAGTGCAGATTCAGCTCTCAGTGATAAACTGAAAACTCTGAGGCACACATTTTGATTATGTGCTACACATGTGCTAAACACTAAATACATGGATTTATGAATCAAAACACGCTGAGGGGATATTATTGCTTACACTGCCAATATGTAAACCTTCAGTGCTTTTATATTTGTAATACTGTTGTGAATTTATTTTAAACTGTGGTTCTGAAGCCAATACATTGGTCATGATATTGGTGGAGAAGTAATAGGGCAAGAGCTAGTAAGTTAAAACCATTAAAGCTGTTATGCATGTCAGAAGGAAAAGCATGACAATACAGTGAGAGAAGCAAACGGCTTACGCTGAGAGCAGAAATGATAAATTTCTTCACATAAGTAATTGTTCCAGCAAGACAATTCTAGAATTGTATATTTCTTTTATTCTCAAAAAGGCATAGTATTTGTGACCTCAAAAGAACATTTTTTGGGTTTATCTGTTTGGGATTTTTAAAGATGAAAATTATTTTGAGGTTACTAAAAGAAAGTTAATATCTTTAAAGTTCCTGAGTTTCATAAGAGAGCTGTCCTTGAAGAGAAAGTACCCACCATTATTCCTAGAGAAGAGGAATCTCCTTTGTATGAAGGTACACCAATGACATATCTACCAAACAGTAAATTGTAGTGAATATATCGATTTCTGCTCTAGATTACTCTGTAAAATATGAGACAATTTCCACTAATTTTTAAAATTATTTAAAAGTAGCTTCCATCCATAAATTTGAGATTCTCTCTCCCCACAAATTTAGTTATAGTTTCGCAATTTTAAAATGTTATTATTTTTTCTTTAATAATGAGAGAAAGAAACACACACAAAAAAGAGAGAAACTAAGTTTCTGATCCAGGAAAGCACGTTAGCCACATTGGACCAAAGAAATTAACTTAAGTAGACACTGGTTTAAGAACCGTCTTATATATAGATAGTTAACACCATATGAACCCATGTGAAATTCAATTACAATTTCTAACAATTTCAGAGCTAACTAACTGGAAAATAAAAATGACATATTTCTATAGACTTATATTTTCTAATTGTGAGGTCAGTTCTAGCAATAGTAGGTTAATGTTCAGGCTGAAATAAGTTATTTTAATAATTTATGTTCAAACAACTCTTTGTCCATATACATGTCTGCATTTTTGCACTATAAGTGGTCTTTCTAATCTTGTCTTGTATATGATATTAAAATATGTAAAATAAACTAATATCTTTAAAGAGCCTGAAGTTTATGACATTCAAACTGAAGAAAAAGTCCCTGTTGCCATTCCTAGTGAACCAGAAGCTCCAGAAGTCAAAGGTACATCGACTATTCTATAAAGCAATATGTTCCCTAAAAATTATTCATCTTTGTCATTCCATCTGTGTGCTAACCTGTTATTTAATGTGTTCATTCTAATGTTTCCTTAGATGCTATGTGTCTGACATTGCTTCTTTGTTACTTACATTTTGTATATTATAATGTTCTTTAAAAAAATGTAATCTTTGAAGTACCTGCAGTGACAAAGAAAACTATCCCACTGAAGAAAATACCTGCTGCTGTACCTACAGAAGAAGCTCCTCCAGTTAAAGGTACATAATCTCCAAATGGATTTTCTTCAGCCTCTTTCAAATGTGAGGTACCAACTGAGAAGCCCAACATGTTTATTTTTCTTGAACCATATGACCAGGTGCTATATACACTATTTTCATACATTTGAATTCTTGTTGTAAGAGTAAATTTTGTCTGTTCATTTATTTGATTTTGTCTTAGAGACAAAGCATACATACTGGAAGATCAGCAATCAACATTACAAAACTATCACTTTGCAAACATTTGCAAATAATTCAAAAAGTATTACAGATTTTTCTTCATATGTTAAAGTAATGAACAATTATTAAGACTGAAAAAAATCATCATTTGTGAAAACAAATTCAAGGAACATTGTTCTTATTTTTGTCTTGTATTAGCAGTTCCTCAAACAGATCGATACATTCTGCATTAACTAAAAATCTAAGAAGTCAAAATTAGAGAAATACAAAGAAATTTAGTAAATAGGAATTTCATAGCAGGGCCAGGGGTTAGCCTTTTTTTTTTTTTTTTTTTTTGACTTCCTGTCTCATGCTCTATTTCCCAAAATACTTTCTCTGACAATTTTTTTTTCAATCTAAAAGGTTGTGACAGAAGCTTGTTTGCAGAAGCACTCTTTGCAGTTGTGTTAGGGGTTCTAATAAAATTAAGATTAAGCTATAAACTTTTTTATTAATTGCTTTTTTGTATTCTATATAAATGCTTAAAATGAACTAATATCTTTTAAAGTGCCCACAGTCACTAAGAAAGCTGTTCTAGAAGAAAAAGTGCCTGTTGCTGTTCCTAAAAAACCAGAACCTACTCTTGTGCATAAAAGACCAGAATCTCCACCACCGAAAGGTACTTTGATAGCCTGATAGAACTGAGGTTTTTTCCTGATAACATCTTTTCTGTTTGTTATATCATTTCTGATTTGATACTTCATGGTCCACTTGTGTCAGATTTGTGACATTTATGTTGTATGTGTCCCTTTTCCTGTTTATCAACTCATCTTTAAGTCATAAAATGAAAATTAATATCAGTAAATATTTTTCAAGTGCCTGAATTTCCCAAGAAAACTATTCCTGAAGAGAAACCTGTTGCTCTGCCTAAAAAGCCAGAAGCTCACCCTGCCAAAGGTATAGGTCAACATATCCTTTCCTTCTAGTTTTTCTTCACTTTCTTCTATCCCTCATTTTGTTGTTGTTAAATCACAATGTTTGTCTGTATCTTCTACCCAAAAGTAATACCAGAAACCAGTCAAAGGGACTAAAAATAAGGAAAACTTTATTTGAGTCAACATACAGTGAGATTTACAGAACAAACATTTTTACTTCATGAGTGTTTACAGGTACTGTAAACAGCCTCAGAATTTTTCAGTGCTCAAGAAATAAGTATATACACTTCCTCTTTCACATTGATGATGTTAAACTTAGAGGTCAAGTGATTTAATTTTAAATGAAAATAACATTCAGCACAGAAAACAGTTGTTACATTCATTCAGATATTTTAGCAGTCTGACTGAACTATCAGTCTGTGTGCCATGTGAAAAGATTCCCAGCAAAGTCACTTCAAAATGTTATTTGCCAGAGGAATAGAAACATGGAGACTTTTCAGAACATAAAAATGTTGTCAGAGTATCCTTATTCATCTACTTGGTTTGTCTTATTCCTGTATTATGTGTTTTGTTTTTGTAACTCTTAAAAGTACACTAATATCTTTAAAGTGTTCAAGGTACCTAAGAAGTCTCTCTTACAAGACAAAGTATAGTTGCTGTGCCTAAAAAGCCAAGAGAAACATCTGAAGCTAATGTGTCAATAATGGTGACTCTTTGAGGAGATTTCTGTCTCTCTTGGGCAGTAGGGTTTACAGTGGAACAAAATATTACCATTTATTTCTCATTTATAAAGAAATCCTAGTAGTATGTAATAGTATACAACATTTCTTGCATGAGATGTCTCTCTTTATATTTGATCTTACATTTCTTACGATTTCTTACGATTCTTGTGAGACTCTTTAACAATGTATATATTTTTAAATGCCTTAAATATAATGAATATAAATGCTGTTTTCTTTAAAGTGCCAGAGGTGGCCAAGAAAATTCCAGGAGAAGAAGTGCCCGTTGCTGTGCCTAGGAAACCAGAAGTACCACCAGCTAGAGGTATGTTACACTACAGAAAATTAAAATTTGGAAGAGTAAAAATCTTCTGCCTTGATCATGGTAATTAGGTTTTTGATTGTTTGTGTTATCCTATTACTCTGTTATCTGAAATACTCCTGACTAACAGTAAAAAATTATACCCAAAAAAGAATTTCATAATTTCTAAGTATAGAACAAGTGATCCAGATGTGTAACACAGGAGAAAACCCTCTGTGTGTAGAAATAAAAATTATACCAAGAAGTCATTGTGCATAGAAGAATGTGGCAAAGAGTACAGAATGGACAATGGCAGCCTTAGTCAGATGGAGATTTGGGAGGTGGTTGAATAAAATGGAAAAGTAATGTCATGTAGAAGAACCTCCAAAAGACTCTGAGGTGTTTTAAGGGACATAAAAGACCTTAAATCAATAAACGTGTCAAATCAGTAGCTCCATTAAGAATCTCCATACAATTTCTACTGAAAAGTTCTGAACATATGTGTAAAATCCCATATAATAACTGAAAATAATCTTTTTCCTTAAAGTGCCTGAAGCACTACAAGGAAGTAGTTATATGAGAGAAAATCAAAGTAGTTGTGCATAAAAAGCCATAAATATCACTAGCTAAAAGCATATGTCATTAATAAAACCATGGCAATAATTTGTCTTAACTTCACTGATAATTCCTTTTTGATAATATTTATCCATCTTTCTATCTTAAAAACTGTGATTTTTGGTTTTTTTTTTTTTGGGAGCAGCCTCTTTACTCCTCTCAAATGACTCTTGATCAAGAATAAGAACAAAAAGCATAGTTCTTAAAGGGTATTGTTTCCTGGTGTCCTTTTGTTTGTTTCTTTTTCCACTGTAATGTTATTTAAATTTCTTTAAAGTCTTAGTAATTACATAATTATTAATTTTAAAGTGCCAAAAGATCCCAGAAAGAACCAGATGAGAAAATACATCTTTTATAGCCTAAAAACCCAGCAATTACACATTGAAGTTTGTAAAACACCAAAACCTCCACCATTTATAGGTACATGTTCTGTCCTGATAAAATTGTACAGAGATTTTAATGTTTCTCTAAATATTATCTTTTTAAAGGTTGTGTTATCCCCTTTTGAATATTCTAATATTTATAAATGTTTTAAGTTCTATTGTCTTCATCACTTGTGAATAGCTCCCAGTAAGTAATAATAGCTATTAATGGTGTGCATCAAGCACTGTGAAAAAAATGCAGACTATTTGTAAGAGTTGTTTTTTTTCTGGTGCTGTTTGATATTTTTTGCCTTAGAGCTATCCTCACCTTTTTAATTCCTATTCTTCAAATTCCTGAAAGTAAAACAATTAACTATCTTTAAAGAACCTGAGGTGCCGAAGAAAGCTGTTCCAGAAAAGAAAATACCTGTGCCTAAAATACCAGAACCCGAGGTTGTCCCAGAACCAGTGGCTGCGCCTGAAGAACCAGAACCTCTAGCAGAGAAAGGTAAATCTCAACACTATTAAAATAACAAAAGCAATATTTTTCCTCTTTAACACAGTGATTTTACAGGCCTTCTCTTCTCTGAGATTTTAAATTATACTTGTTCTATGTATCTACATACGTATGTGAAACAGACATATGTGGGTCTTTTTGAAGAATAGTGACAAATCTTGGATGTCTGAATTGCCTGTATTTTATACTTCAATTCTTGATGTTTTGCTAATCATTTATTCTTAATATTCTGCCCACTTGGGTAGATGAAAACAATCATAACTAATATCTTGAAAGTGATAATAATAGAAGAAAAGTACCTATTTTGATAGCTAAAAACAGAAGATCAGTGTAATTGAAATACCAGAAGCTCCACTGAGAAAAATTAGATGCAATCACTGCAATTCTTGAAAGACTCTTCAGCTTACTACCTGCAGTGTTACTAATATCTTTTGTCTTGTCCACTCTGTTTATAATTATCATGGATTTTACTTATAGCTTAAATTACACTACCAGTGCACATGTCCACTTGCATAGGGGCACATGAGGCTTGGCCATGGAAAGGGTGGTGTACATTTGACAGAAAAGGGAGAAAAGCAAAAATGTGATCATCATAAAATAGGCTAACATAAATGATCAATACCTGATATAGTTTCAATGTTTTCATTAAAATTGTGATTTTATGTTTTACGATTCACTTACATTTGGTATGTTTGTCAGTGTAGTTGTTAAATTTAGAACTAATATCTTTTATGTACATGAAGTGGCCAAGACAACTTTCCCAGAAAAGAAAGTACCTCTTCCAGTTTCCCGAAAACCAAAAGGACACCCAACACCAAAGCATCAAGAAATAGAACCTCAAGAACCAGAACCTGATAGACTGGCCCAAAAAGTAAAGTCTGTGATGGCACCCCAAAAACTAGAGCATGTTGTGGCATATGAAGAGCCCAAGATTGTTTTGCCACCCCAAAAACCAGAATCTCTTGTGGCATCACAAAAAATAGAGCGTGTTGTAGCACCTGAGAAACTGGAGTTTGTTGTTGTACCTGAGGAACCTAAGCCTGACATGGCATCCCAAAAGCTAAAGCATGGTTTGATGCCCCCAAAACAAAAGCCCGTTGTGGCACCCCAAAAACTAGAGCATGTTGTGGCATCTGAAGAGCCCAAGATTGTCTTGCCACCCCAAAAAACAAAATCTGTCGTGGCACCCCAAAAAATAGAGCATGTTGTAGTGCCTGAGAAACCGGAGGTTGTTGTGG
>JANVCC010000022.1:17745090-17790111 GCA_025345505.1 Todiramphus chloris collaris
GTGTTCTGAGGGGAAGGGTGAGAGTGGCATTTGGTTGTGATGTGTCTTTATACGGCTGACCTGTAACTTGGTCAACTAAAATTAACTAATATCTTTCAAGTGCATGAGGTGGCTGAGAAGGAAGATTTAGAAGAGGAGGTGCCAGTTGTGATTCCCCCAAAGCCTGTGTCTGTGCCAAAGAAGCCTGTGGCTGTGCCCAAAAAACCTGTGGTTGTACCTAAGAAACCTGTGGCTGTGCCCAAGAAACCAGAGACTTCCGCTGTACCAGAAATACCAGAGCCTGTGCCCATCCTTAAAAAGCATAAAGTTCCCTCCCTTAAAGGTACATGCATCAGTGACTGGGCCTATCCTTTTCTCTGTTCTCTGAATACTTTGTCCCTTCTTTCACTGATGTATGTAGTTCTTAGTTATCTGTATGAATAATCTGTCACTTAAGATTTTATTATTCTTGTTTTAAATTCCTTAGTCTTTGCTGTCATTGCATTTTTTCTGTATTGTGTATATATGTATCTTAAAATTCACAAAACAAAAATTTACTAATATCTTTAAAGCACCTGAAGTGCCAGAGAGAAGTGTCCCAGAAGAGAAAGTGTCTCTTAAACCACCTAAAAAGATGGAATTTAAAAAACCAGAGCCTCCTGCAACCAAAGGTATATATCATCAGCATGCATATCCTGAGAAGAAATGTTGTTTATTCTTCACATTTCTTTGTTTATAACAGTCTATAAAATGTGTCAATTGTGTGTAGACTATCTTGGGAAAGACTATTTGGAATACAGTCTTTTGTGGTTATGGCCACTGGTACTCACTGTGATTTTCTGTATGCTAGGTGTCTTTGTCTTTTTTATGTTTCTTATGTACATTTATATACACGCAAATAAACAGAACTAATATTTTTTTAAGTGCCTGAGGTGCCCAGGAAACCTGTCCCAGAGGAGAAAGTGCCTGTTGCTGTTCCTAAAATACCTGAAGCACTGCCAAGTGAAGGTATATGCCATCATAGTTATTAATGCAAGGACAAGCTTTTGTCCTATTCTTCCAAACATGAGCTCAAAAACATATTTGTCCTATTTTTCCCATTGTAATATTTGTAAATTTCTCACCTCATATTTTACATTATACCAATCTGTTTCTTTTATCTACTATTCTGTTTTCATATTTGGAAGTTAAACATCACTATCAAAATGAAATATTTTCAAGTGACATATGTTCCTGCACAGGACTTGCCTAACAAAGTGTGTATCTTTTTAAGATAATAATAATTTCCCACTAAATTTCAGTCTGTTACGACCCAGTATTTATATTTTTTTTATAATCTTCAACTGAGAGCACTGAAGCTATTATGCTTTCCAGTTACAATGACTCATCCACAAATTTAAAATGTTTAGTTTGTATTGTATGCATAAAAGTTACTATCCTTCACATAACCCTGCTTCATTCTTACATAGAAAGTCATTTTTCAAAGGCATGCATTAACTGCAAAGGTAACTCATACTGTTCCTAACACGTATTTGTCTGTGTCTGTTTGAGTAGCTTTCTTTTTACTGATAGCTACATAATTGTTCATGTGAAATGATCTTATCATTGGAAACTTACACCAGTTGTCAATATTATTTAAAGAATATGAAATCATAAAGGAGATTGAGCCCAAAGAAGAAGAAATTCCAGTTGCAGAAGAAGCTTTACCTGTTAAAGGTATACGAAGTACCTTCTGGACACTTTTCTTTCATTACTGTGGTAGTTTTTTCTTGCTAAGTCATTCTTCACACGTGTACCATTATGTTGTAAGTCTCTGTGTAAGTCTTCCTCTGCTATTATGATTTGGAAATGAGTTCTGATCTCTTAAGTCTTAGTACAACATACTGGTTTTTTTAAAATGCTTTCACTGTATTTCTTGTCAGTGAGTCTCTTCCCATCATTTGGTTTCCCATCTTTGTCCCATGTTGTTGACATGCTTTCTGAAGGCAGCTTGGATATTTGTACTGTGTGCATGCTGCAAAACAACATCTGAAGGATCTTTCATATTCCCATTTAATTCAATGAGATTTTTTGCACTGGCTTCATTGGAAATGGAAAATTGCTGTCTTTACATTTGTACATTACTCTTCACATAACCACTGTGGCAGTAAATTTATAATAAATCTACCTAATGTTATTTAAAGCACCGGAACCTGAAAAGAAGATCCCTGAAAAGCGAAAGCCACTACCACCTCCTGCACCAACAGAAGATATTAAATTGGCAAAAGATCTACTTAAAGGTATAATCAACTGAAGCCACAATTAACAGTGGGAACTCAAAGTTATAATAATTTTTGATTATACTGATGTATCTTAAAAAGCATGCCCACTTTGGGTCTTTTTTTTTTTTTTTAAATTTTTCTTTTCTAATATGCTATTTCTTTAATGATGTGACTTACTAATGTTCAGTCTCTAAGATATTTACCAGCATTATGCTAGAGCAGTTTCCATGGATTCTTTTCAGTAGTTAAGGAAAAACTCTATTTATTGAAAAATACCTTAACCAAGTTAACACTTTCTTCTATCCTTAACATAATCCTTCTGTCTTTAACATGTTCTTATAAATGAAAAGAATAACCAGCAGTAGTTTCTTGATGTTACTATATGAGCATGGTTTCAGAACAACCATGCTTCCTCAGATCATCTGACTTCTTCTAAATTGTTAATCGAGCAGAGCAGCTCTTATCTTTCTGTTATGTCAATAATATTAATCAGTTGTTTGGATTTTTTAGAAAGTTCTTTTCTTTTTTGAATCTAACAATACATGTTGTAAAATTCAAATAATTTTCTTTAAAGCTCCTGAATCAAGGAAGAAAGTTGTGACTGCAAAACCTGGTGAGCCTCCGAAATTGGAACCCCCACCTGCTAAAGGTACCTAGATAATATAAGAATCTTACTTAAAGTAATCCTCTCATGAGCCCAGAGTCTTAGTTCTTGCTATCTTCTTCTTTAGTTTGCTCAGAAATATCAAAAAGCTGTCTATGTTAGATTATGCTCAACAGTGAACTCCAGTCTTGGATGTACATGTTCTTGTTACAGTTATGCCCACATCAATCTCCTGTCATGCAATTGATAAGATGCAAGAGACAGAATCACATAAGTGTGAGAGAGGTTTTATGGGTTTTGGCACTTGTGTAGATGCTCACTTTGGTTCTCTGCTTAGGCAGAAATAAAAAATAATTTACTGTTTAAATATATATAGCATTATTCAAACATAATTTATTATTTGCCTGAAATGTAACTTGGTTTTGTGAGAGGTCACTTTGCAGACATAGAGATGACTTGAGCAAGCTACTATCTTATATTTTTCATATGTACTAGAGCTTGAGATAAGCTAAGCAGTGAGCATCTTTTCTCAGTGCTGTTCCAAGCTTAGAAATGAAGCTAACAGGATCTTTATGAACATCATAGATTCAGTTCAGATTAATAGATATGTAACATAAGCCTGTAATGAAACAGGAAAAGGAGATAAAAATGTTACTAGGATAACTCTCTTTGAATGGATAACCTTTATAGTTTTCTGAAACCATACTTCTCTTTTGTTGATTTGTGCAAAAATTTCCTCTTATTCATAAGCCTATAAGACAATTTAATGCAGATAATATAGAAAGTGTATCCAAACTATCAACTTCAATCCTTGGACTTTTACTTTTGCTTTTAATATTCAGTAGAGGACCCGTATTTGATTTGTGTGTTTGGAATGGTTAGTTGTTGGTTAAATCTTACCTCTGTATTAACCCATATTATAAAGTATTAACCTATATTAAATTCTGGAATAATATTCATTTAAGTGCCTGGACTTGTAAAGAAACCTCGCAGAGTAATTCCTGAAGTTACTCCTCCACCAAAGGAAGAAGTTGTTTTGAAAAGAGGTATAGTAATTTGTCTCTTTTTTAAAAAACCCAGCATATTAACATTGTTCAGTATATTTCCCTAAGTAACATTGTTTTCTCTGTGTGGTATGAAAAATTACATGAACAAGCTACTGCCTCATGTCTGCTTATTGGGGAAAGCTATTACAGTTGCAGGGTTGAAGTGGGACTATCCTGAAAATCTGGTAAAAGGATCTGTGGTGAAAACAGAGTAAAACACTGAAAATCTAGTTCCCTTTGACTGTTCTCTTTTCCTGTTCTCTGCGAAGTCTATACTAGAGCTGAGAGCTTTCCCCTGTCTTCAGCTTCTGGACCTCTAAATATTTTCCACAAACAGTGTGAATGTTATGAAAGCCACATAGGTAGTGTCTGTATTCTCTTTTATGGTTTTCTTAGAAGTAATGAACGGATTGTAGGATTTTATGGTACTTTTGGACATCAGTTCCCTTTCCTGCAAAGTCTGGAGCCTTCTGAATCATTTCATGCTCAGTTATTGCTTAGAAAAAGGAAGCACTAATTTCGGTTCTCTTTGAAATACTACAGTGGAATGATTCATATTTGTGTACCTTGCTGCTGACCTTCCAATTTTCAGACAACATTAAATTATAGAGATTCAATTTTTCTGATCACAGTCTCATTAGATGTCCAAGATGGGTATCTGACAGGACAAAAATAAATAAGTAAAATGAAAACCAGACATTATATAAATCTGAGCTCTCCAAATAAAACACTTGTTCTCCCACTCAAGTCAATAATTTAATCCATAATCCTGCATTTTGTCCCTGAGAATTATCTGTAACTACAGTTATTAATGTCTAAGTATGATAAGTCATTATTTAAATATTATAATAAATATATTATGAGAAATTTCATTCTATCATAGACAGTTAACATCTTTCCTCTCAGATGAACTAGTCCTAATAAAAGCATTTTTTTCTCAAGATGATTTTGAATTTTAAAAGACTTTCAGAATAATATCTTGAATAGTTACACAAAATATTCTATTTATATCAAAATGTGTGTTTTATATTCCTGTTTCTTCATGATTGTGGATATTTTTAGTCTCTTGTCATGTTCAGTGTTGTATTCTTTTTTTTACCTGTGCTTTAAAAACTGAAATACCTTTTCTTTTAAAGTTCTTAAAAAGAAACCAGAAGAGGAAGAACATAAAGCAGAAAAAGAACCTAAACCAGAAGTTAAACCAGTACCTACACCAGTAGAAAAACTTAAGAAACCTGAAGGTAGTAGATTACATTCCAATCGATCTGGTAAAGCATAATTAAATATAACTAAATAAATACTTTTAAGAAGCATTCTCTGAAATTCAGGACTGGAAGTTAGCTTTTAAAATATGGCTTGCATTAAGCTAATTGTTTAGATTAAGGCTTTGCTGAAAATTGACATACATATTTGAGTCTGAATTCTGAGTTTTAGGATTAATTCTCAGTCTTCACTGTGTATAGGAGAGAAATTTACAAATATTTCATAATACTGATAAAAAATGTAGCTACAGTGAAACCATTAATCCAAGCGTATTTTTACTAAACATTTTGCAAATATTTGTCCTTTTGTCCATTTAACCTCTCTAATTTATTAAAATCTCACTCTTAAAAATACATATTCATAAAATGTATGAACACCTAAATCTGTTCATGTGTAAAAAGAATGAAAACTTAAATTCATTGGAGATCATTGTACTTGGGGATTCAAGGTGTTTCAATACATCTTACAAAGTAAAAATAATATTTTAAAGTCCCAGAAATTCCTAAGAAGAGAACTGAGATACCCGTCATAAAAAAAGAGGAGAAACATGTTCCTGAACCACCAAAAGGTACAGAAGTGAGGTGCTCTTTTCCCTTATTGCAGCAGCTAAATTATATTAATTGCTGAATATCATGCTATATTAACCTAATGCATTACTACCACCCAGTCTGTCCATGACATGTTGTGATTAACTCCTTTGCATTCTTCTGGATTTCTTATTGTCTTTAATTCTTCAGTGCTTGAAAAATTCATTTTTTTTTTTTTTTTCCATTGCATCTTGCTTTACAAGAGTTCATCTCAAGTTCATTTCTTGCTTTCTGGCCAAATAAGATATAAACCAGTAAATCCTGTCTTCAATTAACTCTCTCTGTATTCTTCCTGCTCTATTCTATTCTCTCTCTGTTTCTAACTTTAAAGTTTAATGGGATTAAAAAAAATTGTAAATTAACCTATTTGTAATTGTTCTGTTTGAAATGCTAGAACCTAAGCAAGCAGCTATCCCAGCTCCTGGGCCTGAACCTAAACCTGCAGTAGGTAAGAATTCTTTAGTCATGAATATCAGTGAAGACTTTCTTGTGCACCTACTATTTTCTATTCAGAGTTTTCTGGTTAGAAGGACATGAAAGAAATGTCTTTAGTATTACTAAGACTGGAATCTATAGAACATTTTAAGGATCATTGTATTTAAATCAAAATTATTTATTAAAACAAATATATAAGAACTCTTTTTTTTTTTGTTCCCTACAGCTCTAAAATCTCCAAAACCAGCAGCAGAACCAGCAGCAGCTGTTACTACTCCAGTGACAGTCCCAGTGGTTGGAAAGAAAACAGGTATTTATGTTTAGTCTATGCTCTTTGTAAGGTTTTTCTCTCTGAGATACCTAAATATCTTCAGGATAAAGAGAATGAAGACCTGTACAATCATATAACTCCTTCATTACAGGAAGATTTGAGATTCTATTCAGCAGTCTTGTTATTCTAGGTACTGTAGCTTAATCTAAAAGATGAGTGTCTCTGATATACCATAGAGATGAATCTGTGCTCCAGTTTCTGTACTGTGATATGTGTGCTTTTATTTATTGTCATGTTGTGAAATTTGTGTATCCGGTTAATTCCTTTATATAGTTTATGTCCTGATACATGTTTTGTGAACCGCACCTTGTATTTTCTGTATTGTAAAAGAAAGGTTACATGTCTCTAAATAGCTCCTGTGCTGTTTGGGTTTCCGTTTTTAATTTTTTATTGAAGTCTTGAGGAAAAGTGACAGTGGTGTTGAAGATGTAGAGTATTGCTACTTTTGTTTGATATGCTGAGGACCCTGGATCATACCCTGCTGTGAAAAAAGAACTGTAAATAGTCCAGTTCCTCTGAAACACTCCGATCCTGAGGTCCATCAGCTCATCCTGCTCACCCATTGCTCCAAGAGCCTCATGCTACAATACAGTTCATATCTCGAGCTCTTTAGAAACCTAATCATAATTGTCTCATGTCTATTGATTAGGTGATGTAGCCAGGCCTGCGGTGGCATATAACCGATTTTATATAGGTAGCTAGATATGCCTTAGAAAGTTGTCATTTCCCACAACTTTTAATCTGGATTTGATTTAAATTGGCAAAAAAGTGGGCCAATGTTCTGTACTGTAACAATGGTTTGCTTATGTCTTTTGTAATGTTTGTGTGTGCCATTCTAATGTTTCTTTTGTTTTGTGATTCTGTTGTAAGTTTTCTGTTGTTGGAGTAAAAGTTTTCTGTGGACATTTTATTTCAGATATATACAGGTGGAAATTTTGTCTTAAAATATTTGTTCCTGATGTTAATTTTTATGGATTTTAACTCTCTAAATTACCTGTGAAACCTTTGTAGCTGCAGAAAAGCCTGATGTGCCATCTGTACTAAAACATAGAGATAAAATGCCCCCAGTGGAAGAAGAAAAGCCCAAGTCAATTGTTTTGAAGAAGATGTTGGTTGAGAAATGTTCACATGTAAAAGAGAGAGTAAGTCCTAATGAGACAGTTCTGGACATTCAGACAGTAGAGCCACTTGAGTTTAAAATATCACTGGAAACAGCAGATGAAACGCTGAAGCCAGAGGAAGATGAGCTGGAGAAAGTACCTCTTAAATATTTTATCCTAGCTCCTGAAGAGGAGCCAGAAATGACACATATAGTTTCAAGAAAGACTACCGTTACAGGTGAGAAAATAGAAGTTGAAATAGATCACAGTACTTATGCAAAGGATGAACCACCACTACCTGATGGGGAATTGAAATTTATTTCTATAGCATCTGAAAGTGTGGAAAGAGATCCTCGAGAAGAAAAGGGAGATAAAATTAAATTGGCTGGTTGTAGGGAAGGTGCTGTAGAGAAAGTCTTTGACAAGTTTAGTGTTCTTCGTGAAGGAATGATTCCTGTGTATGAAAAACAAGAGGAAATTGAGTCAACCTATGTACCTAAACATATACCCGGAATGCCATATGAACACAGGAACCAGAAAAGACCTATAGGAAAAGAGAAAAAGTCAAAAATCAGTTTACAACCCGAAGAGTTTCCCATTAAGGATAAAAATTCATTTGTAAAGGACATCTCAGAGGCAGGAATAGCTGAAATTCCTCTGCTTAGTAACGAAGAAGAGCAAGAAGGTTTTACTGTAGAGAAATCTGAAGTTCCTCTTGATGAATCCACGAAGGACCATGGCATACAACATAAATCTCAATGGATGAAGAAATCTGCTACCCCAGTAGCTGGAATTCCTATAGATAAGATTCATAATAAAGAAGGAAAGAAAATGGAAATTTTTCAAGACAATTGGAAAGATGAGAATCTTGACTTTACATCAGTGGAACTACATTCCTTAGACTTATCTGAGGAGACTGAACCAGCATTGAGAAAAGATGTTTACCTAAAACGTCCCAATGAAGATGAAGAGGTTCCCAGAGAAGAGGCATTCATAATCTTCAAGCCGTCTGTTCTCAAGCCAGAAGTTGTGGAAAGGAAAGCAAAAGAAAAACATTCTTCAGAGGAAGGAAAATTTCAAAATGAGGAGGATTCAGGACAATTGTTGACTGAGAAAGCATTCCTAAGTGGTAATAAAACAGGCAAAAAGACTATACCAGAGAAGGGAGAGAGATTTACTTCGAGCACACACTTAAAAAAAGACATTAGGCAGTCAAATGCCCCTGAAAATCTGCCTGTGGAAAAAGAAGAGTTTGATACAGTGATTACAGAAGAAGGAGTAGAAGTTGATGCTTCCATAGGAGAACATGAAAAGGGAGTCAAAGATGAAATAATTCACAGATCTGAGTCAGGAAAGAAAGTTCCTATTCAGCCCCCAGGGAGTCAAGATAAAAAACAATTTCAAGAAACTCATACCATTCAGGATGAATGTAAAGAAGCTTCAGCTCTCAAAAGCAGACAACATAAAACTGAACAAAAGAAATCTTTGACTGTGGAAGAAGCGAGGCTTTTCGAAAAAGAACTTCCAGTGACTGAAGGTGCAACAGATGAAAAAACATCAACTAAATATGGTATTGGACAAAGCTCATCTATGACCATGAAAAAAGAAGTGGGAAAGCTCTCAGACAAAATACCATCAAGCAAAGAAATTTCTGCAAATGGAGAAGTTACTTACTCCTCAAACATAGGTAAGATAAAAATTCCCAAGAAAGCAGGAGAGAAAGAACACTGGAAATCTGAACCTGCTCATATGATAGAGCAGGTCAGTAGGCTTTTGAGTGAGAACAGGAATTTGGATATATCCCAGGATTCACATGAAGTTCTGGACGTTCCTGCGAAGTCTCATGCAAAGCGAGGTGAGGAAGACTGCTGCCACATTCTTCCACGACGTGCTTGTACAATTTGCTTCAGGAGAATACCATTTGCCATTGTGATGTTTGTTTTCATTCTTTAACACTGTTCACATTTCCATCTAGCTTGTCATCTGGCTTCACTGGCATTCAGCCACTCTTGACATGTTTGTCTTACCTGTCTGTACATACATCTGTGTGATCAATGTTCATTGTTTTAGTCTTACTCTTTTATAAGATTGCATAAAACATATTGTGTGCCATTATCTTCTCAGAAAAGCTCACTCATATTTTCTAGTATTCATTTTTCCATCCACTGCAATAAAATATGTCCTGCATTTCATTCATATCATTCTCCCATTAGAAGTATTTTTAAAATTTCCTTTCCCAAAATGATGCTGAGAAGCAGCATAGCATGGGAAATACTTTCAAAAGTCTGAGATAATTCATCACAAATTGGGCAACTAACAGAATATGCCTCACTTGTGAGAGTATCACATTGTCCTGAAACATGTATTTAATTTATGCAACTTATATTTTTGTTGTCTTCATTAGTGAAACTGTGTGCTTTTTCTTAAAAAAAAACCAAGAAACATAATTTCTGGTAGGTACTGAAACTATTTTGGTTTACAGGTGGGCATTTTTCAAGGGCCTAATTGTGAGTAAGATATCAGGAAATGGCAGAATTCTACAAAATAATGGGCAGGACAAAAAAAAAAAATTAGGAACTAAGAGCTCCTAATCTTCCTTTCAGTCCCCACTGCTGAGTATGAGTCTTTTCATGCTTCAAGATACTGAACTTATATAGAGATAGAGACAGTATATGTTGTATAAATATATACATATGTTTATATCTTCTTTCCCTTGTATGTGTATATAACTAAAGGAAGATAAAATCTGATTTGTAAAAGAAATGTTTGTCTTAATTTTAATATGTATGTTTATTTGTCTGCATTCCTAATAATATTGCTGTTCTACTTCAGAGGCCAAGACACCTAAAGAAGAAACTCCAAAGGGTATCAGTCCAGTTAAAGGTAAGATACTACAAATTAATAACTGCAAACAAAAGCAATAAATTTGGCTTAGTTTATTCATTTCTGAATCTGAATTACAGCTAAGAAGACACCTTCACCAGCAGATGCAGAAAGAAGGAAACTCAGGCCGGGCAGTGGTGGTGAAAAGCCTCCTGAAGAGCCTCCATTCACTTACCAGCTCAAGGCTGTACCACTGAAGTTTGTTAAGGAGATGAAAGATATTGTGCTAACAGAAGCTGAATCTGTTGGATCTTCTGCAATCTTTGAAGTCCTTATTTCACCATCCACTGCGATTACCAGCTGGATGAAAGATGGAAGTAACATCCGAGAGAGCCCAAAACACAAGTTTATTGCTGATGGCAAAGATAGGAAGCTGCATATTATTGATGTCCAGCTGGCAGATGCTGGTGAATATACTTGTGTGTTACGACTGGGGAACAAAGAAAAGACCTCCACAGCCAAACTCATTGTTGAAGGTATTCCCTGTTTCAAGTTTATCAGTAATTTGATAGTCCTCAAGCTGCAAGTACTTGTCTTTTTTGAATTTACAGTGGTTGGTAAATGCATCCTTTTGTTTCCATCAATCACTGCATATATTCATTTAATATGTAAGTCATTTCGTCATCACACCTTCTGTATATAAATGAGACAAATCAAACTGTTGTGTCTCCCACAGAACTCCCAGTGCGGTTTGTGAAAACTCTTGATGAAGAAGTCACTGTGATTAAAGGCCAGCCACTGTACTTGACGTGTGAGCTTAACAAAGAAAGAAATGTGGTCTGGAGGAAGGATGGGAAAATCATCAAAGCCAAGCCTGGGAAATTTGCTTTGGGCATTATTGGTTTGTCGCATTCCCTTACAATCACTGATTCAGATGATGCTGATGCTGGCACTTACACTGTTACAGTGGAAGACTCTGAGCTGTCATGTTCATCTTGTGTTAAGGTAGTAGGTAAGCAATCAAAATCATGTTCTCTTTTCTCTGTAGGATATTTGGGCTGGTTAAAAATTAGGAAAGCTTTTTCTCAGAGTATTACAATATAAATCGACAGATAAGATTTTTACAATTATTAAAATCTTGTTGTAATACAAAATCTTGTCATTCTATTTCTTCTATTTATGACCCATCTCTTTGTAGTAAACATCTACTAAGCTGTATTTTTATGTAAAATTTTGTTATGCAGAAGTGATAAGAGACTGGTTAGTAAAACCCATAAGAGACCAGCATGTGAAACCAAAAGGAACAGCTACTTTCTCCTGTGACATTGTCAAGGATACACCAAACATTAAATGGTTTAAAGGAGATGAGGAAATCCCTGCTGAACCAACTGACAAGACAGAAATCTTGAAAGAAGGAAATAAAATTTTTCTGAAAATTAAGAATGCTGGCCCTGCTGATATTGGGGAATATGCAGTGGAAGTTGAAGGTCGCAGATATCCAGCTAAACTGACCCTTGGTGGTAAGGAAGCTTTGTATTATATTTAATCAGCTCATAGGCCAATGTTCAAAACCATCTAAAGAAACAAAAAAGACAACCTAAATTATTTTAAAACTCTATAAAAACTGGATCTAATTATAGAAGTGTTCATTTGTGTATTCTAGATCGTGAAGTTGAACTTCTGAAGCCATTAGAGGATGTTACAGTTTATGAGAAAGAAACAGCAAACTTTGATACAGAAATATCCGAGGATGATATTCCTGGTGAATGGAAGCTGAAAGGAGAAATCTTGAGACCCTCACCTGTAAGCATCCTTGAATTTTACAGCACTATTTAAATTAAACACTGTGAACAGGTTCCCTAGAGTCTTCATGGCAAGATCTTTGCAGGTCTGTCATTGCTACTTAGTCCAGAACACATTAAGTCTATGCTTTTTTAAGGGATTCATTTTCTCAAAGGATTGCAGCACATTATTCAGACAATAACAAGAATATCCTACATACATTACTGGGAATGAAGCTGACATCTAAAATATCTTTGGAATGCTGAAGAAATGTATTCTATTTATTATTGAGTAAATGTGTTAACTTTCTTTGAAAAACATTTCCTTTCTTTATTGCTGACTCTACTTTATATAAAATGTTTATAGAATTTTTTTATTAAAAATACCTAACAGTACTGCCTTGGCGTTGTATTTACCAATGTCTGTCATCTCTCCAGACATGTGAAATCAAAGCTGAAGGAGGAAAACGCTTCTTAACCTTGCACAAAGTCAAGTTAGAGGAAGCTGGTGAAGTCCTTTACCAGGCACTTAATGCAGTCACTGCAGCTATCCTGACAGTGAAAGGTACAGTGCACCATGGTATATGATATCAACTTACACAGAGTTCACATGGAGCACATTACAAATGATGTTTCCTGGTTTTCTTCCAGAAATTGAACTGGACTTTGCTGTGCCCCTAAAAGACGTTACTGTCCCTGAGAGGCGCCAAGCAAGGTTTGAATGTGTCCTTACCAGAGAAGCCAATGTTATATGGTCTAAGGGCACTGATATACTCAAGATTGGAGAAAAATTTGACATCATTGCAGATGGAAAGAAACATATTCTTGTAATCAATGATTCTCAGTTTGATGATGAGGGAGAATATACTGCTGAAGTTGATGGCAAGAAGAGCACAGCAAGACTGTTTGTGGAAGGCAAGTATATTGTTATCAACAAAACAATAAAAAATTGATAAAATTGTATCTTTTGGACCTGCATTATCCTTTTTCTGATGGTATTTATTTGTCTACATTACAGGTGTGAGGCTGAAGTTCATCTCACCTCTACAGGATCAAACAGTGAAAGAAGGGGAAACAGCTCACTTTCAGTTTGAGCTTTCTCATGAAGACATGCTAGTGAAATGGTACAAAAATGACAAGAGACTCCACACAAGCAGAACAGTTTTTATCACTTCAGAAGGCAAAGTTCACAAACTCGAAATGAGAGAAGTGACACTTGATGATATCTCTGAAATAAAGGCCGTAGTCAAGGACTTGAACACACAAGCAAACCTCAAAGTCTTAGGTAATTACATAAATAATGTAAAATCTGCTATATAATATGTATAACCATTTTTTTACAAGTATAAAGTGACAAAATATCAATGTTCTAGTAAACTTATATTACCAATTTATTGTTTCATATCCACTATGCCTTTTGTAGAGGCCGATCCATACTTCACTGTGAAACTACAAGACTACAGTGCTGTGGAGAAAGATGATCTTACCCTGGAGTGCGAACTTAGCAAAGATGTGCCAGTAAAATGGTTCAAAGATGGTGAAGAACTAATAGCTTCCAACAGAATTTCCATTAAAACGGATGGTTTGCGCCGCATCCTGAAGATCAAGAAGATTGCGGAGACTGATAAGGGTGTTTATGAGTGTGACTGTGGAACTGACAAGACAAGTGCTAATGTCAGCGTTGAGTGTAAGTTATCATGCCTTGGTTAAGGAAAAGTACTGAAACATTTATAAAATTGTATAGACAGAGAGACAGACACTCTGTAGAGAACAGGACAAAATATTGTACCTTTAGAAAACGCACTATATATATGATGAATAGCTAAATAGCTAAAATATCTAGATATACCATTATTAAGAGTATTTACAAGACATAATATCTCTTAAGATATATAAGTGGCATTGTAAAGACAGTGATGATCAATTATTCTCTATGTCAAAACAATAAAAATAAAAGCAGTTACTTTCATTCACTGTAATGGAATTCTGGGTTAATGATGAGGAAAAATGTTCTTACTAAAAATAACTACACTTTCAGACAACCTCCTTTTCAGAAGGGGGTTGTAGACTGCCCGAACTTGCAGCTTTTTAAGGAGAGGTTAGATAAATATTTATCAGTGATAATTTAAATGTCCTAAATAATGGATAGGGAGAGAGTTGAGATCCTTTCCAGTATTACATTTCTAAGGTATAGAATGAGTGAGTAAACTGATATGAACTTTTGATTTTTCTGATTTTAGCTCGCTTAATTAAAGTGGAGCGCCCACTGTATGGAGTGGAAGTATTTGTTGGTGAAACAGCACGTTTTGAAATAGAAATTTCTGAGCCTGATGTCCATCCTGTATGGAAGCTAAAGGGAGAAACCCTAACACCTTCACCTGTAAGGCTTCTTCTTTATTTTTAGACCATAATTTACACTAGGAAAAAACAAAGAAACAAAAGCAAACAAACAAACAAAACCCACCGAATTGAAAAAAAACCCTTTTTAATAATAATGTCTTCTGAATGGTTTCTTAGACTATTCATATTTGGGCTGGGGTCGTGTGTTTCTTTATCACCAGGACTGTGAAATCATTGAAGATGGGAAGAAGCATATTCTTGTACTTCATAACTGCAAACTTGATATGACTGGAGAAGTGTCTTTCCAAGCTGCTAATGCTAAAAGTGCTGCTAATCTGAAAGTGAAAGGTACAGTTTGCACTTTGCCAACATTACCGAGTGTATCTCAAAGAATTAAAAGAAATCTAGCAACAGAAAGGTCTATATAAACCTATCACTGAACTGAAAGTTCTCTTCATTGATTTCAGAATTACCTCTCATCTTTATCACTCCACTAAGCGATGTGAAGGTCTTTGAGAAGGATGAAGCCAAGTTTGAATGTGAAGTGTCCAGAGAACCCAAGACTTTCCGCTGGTTGAAAGGAACACAAGAGATCACTTCTGATGAAAGATTTGAAATTATTTCAGATGGAACAAAGCATGCTTTAATCATTAAATCTGTTGCTTTTGAGGATGAAGCTAAATATGTGTTTGAAGCTGAGGATAAGACAACAAGTGCCAAGCTAATTATTGAAGGTTTGTTTGACTTTCCCTTTCTAGCAAAGATTTGTACCATAGTCCTTGCATAATTTTCATTGATAATATTAATCATTATGTTGTTACAGGCATCCGCCTCAAATTCATCACTCCTCTCAAGGATGTAACAAAAAAAGAGCGAGAAACTGCAGTGTTCACTGTGGAACTTTCCCATGAAAATATCCCTGTAGTCTGGTTCAAGAATGACCAGAGATTACATACCAGCAAAGTAGTTTCAATGACAGATGATGGCAAGTTCCATACACTCACAATCAAAGATCTTACTATTGATGATACTTCTCAGATTAGAGTGGAAGCCATGGGAAAATCCTCAGAAGCTAAACTCACTGTTCTTGGTAAGAATACTCAAAATAATTTATATAATGTATATTATCAGAAGAGCCTTATTAATGAATTTTGTGATCAGAATGTCTTCAGTTTGGTTTTAATTTTCTTTGGTGTTTTTATTTTTACGGTTTCGCCTAAATCTGCTTTGTAATTTTTGACAATTTTACAATTTGTTTGTCTTCTTTGGATCTCTTCCCCATGCACAAAGGATAATTAAAATAACATTTCATGCAACTCTTGCTTAATCAACTGTTAAATACTTAAACAGTGCCCTGAAACTCCTAGAGCACCAAAACTATGTTGTCAGTAATATTAGTAATACACTGAACTGTTCCTTAGACACTGGGTTTTTACTCTCTTCTTTTTTTCATCAGAATTGCATAATATTTATAAGAACTATATTTACCCCTTCTTTCAAGGCATAAACACGAAATTTATTTTGTGGTAAAAACTAGTTGTCCTTTCTGAAAGACTAAAACTTCGACTGAAATATATCTTAACTTTTGCTTACAGAGGGAGACCCTTACTTCACTGGGAAACTGCAGGATTACACTGCTGTAGAGAAAGATGAAGTGGTCTTACAATGTGAAATCAGCAAAGCAGATGCCCCAGTGAAATGGATGAAGGATGGTAAACCAATTACTCCATCAAAGAATGTTGTTATTAAGGCTGATGGTAAAAAGAGAATCCTTATCCTCAAGAAGGCTTTGAAGAAAGACATTGGACAATATACTTGTGACTGTGGTACTGATCAAACCTCTGCTAATCTCAATATTGAAGGTATGGTTATTTTACTGGGCTGCTCTGTAATAGTGATCATTTGGGGTCCATTAGAGAGAGAGGGAATTAATCACCATTTTTTTTTCCTTGCAGACCGGGATATTGAGATTATACGTCCGCTCCACAGTGTGGAGGTGATTGAGACAGAGACTGCCCGTTTTGATATTGAAATCTCTGAGGAAGGTGTCCATGGCAATTGGAAGCTAAAAGGAGAACCACTGACTGAATCAGCTGTAAGCAAATATTTTAGGATATTTCTTACATGTGTCTCAACAATTTGCAGGGAGATAGGGTGTGAGGAGAAGGTAGCTGCAGAAACTGTGTGAAATCTCTTTCTACTGTGAATAAGAGCCACTATAATAAGAATATGATTTTTTTTCTGTTATAACTTTTAAAATGTAGTAAAAACTTAATCCACAATATTATATAAAATAGCTAAATAATAAACAGTTTTACATTCTGTGTTTCTATTCCCTTACGATGATGTATTCAAGGTGTGAAGATGTCATGGAATTCACTTAAACATAATGGCATTTAAAAATACAAACTTTGGATCGTCTGCATTTACCTTTGGTTTTTGAACTATGTTTGGTTTAAATAGATGTAGATCACACTTTCAAACTCTTTTCCATTACTATGACAGCTAAAATTTGTTTAAAGTGGTATGAGGCTTAAAACTGTGTTCTTTAATCATGATTAGCAATAATTTCACAACTCTTTGAAGTAACTGTGACAATGTGAATAATACAAAAAGATTAGAAGTTCCATGACAATCAATATCTAAATAAGAGATTTCCTTTCTCTGACTTTCCTTTCTCAAGGAAAGGTCACAGCTTTTTGGTTACACGGTTACAAGCCCTAATTTCTAGTTCCCTTATTACTCTGACTGGCCTACATATGGATATATTGTCTAGTCAATCAGCACACACCATTCACCAACATGAATGTGTTTCCTCTTGCTCTTTCTTTCTAAGAGAAAGCACACAGTATTAGGAGGAGACTTGGAAAGGAAAGGCCTATGAATGAAAGTTTGTAAAGTGTATTGCAGGTGACAGTGGGCCTAAGTGTTATGAATGGAGGAGGAGATAACAGATGCATGGTATGAGGAGAAGTAGGGGCTCTTGTGGTGAGAAGAACAAAGAAAGATACTGAAAAAAACTGTTTCACTTCTCTTTTTGCAGGAATGCGAAATCAAGGAGGAAGGCAAAAAGCACTTCCTTACACTGTACAATGTACGCTTAGATCAGGCTGGTGGAGTAGATTTCCAAGCAGCAAATGCCAAATCTGGTGCTCACCTTCGAGTGAAACGTAAGTGTCTTTTAAACTGAAATAATTAAGTGAAAACAAGGTATTCATTTCCGCTTTATAATGGATGGACAAGTCTCCATACCATATAGAATCCACAGCAATTTTCTCTAGAACAACAACTCAAGGATTAATTACACAAGCCATTTAATTTTCACTTAAGTAATGTCCTATGTTTTTTAATCTTGTATATAGCTTATTCTTATAGGAGAAGTAAAAATGAGATGGTCTTGAAGGCTGCTTCATGGTCTGGCATCATATGTTGTTATGAAAACAAAGTATTGCAAGCAAAGGCTTTACTGCATTAAAGTATCATGTTAACCTGAGAGGATGGAACAACAGTGATATATGGGGAGAGGGTTAAGAGCTTGATGGACAGGGACAGACCAGAGGGTTGAAGACCACTTGTTTCCCACTCCAATCCTAGCCCTTGCTATTTTGGAAAACATATGCCTTATCTACCAAGAGGTATGCAAGGCTTGGCAGGGAGACAGATGCAAGGCAACTTTCCTGCTGACCTTGTTCAATTTAAAGAAACACACTCTGCAAATAGGAAATTTTAGGTGACCAGCCCTCCCCCTAAAAACCCAGGGTGGCCTCTTCTATTTCGGGAATTTAAAGGGCAGCATTGCGATGTCTGTCTCTTTTGAGGGAAGCCACCATGGAGATTAGTACATAAGGACAGGAGCTCTCTCTTTGGTAGAAGTGACTAATCTGAAAATGATGTCTTCTCCTTACCAAGCCCGAGTAATTGGCTTGCTGAGACCCCTCAAGGATGTAACAGTGACAGCTGGGGAATCGGCAACTTTCGATTGTGAACTCTCTTATGAGGGAATCCCAGTAGAGTGGTTCCTGCAAGGAAAGAAACTGGAGCCCAGTGATAAGGTAAAGAAACTAAACTTTTTTTTCCTCATATTTCCTTCTCCTTCCTCTCTTTCAACTCTCTTCCTCTTCTTTATTTCTCATTTATTCACTGCCAGTAGAAGTAACAAGGCACAGCAATACAGAAACACTGCTATGTCAAATCAGCATTTTTTTTTCCCCAGAAATTCCAATATTCTGGAATACTACAGGTATTTATTGTATAATCAGAAACTAAGGTTCCAACGTATAAATCATTATAGCAGTAATCTTGTGCCTGATTCTGTTGGAAAAACAGTGGTACTGAATTATTTTTGCTCATGTTAGTGGTAGTTACAATGAAAAAGTTTTGAAAGGTGCTATCAGTAAATGCTTTTTTTTTTCCTGAATGCTGAGTTGTAGTCCATTTCTGCATATAAGGGGATTAAGAGGATTCAAATTCCATTTCAGGCATTTGTTCTGTCTCCCTAGATAACTTTCCAGGCAGATTTGCTTGTCAAGCACTTCTCACTAGCTATTTTTAACCCTTCATCAGGTGCTGGCTCTTAACTCTGAGATCTGAGTGGCCGGGAATGCAGCCAGTTAAATATTTAAAGTTAATTGTAGGGGAAATACATGAAGAAACATAAAGAAAGAAGAAACATAAAATATACCTGTATCACTGATTTTAAGACCTCTTTTTCACATACTAGGGCTAAGGGAAATAATACAAGTGAAAATTGGAAACCTCAAACAATGCAAACTTTCAAGATATTACATGACCTAGAAAAGTTTCAGAACCTGTAATAATGGTAATAATAATACTTTAGTACATTTTTTTTTTTAATACAATTTTAAGTATGTTATTTTCAGGCTTTACTAGATCTTTCTGAGCTTCACCAAAGTTGCCTAAATAAAAACTATTTAATTAAAAGATAGAATATAGAAAAATGAAAAGAAAAACCAATGAAGACTATAGGTGACCCTACTGCAGTATTTAAGGAGAGATAAATATTCTTACCTGTTTGAGCTATATTTTAATTACATGGAAAAAAAAAAAATAATACAGATTTTCCTTCAGTTTACATATACAGTCAAAACTGCTGTTTGACTTCAGCTGAAATTTTATCAAGAAGCAATTCATAGTAAACCATTTGTTTACTTGATACATCACTTTCTGCACATTTAAAACATTTTTAATACCATCTTCAGGAATCAAACTAATTGCACCAGTGTTTCATTTTAGCTTTTTTTAATTCAAACCATCACTTTACCTCTGTGGATGGCATTCAGCTGTAGATATATAACCTTTACTGAGGTGACTTCTTTATTTAACTTTACTGCTTATCTTGGTCGACTACATATTTGGCTTCATCTCAGTCTCTTTCAGATGACTATTCATTAGAGTTAGTTTTCAGGGGCATAATGACCCATTTGAGGAGGTACAGCCTCTTTGATCCTTCCTTTCCTCTGAAGCAAAAGGGACCACCTTTTCAAAAGTAATCTTTTATGCTTCTTCTTTAGCAGAAGCTCACTTTTCCACTTTAGTTTTCTAAACCAGAATCTACTACATGATCATTTACTTCTCTGAAAATAAATAAATAGTATTCTTCAGGGGCTATATTAAAATTTACAACATAAATGAGTAGCATCCCTCTTAGGCTGCAGTGCAAGACATGTGTTTGGATCTTCCATATCCACTCACAGGGAAAAGAGATGTTTGTGTAGGAGTAACCCAGTTCAAACTCCTGATTCCGAAGTAGTTTCAGCAATAGATCAACACAGAAATGTTTTTTCTTAGGCAATTTTTTTTTTTCCCAAAATTTAATAATAGAAAGTCAAACTGACACTTAAAAAAGCCTGTAGAAGCAGGGTTTCAAACCTCTTATTTCTCTAGAAGTTTTTTATTTTAGAAGAAACCAGGATTAATATCAACTTTTACCATAAATTTACTTGTTTTGGTATTTATTAGTACCAGTTCAAAATAAACATGATTTCAAGTAAGCTTCACTTTGAACTTTGATAGTAGACTCAGATTTTGTAATACAAGGAAACAGATGCCTTAAAACAGGGGGAAATTAAAATTACAATTTTTTTTTAATTAGTGAAAGAACAAAACAGAAATGATTTTCAAAATGCACAAAGCATTTGTGTCTTGAGTTATATCTAGTGTCTATAAAAAAAAATTAGTGAAATTTCTTATAAAATTCAGCAACCAAACTCCACAGACAGATAACAATAAATAACAATACTGTTTCATTAAATATTTCTTAAATATTTGCTCTAAATACTTACAAAGCATTGGGGTTTTTTTGTATTTTATAAGGTTGTGACACGTGCTGAAGGAAGGGTTCACACACTGATTCTTAGAGATGTCAAGTTAACAGATGCGGGAGAGGTATCACTGTCTGCAAAAGATTTCAGAACTCAAGCAAATCTTTTTGTGAAAGGTAAGTCAGTCATTTTAATTACACCATTATAAGTGTTAATGGTCCCTTCATGATTCACCCTGGAATAGGATGTTAATATATGCCATATATCAAATTAGTAGCATCATATATACAATATTGGAGTGGTAGATAACTTTCCTGATTAAAAAAGCCACTTACTTGAAATCTTTATGCTTCACAGAAGCACTGAGGAAAGAAGGAAATACTGGACATGGGAGATGTATCAGTATATTAGGATTTCCAGGGCTTCACTGCAGACTTCAACATTCAGTTGGTCTCAAGATGACCCTCAAATCCTGGCCTTTTATGATTCCCAATGGCTATTTTCTGTTCTTTGGAGTATCCAGAAAGTTATGAGAGCACAACTACACCATCAGTCAATGACATAATATTGACTGTATCGACACTGCTTGGAAGCTGTATATGGTTAAGAAGTCAAAAGACTTCTAACTAATCTAGTAATTCAAGGAAAAAACAAAAATAATTCCTTAAATTCAGATTATAACTTCAGAGTCAATGAGATCACATGGGTATAGTTCGGATATAGAAACTGAGTTGCAAGGCTTTGTGACGACGGGTAAAAACCCCATGTACAAGGATATTATTCAGTCTAATCTTCCAGTAGGAAAATGAGTAAATTAACTGAATTAACTGAACATATCTAGGCATCAAAATTAAAAAATAATTTTAAAAGCCCCTTCAGAAGAGTTGCCTAAGAGCCTTTTTTATTGTTCAGTCAAGGAAAATTAGTAAACAGTATGGGACAGTTCCAAGCTAGTAGAAGGTTGGCTATAACTTGTATCTTTTCTATCAAAAATCTATCTGTTTCCTTTAGAACCCCCAGTTGAATTTACTAAACCACTTGAGGACCAGACTGTTGAAGAAGAGGCCACTGCAGTACTGGAATGTGAAGTTTCCAGGGAAAATGCAAAAGTTAAATGGTTCAAAAATGGCGAGGAAATTCACAAAACAAAGAAGTATGATATCATTTCTGATGGCAGAGTCAGAAAACTCATTATCCATGGCTGCACACTGGATGATGCAAAAACATATACCTGTGATGCCAAGGATTTTAAGACATCATGTTTTCTCAATGTTGAACGTGAGCAATTCAAAATTTTCTACATAATATCTTAGTGTTATAAATGCTATATACCTGTGTCTATGACTCAATGTCAAAATCAACAATTTTATTCTTCTCTACTTTCCTCTCTAAAAATGAAATTTCCTTTTTTTCTTATAGCTATTCGTGTGGAGTTCTTGAAACCCCTGACTGACCTTGAAGTTAAAGAAAAAGAATCTGCTCGTTTTGAATGCGAAATTTCTCGTCCGGGTGTCAAGGTCAATAATAATAATTTTAATCTGAGTAACTTCTTCAACTACAGCTTTTTTTTTAAACTGACAACTTTATTATGTTATTACAGAATAACACAACTGAAATCTATGATGAGTATGTTAATATTAATAGCTATGTTTATTTGTTCTAAAACAGGTGAAGTGGTTTAAGGATGGCATTGAAATTAGGAAAGGCAAAAAGTATGACATCATTTCCAAAGGTGCAGAACACATTCTTGTTGTTAGTAAATGTGTCTTCGATGATGAGGCTGAATATGCCTGTGAAGCAAAAACAGCTAGAACTTCGGGCCTTCTTACAGTGATAGGTAAACACAGTGTTTTAGAATTTAATCTATGAACAAGAAAAAAAAAAATTATAAAGGGCTTTAATCATTGTTTGAAATTCTTGTTGTAGAGGAAGAAGCTGTTTTCACGAAAAATCTTCCTGATCTTGAAGTAAATGAAAATGACACAGTAAAATTGATCTGTGAAGTTTCAAAGCCTAATGCTGAAGTTACTTGGTTTAAAGGAGATGAGGAGGTGCCTGATGGTGGTAGATTTGAACACATTTCTGAAGGCCGAAAGAGAATTCTTCTTATACGGAATGCTCATCCTGAAGATGCTGGCAAATATACTTGCAAGCTCCGAAGCTCTAGTACAACAGGAAAACTTACTGTCCATGGTAAGAGAGTTTCTTTGGTGGCCTTGTTTTCTGAAAGAAAAAAAATAAGAAGTCAATAACAAAATCACTAAGAACACACAATTTGGTTTATTCTTCTTTTAAGCTAAAAATAAAATAAAATAATACATATATACAAAAATGTTTTCTTTCAGAACTTGCAGCAGAATTTCTTACCAGACCACAAAATCTTGAGGTGCTTGAAGGAGACGAAGCTGAATTTGTCTGTTCAGTATCCAAAGAGGCAATTACAGTACAGTGGCTGAGGGGTGACACAGTCCTGGAGCCTGGTGATAAGTATAACATCACTTCAGATGGCAAAAAGAGAACACTTGTGATTAAAGATTCTATTGTAGGAGATGCAGGAACATATACTGTCATGGTTGGTGAAGCTAAAGCTACAGCACGCTTAACAGTGATTGGTAAGCTTTATTTTATCAAAGTGCAAGTGCATATTTTATTGCATTCCTTATACTACATGATGTCTCTTTTCTTCTATTTTCTCAATTACAGAAAAACTCAGGATTATAACTCCCCTTAAGGACCAAGAAGTTAACGAGGGTCAAGAAATTATCTTCAACTGTGAAGTCAATAAAGAGGGTGCCAAAGAGAAGTGGTACAAAAATGATGAGGCAATATTTGATAGTGCAAAATACATTATTGTCCAGAAGGATTTAGTTTACACTCTCAGAATCAGAGATGCACAGTTGAAAGATCAAGCTACCTATACCATCTCACTGTCGAACCAGAGAGGTGAACATGCCAAAAGCTCTGCTGCCCTGACAGTATTAGGTAAATAACTTGTATTGTATTAAAATTATTTCATCATCTTACATGCAGTTTCACATCAGGATCATGAGAATGTAAATTAATCAGTTTGAGATTTTTGTCTTAAAACAGAGGAGGATCTCAGAATTGTTGAGCCCCTTGAAGACATCGAGACCATGGAAAAGAAAACTGTCACATTCTGGTGCAAAGTCAATCGCCTTAATGCAACCCTCAAATGGACAAAGAATGGTGAAGAGATCACATTCAACAAGCGCATTTTGTACAAAATTGATAAATACAAGCACTCACTCATCATTAAAGACTGTGGGTTTATAGATGAAGGTGAATACACTGTTACTGCTGGACAAGACAAATCCGTTGCAGAGCTTCTCATCACGGAAGCACCAGCAGACTTCATTGAACATCTCCGGGACCAGACTGTCACTGAATTTGATGATGCTGTCTTTACTTGCCAGCTTTCCAAAGAGAAAGCCAGTGTAAGATGGTACAGAAATGGAAGAGAAATCAAAGAAGGCAAGAAGTATGTACATTTTATTGTGCTTGTTAATATGCTAAACATGGTTGCTTTATTTTGTTGCTTTGTCTGGAAACTAAAATGCTACTTACTTTTCTCCCCCATAAAGATACCAGTTTGAAAAGGATGGAAATCTGCACAGATTGATCATAAAAGACTGTAGACTAGATGATGAGTGTGAATATTCCTGTGGAGTGGATGACAGAAAATCTAGGGCAAGACTTTTTGTTGAAGGTACGTGTAAAATTGAAAAGGATTTATTTCTTCATTATTTAGTAATAATAGAAGCAATACACAAATAAAATCAAATTAATTGACATTTCAGAAATCCCCGTTGAGATCATCCGACCACCACAAGATATCTATGAAGCTCCTGGTACAGATGTCATCTTCATGGCTGAGTTGAACAAGGATGGTGTGGAGGTCAAGTGGTTGAGAAACAATATGATTATCGTCCAAGGTGACAAACATCAGATGATGAGTGAAGGAAAGGTCCACAGGCTGCAAGTGTGCGAAATAAAGCCCCGTGACCAAGGGGAATACAGATTTATTGCCAAAGATAAGGAAGCTAGAGCTAAACTTGAATTAGCTGGTAAGTTGCTTGCTTTGTCTTTGTTTTATACAATCTTAGAATAGTGAATTAACTATTAAACTACATTGATTTTTGTTCTTTAGTAGTTTAGTAAAAATGAATGCACAATCAGGCTGAGACAAGTGCAAGCCTGTTAAACTGTACGAAAGATAATTCAGGCAAAAAACATTTTTTATTACACCACCCTGATCCAGCTGCTGAGGAAAATACAGGTCACTTTTCAGTGTCTAAACCAAAAAACATGAACCGTTCTTTAGGGATACAGAACCTTTTCATTAGGTCACTGCAGATCTAAAACATGAAAATTATATTGCCTACTCATTGCAGTCATGTAACACTGAAATTCCCAGTTTGTCTATTACACGGGATCAGACCGATAAAATACATTAAATGCTCACAAAGCAACTCCTTCTTCCCTAATTGTATAGGAGGATACAGTACATATGAACCATCCTGAGTTTCTTTCTCTGGAGCAATTCAATGAGTATATGAAGGATTTGTTAAGAATTCACAGCTCCTTCTTTTCTTTCTCCTTTTTATTTTACTTTTACACAACAGCTGCTTTTACTTTTCGATGTTATTTTCTTTGATAACTACACAAACATATTTTTTTTATATATATGCAAATACTTACTTGTCACATTGATCTTCCTTAGCTGCACCTAGAATCAAGACTGGTGATCAAAACCTTGTGGTTGATGTTGGGAAGCCTTTAACTATGATTGTTCCATATGATGCCTACCCAAGAGCAGAAGCGGAATGGTTGAAAGGGGAGGAAAGTCTGCCCACAACAACTGTTGACACAACAACTGACTGCACTACCTTCAAAATTTATGAAGCAAAGACATCAGACAAAGGAAGGTACAAGGTTATACTTCGAAACAAACATGGCCAGGCAGAAGCATTCATCAATGTACAGGTCATTGGTAAGTACTCCCACTATAAAAACCTTGCTTACATTTATTTAAGCTGGGGGGGGGCAAAAAACTTAAATAATATATATGTAATGCCCTAAAATATTATCATATCTTTGTTAGATGTTCCAGGTCCAGTTAGAAACTTAGAAGTCACTGAAACTTACGATGGTGAAGTTGGCCTTGCTTGGGAAGAACCAGAAAGTGATGGTGGAAGTAAAATAATAGGCTATGTCATTGAAAGACGTGATATAAAGCGCAAGACCTGGATTATGGCCACTGATCGTGCTGAAAATTGTGAATACACTGTTACTGGACTTCAAAAAGGAGGAGTTGAGTACCTCTTCCGTGTTAGTGCACGGAACAGAGTGGGCACTGGTGAGCCTGTGGAAACAGAGACACCTGTGGAAGCTAAGAGCAAATTTGGTGAGCAGAAGTTATGAAAAACTCAGTGTTCGATGACATTGTAAGAAAAACAGTACAAACTGTAACAACAGGTAAAAAAACATACTTTATTTTTAACTTTTTCCCCTAAAATGTAGATGTTCCTGGTCCTCCTCAAAATGTGGAAGTTACTGATGTGAACAGGTTTGGAGCTACACTTACCTGGGAACCACCTGAGTATGATGGAGGATCTCCAATTACTGGCTACGTTATTGAACTGCGTAACAGAGCATCAATCAAATGGGAGCCAACTATGACCACTGGGGCTCATGAACTGTCAGCTGTCCTGACAGATGTTGTGGAAAATGAAGAATATTTCTTCAGAGTAAGAGCTCAAAACATAGTTGGAGTAGGCAAACCAAGTCCTGCTACACATGCAATAAAAATTATGGACCCAATCAGTAAGTATACAAGCACTGATTGTGATTGCAGTATGAGACAGGGGCATTTTGGCTATTGTATGTGCAGGGAAGTTCAGTTGAGAAACAATGTGTGCTGCAGATACCATATACAGTTAGATTATTTCCTTCTTTTGTCCTTCAAATGTATCACAAATACCTTACTACCATTTGGTTCAGCAAGAACTCCAAATATTTTTGCTCTGAAATTAGATCCAACTTCAATTTAATATGGTTTAGAAAAAGCCGTGATAAGTCTTTTTAAAAAGTACTTTAAAGTATGGAGAGATGATATGCAGAGCTATGCTCCTTTATCAGTTGCAAACATGTATTTCTCTCAAATTATTTTCAGAGAGACCAAGTCCTCCCATTAACCTTGATCATTCAGATCAAACTAAGTCATCGGTGCAGCTCACATGGGAACCTCCTCTCAGTGATGGAGGAAGTCCAGTCTTGGGCTATATTGTTGAAAGGCGAGAAGAAGGAACAGACAAGTGGATTCGCTGTAACACAAAACTAGTTCCTGATCTTACTTTCAAGGTAAGATATTCTATTCATCAATAAAGTACTCAAAATGTGTAGATGAAGTTTAATATGAGTTACTAAATTATTATTTGTGCTTTTTAGGTAACTGGATTGAAACCAGGTTCCAGTTATTATTACAGAGTCTCAGCAGAAAACGCAGCTGGTGTGTCTGACCCAGCAGAGGCTATTGGGCCATTAACTGCAGATGATACTTTTGGTAAGCCATATGCTATTTATTAAAGATAATTAATCAGAAAGGATGCACAATTAAAGTGTATCTTCTGATTAATATGTATATTTTTCAACAGATAACTTTGATGACAACTAGTATAAAGAGCCTTAGACCCTGGAGATTCTGAAGTATTTCTCCTCTATTATGAATCCTGCAGATAATTACTGTACTATTAGGTAGAGACTTGTTAGGTTGTCTGAAGAGCAAGGCATGACTTCTTGTTTCCTGATCTAGCTTTGTGGAAGGTGAGAGGTAGCAGAGGGATGGAAAGGCAGAGAAGAAAAAAAAAAAAAAAGCCAAAAATCAAAACAATACAAAGTTTTTTATGTTAAAATGTAAATTTGATCTCCTATTTTATAATACTAAGCTGCCTTATCACTTCACTTTCCGAAAAGTGTTTAGGGAGTGATAAACCACAGCTAGGTCTAAATAGCTCCAATCTGCAGACTGAGTCAGAATCAGTCTGTCAACACATCTATCATTAGCCATACTAAGAACAACTCAAATAATTTCATCAAATTCATTTTCCACTGTTTCCAGTTGAACCTACAATGGACCTAAGTGCATTTAAAGATGGACTGGAAGTTATTGTTCCTGAGCCAATCAAGATCCGTGTTCCTATCACTGGCTACCCTGTGCCAACTGCCACATGGTCCTTTGGTGACCAAGTCTTAGAAAAGGGTGATCGTGTAACAATGAAGACTACTGCCTCCTTTGCAGAACTTGTAATTACTCCAAGTGAACGTCCAGACAAAGGAATTTATTTCTTAACATTAGAAAACCCTGTGTCATCTGTTTCAGGAGAAATTAATGTTAATGTCATTGGTAAGTGCACATGTATATATCTTATCAATAATATTCCATATTTGTCTTGCTAAAATCTAATTAATAAATAATTATGTGAAATAATAATTAATAATGTGAAATCACACAGCCTTCCATAAACCAACTATGTTAAAATATAACTAAAAGCTAGAAATCCATCCTCCAAAAAAACTCATTTCTGGTTTTCAATATCCAGCTTTGTTGTTTGAAGAAGAAAGACTAAGAGTAAGCCTTCTGACAGACATATTCTATAGATATCATCTGACAAACTTTGATTACAAAATGATTAATATAATTTATGTAATTTGTAGCTCGCCCAAGTGCACCAAGAGAACTTAAAGTTTTAGACATAACCAAGAACACAGTACAGCTATCATGGGAACCTCCAGAAGATGATGGTGGAAGTCCAGTTACTGGCTATATAATTGAAAAACGTGAAGTAAGCCGAAAAACATGGAACAAAGTAAGTTCATTCTTTTTCATTTTGATTTCTTTTTGCCATGTTGTTTCCACATGTACTAATGAATTTTGTATTATTTTGGTAATTGCTTTTTGGGAATAAATTTTAGAATAAATAAATTTTGGAAATAATTTTTAGAAACACATTGGGGCCATTTTTCTCTTTAGGTTATGGATCATTTTGTTGACCAAGAGTTCACTGTACCTGACCTCATCCAAGGAAAAGAATATTTATTTAGAGTTTCTGCATGCAACAAATGTGGCCCAGGAGAACCTGCATATATTGATGAACCTGTAAATATGTCAGCACCAGCAAGTGAGTCAACTATTTCACATTGTTGCTGATTTTCTGTTTCTGAAATGTTGCTGATTTTCTTCAAATAAGATGTAAAAAATTATCTTTCTTAAACTGTTTTCTAAGACCCCATATGTTTTTAATTTTTTAATAGCGGTGCCTGATCCACCAGAGAATGTTAAATGGAGAAATCCAACATCAAAAGGAATCTTCCTAACATGGGAGCCTCCCAAATATGATGGTGGGGCCCGCATTAAGGGCTATCTGGTAGAAAAATCCCAACGTGGCACAGACAAGTGGGAGATATGTGGGGAGCCTGTTGTTGAAACAAAGTAAGTAAATTAAGATCAGAAGGTATATCCCTTTAACTAACTGTGCCATCCTCACCAATTTATTTATCTGAATTATTATTATTTTTTTTTACAAACAGAATGGAAGTAACAAAACTCAAGGAAGGAGAGTGGTATGCATATCGGGTTAAGGCTTTGAACAGAATGGGAGCTAGCAAGCCAAGTAAGCCAACAGATGATATTCAAGCCATTGATGCAAAAGGTAATTACTTCAATCACTGAATTGCAATATCTGCTTTATTTTTACCAGTTTCTGAAATACTGTTTCTATAACAACATTTTTATTCTCTCCTAAATCAGAGGCTCCAGAAATTTTCTTAGATGTGAAGCTTCTTGCTGGACTTACTGTGAAAGCTGGAACTAAAATTGAATTGCCAGCCAAAGTAACTGGAAAGCCTGAGCCTCAGATTACTTGGACAAAGGCTGACAAAATTTTGAGACCTGACAACAGAATCACCATTGAAACCAAACCTGGTCATTCTACAGTCACTATTACAGACAGCAAGAGGAGTGACAGTGGAACCTATATTATAGAAGCTGTAAATTCCAGTGGACGTGCCACTGCTGTTGTTGAAGTTAATGTTCTTGGTATGCATATGTTTTATGTTTTTTATAAAAATTATTAGCAATGAACTGAGTTATGGAGGCAGATGATTAATATTCACATCTTGTCCTCTACAGATAAACCTGGTCCACCGGCTGCATTTGATGTATCAGAAATCACAAATGAATCCTGCCTTCTGACATGGAATCCTCCACGAGATGATGGGGGTTCAAAAATTACCAACTATGTCCTTGAGAAGAGAGCTACAGACAGTGAAATATGGCACAAGTTGTCATCAACTATTAAGGACACAAAATTCAGAGCTACCAATTTAACTCCTCATAAAGAATATGTGTTCCGAGTCAGTGCAGAGAACATGTATGGTATTGGGGAGCCAGCACAGTGTAACCCCATTATTGCAAAATATTCATTTGGTTAGTTAATTAAATTAATGTTAAATTTTTTACAATATTTTAACAGAGGGAAAAAAAGTGCCATATTTGTGATGGTTGGTTTTGTGTTTTTTCTTTTTAATTAATTCATCTATACAGATCCACCAGGCCCTCCAACAGGTCTCACACCTACAGAGGTCACTAAAGACTCGGTCACCTTAACATGGAATGAGCCAGATGAAGATGGTGGAAGCCCCATAACTGGTTACTGGGTTGAAAGATATGACCCTGAGCAGGATAAATGGATAAAATGCAATAAAATGCCAGTGAAAGATACAACATTCAAGTAAGACTATAGTCAGTTTAGTCTGAATTATGTCACAGAGACATAAAAATGTAATGGTAACCTTTTAAACAAGTTTTAAATTGTTTTAACTATTTTTTTTTCTTTGGTTCAACAAGTTTAGATCCAACTAGCATCTAATGGCATACTTTTGTTTGGGTTTGCTTGGATCTTTTTTTATAATCAGTTTTAAAGAAGAATGTCTTTACAGAAGAATTAATAATCTTGGTGTATTTTTGCACATTACACTTAATAATTTCTGGCATTTTAAAATAGAAAACATGAACATCTCAGGTATCGATTTGCCAAAACCCTAAGATTTTTTGCTCGTGATATTTGTATTAACTAACGACCATGGAACATACAAAATTGTAAGATAGCTCTCTAAACATTGGTTTCTATGTCATGATGCATCATTTTACTGTTAACAATATACCTGTTTTGAATGTTCACTATTTCATAAAACATCATTAGCAGTAATCTGGATATTTTCAGATTTTTCAACTGTATGATGAAGAGTATAGAGAATCATGTTTTAGGCATGAGTTAATGTGTAGACTTGGTTTAATCAAACTTAATTTTTATTTTCAGAGCTAAAGGTCTTACAAATAAGAAGAAATATAAGTTCCGTGTCTTGGCAGAGAATCTTGCAGGACCTGGAAAACCAAGCAAGGAAACAGAGCCAATCTTAGTGAAAGACCCAATTGGTATAATATACACTTTTTTTATGGTTTAATTTAACAACAACAACAATTTTTTTTTTTTCAATCATGTAATTAATATTGCACTCCTGTCTAGATCCACCATGGCCTCCCGGAAAGCCCATCGTGAAAGATGTTGGCAAGACGTCATTATCACTGAGCTGGACAAAGCCAGAACACGACGGAGGGGCAAAGATCGAATCTTATGTCATTGAACTACTAAAGACTGGAACAGATGAGTGGGTGAGAGTGGCTGAAGGAGTTCCCACAACTGAACACTTCCTCAAAGGCCTTATGGAGAAACAAGAATATTCATTCCGTGTAAGAGCTGTTAACAAGGCTGGTGAGAGTGAGCCCAGTGAACCCAGTGACCCTGTGCTGTGCAAGGAGAGGCTCTGTGAGTATTATTTCAGAATGTGATGCTACTGCAGATACACTACCTCTATCTTTAAAAAAAGTCCCATGTCTGCCTGTCTTGTAGGTACCAAATGAACTCTTGGAAGGCTTTTGAAATATTAAAAACTGCCCTGCTTCAGCTAAGAACATATGAAGTTTTAATAGTTTTGATATATTCCCTGTCTTCCAAGATCTTCGATGGTAAATACACTAACCTGTTTTACCTTCTTTTTCTATTTTACAGATCCTCCTTCACCACCTCGATGGCTTGAGGTTATTAATATTACTAAAAACACAGCAGATCTTAAATGGACAGTTCCAGAAAAAGATGGGGGTTCCCCAATAACCAACTACATTGTTGAAAAGAGAGATGTAAGGCGAAAAGGCTGGCAGACAGTTGATACAACAGTGAAAGATACCAAATACACAGTTAGCCCACTGACTGAAGGCTCACTGTATGTGTTCCGTGTGGCTGCTGAAAATGCCATTGGACAGAGTGACTACTGCGAAATTGAAGATTCAGTGCTTGCTAAAGATACTTTCAGTAAGTTTCAGGTTTGCTTAGTGATCAATAGAAACAGCTCACATGTAATGGATTCCTATTCTTCTAATGTGTGTGTTTTCCTCTTTAGCAACCCCTGGGCCTCCATATGCTCTTACAATAGTTGAAGTGACAAAAGGTCATGTTGATTTGAAATGGGAACCTCCTAAGAATGATGGTGGTAGACCGATTCAAAGGTAAGGTCATTTTAAATTTGTGTACTGTTTCCTGTAGATGAAGATATTTCCATGAGTGAAGACATTTCTCTCAAAATGTTTACATTTTAAATGGACACATTTTATATGAAAAATAAGTGGATGGATGTAAAAGACAACCCATGTGATCAAACGAATTAAGGGGTTTATTTAAAGCGTGGAAATTATGCAAATATAAATAACCTAATGTGTATGAACAATGAATGTGTGTCAACATCCTCAAAACAGCATCTAATCCCACGGAGAAGGACCTCGGAGTCCTGGTGGACAATGTTATTCATGGGACAGCAAAGTGACCTTGTGGACAAGAAGGCCAATGGTACCCTGGGGTGCATTAAGAAGAGTGTGTCCAGCAGGTCGAGGGAGGCTCTCCTTCCCCTCTGCTCTGACCTAGTGAGACCACATCTGGAGTATTGTGTCCAGTTCTGGGCTCCCCAGTTCAAGAGGCACAGGGAAATACTAGAGAGAGTCCAGAAGAGGGCTATGAGGATGATTAGGGACTAGAACATTTCTCTTATGAGGAGAGGCTGAGAGACCTGAAGCAGTTTAGCCTGGATAAGAGAAGACTGAGAGGAGATCTTATTAGTGTTTACAAATACCTGAAGCGTGGGTGTCAAATAGAAGGGTCCAGTCTCTTCTCAGTGATGCCCTGTGATAGGATGAGTAGCAACAGTCACAAAATAGAACACAGGAAGTTCCACCTCAACATGAGGAAAAACTTCTTTCCCGTGAGGGTGATGGAGCACTGGAACAGGCTGCCCGGGGAGGTTGTGGAGTCTCCTTCTCTATATACTTTCGAAACCCACCTGGATGCATTCCTGTGTGGCATGCCCTAGGTGATCGTGCTCTGGCATGTTAGACTCAATGAGATCTCCAGAGGTCCCTTCCAAACCCTACCATTCTATGATTCTAATCAAATCAGATTAATTTGATCTCTATATAAAATATAAAAATAACTCAACCACAGTACCCAGTTCCTCCAGAGTTGTAGCCTCTTAGACCCATCTATCAAGTAATTCTGCCTTAGTTTCTCATTCAAACTTCACACACTCTTCTAAGATGAAGCCTCATCTCTTTTCTGTTCATTCTCTATTACATTTTCCAAACAGACTGTTTTACTCCTTTGGGTTGCTTCTAACTTGTCCTTTTCTTTGGTTTCTACAGTATCTCTCCTCTGAAACTAACTTTGAATGCCAGTTAGATTTTTTTTTTCTCTTTATATTTTCACTCTTCTACTCCTTCCCAATCACAGTAAGCATATCTTAAAAAAACCTGTCAACTACAGAGATCTGCCTGAAGCAACAAGTCACTTAATTGACATTGCTTTCCCATAGCCTATCACAGGCAGAATTTTGAGAGCTGAGTAACTCACAGATATTTTCAAATATTCTTAGTGAACTGACCACTGAAATCCAAACTAGCAAAGACACAAGTATAATATGGAGATTCTTTTACCTCTGCAGCTCTCTAAAATGTGAGAACACAACAGAAGTTTAGTAGCTGGCTTTCAGAATTAGGTCTGTCCATAACCTGAGCCCTATTACGTCCAAGACCTACAAGGACTACCAGCACTATGTGGCTGATGCATTGAATTTGTCACCTATGACTCTCTCTACTTGTTCATTGGCCAAACTATTTTCATCTTTCCTTACGTATTTTATTAAGCCAGAAGTCTGAAGTGTTCTAATTTCAAGTGCCTAACAGTATTTTTCCCAATTTATTCAGATACGTTATTGAAAAGAAAGAAAAACTAGCCACTCGCTGGGTAAAAGCTGGCAAGACAGCTGGTCCAGATTGCAATTTCAGAGTGACTGATGTCATTGAAGGTACAGATGTACAGTTCCAAGTTCGTGCAGAAAACGAAGCTGGCTGTGGTCATCCCAGTGAGCCAACTGACCTCATTCATATTGAAGATCCAACAAGTAAGTAGTAGTATTATATACAGTGTGTGGATTATGGAAGCAGTATACTGTGTAGAACAGATATTCTGGGAGAAAAAAAAGACACAATTCTTTTCTATTTCTGCAGGCCCTCCTTCACCTCCTCAGGATTTACATGTCACAGATGCTGGTCGAAAGCACATTTGCATTGCATGGAAACCACCTGAGAAGAATGGTGGAAGCCCTATTATTGGGTATAATGTTGAGATGTGTGAAGCAGGAACAGAAAAATGGATGCGAATTAATTCTCGTCCAATCAAGGATCTAAAATGTAAAGTGGAGGAAGGAGTTGTTCCAGACAAGGAATATGTGCTAAGAGTCAGAGCCGTTAATGCTGTTGGAGCGAGTGAGCCATCAGACATCTCAGAAAAAGTTGTTGCCAAGGACCCAGATTGTAAGAATAAATTTTTTTTTTTTTAGATCTTCATAACTGAAAAAATAATCATGATTAGTAACTCTCTGCTAATATCATGCTTACTTTTACAGGTAATCCAACAATTGATCTAAAAACTCGTGACATTGTTGTTGTTAAAGGACAGAAATTAAGTATCCCTATACCCTTCAGAGCTGTTCCATCTCCAACTATAACATGGCACAAGGATGGCAAAGAGTTGAAAGCTGGTGACAGAACAACGATGAAGAGTGACTACACCTCTGCATTGCTTGAAGTCATAGACAGCGTTCATGCTGATGCTGGTGTTTATACTATCACACTGGAGAACAAACTGGCATCAACAACTGGCTCAGTCAATGTCAAAGTCATAGGTAACTAGACTTCTTCCTCTCTTTTTTTTGCCATGGGGAGGAATCACTTCAACTCAGACATATGTAGTTTGCCATAAAGGCATTAAAGTTACAAAATCCCACAAAAAAAAAAGCCAAACCACTTTATACCAATTTGGTCTAACTAGTCAGTGGCTGCTCAAAGCCCAATTATTATGAATAGTCATCATATAAATATAAAAATGGCTATAAGAATTCTGAATATTTTTCACCATTAGAATATAGATTTTTATACATGCTATGTAGCCAACATTTGTGGGTTTGGTCTGCTTTATTCAAAGCAATCAAATGCAACTTAATTTCACATTTGTAGAAATAGTTTCCCATCTACTTAGTTAACTAATTTTATTATTCTTATTTAAAACAGGTCCACCTGGACAGTGTAAAGACATTAAAGCAAGTGAAGTAACTAAGAATTCTTGCAAAGTATCCTGGGAACCTCCAGACTTTGATGGTGGTACTCCTATTCTGCATTATGTTCTGGAACGCAGAGAAGCTGGTCGTAGGACATACATTCCAGTCATGTCTGGTGAAAATAAACTTTCATGGCAAGTCAAAGATCTTATCCCAAGCTGTGAATATTACTTCCGTGTTAAAGCTGTCAATAAGATTGGAGGAGGTGAATATCTTGAACTAAGGAACCCAATCATTGCAGAAGACCCAAAACGTAAGGATTTTTTTACTATTAGATAATCTAGCAAATTAAATTTTAATTAAAATCTTCATACTTTCTTTTCTCATATGATCCCTCTTTTGATACTCTTCCACAGAGCCTCCAGACCCTCCTGTTGACCTCGAGGTCCATAATCCAACAGCAAAATCAGTAACACTTACATGGAAACCACCCCTCTTTGATGGTGGAAGCAAGATTATGGGCTATATTATAGAAAAGCTTGCTAAGGGCAAGGAGAGGTGGGAGAGGTGCAATGACTACCTCGTACCTCTATTAACTTATCCAGTGAAAGGTCTTGAGGAAGGAAAGGAATATCAGTTTCGTGTTCGTGCTGAGAATGCTGCTGGCATCAGTGAGCCTTCTCGAATTACTCCTTTTGTGAAAGCTGTGGATCCTACTGGTATGAATTGCTCATTTGATTGTTTGTAGTAATTGACAAACATCCTAAAACATGTTGAAAGATACTATTCTCTGTTTATCTTTTTGTGTTATTACAGAGGCTCCAAAAGTCTTCCTTGCTGCAAACCTACAGTCTGGCCTTGAGGTGAAGAGAGGTGATGAGATCATACTCGAGGCACATATTTCAGGGTCACCTTATCCATCTATCACTTGGCTGAGGAATGATGAAGTTGTCACCCCGGAGGAAATCAAAAAGAGAGTAACAACTTATACAAGGAAGAAAGGTGAAGCTGCAGAAGAGAAACCTTTCCAGCTTTCACTGCCAGAACGTACAAGTATTGATAACCATAAAGAAGGAGAGTCTATACTATCAATTCGTGACTCAATCAGGGCTGACCATGGCACATTTACAATTAAAGTAGAAAATGATCATGGTGTTGCAAAAGCCTCATGTGAAGTTAATGTGTTAGGTATGTAATGAATGTCCTTAAAGACACCTAATTTTTCAAAATACTGGGTAAGAAGTGCACAAGAGAAGTACTCATCATTTTTCTTGCATTACTAACAGATACACCTGGGCCTCCAGTCAACTTTGTATTTGAAGATGTGAGGAAAAATTCTGTCATTTGCAAGTGGGAGCCTCCCCTTGATGATGGTGGAAGTGAAATCCTAAACTATGTACTTGAAAAGAAAGACAATACAAAAGCTGAAATGGGATGGGTCACTGTCAGTTCAACTCTTAGGCATTGCAAATTCCATGTAACAAAACTGATTGAAGGAAAAGAATATCTCTTCCGTGTACTTGCTGAAAACAGAGTTGGACCAGGGCCACCATGTGTTTCAAAGCCGCTGACAGCAAAAGATCCTTTCTGTAAGTTTTAATTTTGAGATACGATTTTTTTTAGAAAACCGGTGTAAAATTACACAGGCTCTTAGAACAGCCAGCTTCATCTATGTGAAAATTTCCCAGGAGAAACTTCAACAGTGTAATTAGTATTTACTGCACATTTTAAACCATTTAAGTAGAGGGAAATACTGAAAAAGTTCTAATTTCAATAGTAAAGGAATAAGAATGACAATCACTGTCATAAATCTTTATACTTAAAAAACTGAACATCTGAATATTGACATTCTCTGTGTTCAATGAACTAATATTCTTACCAAAAGATAGAACCACTGCAAGTTTGATTACTGATAGCAGTTAGGAATCAAAGTTTCTAAGGAAGAGAACAGAAGAGATATTAATGGCTTAAAATTAGTCATTTATCAAGTCAGTTCTCTCTTAGCTTTGAGTAAGCTCTGAAGAAAACAGTAATCATGACAAAATTACAATTCTTTTTTTCAGCTCCACCAGATCCACCTAATAAGCCTGATGTGCAAGATGTTACCAGTAACAGTATGTTGGTTAAATGGAATGAACCAAAAGACAATGGCAGCCCAATCATAGGATACTGGATTGAAAAACGTGAAATCAATAGTACTCACTGGGCTCGGGTCAACAGGAACCTTGTAAATGCTCTGGAAGTTAAAGTTGAAGGATTGTTGGAAGGATTAACTTACATATTTAGAGTATGTGCTGAAAATGCAGCCGGACCTGGTAAATTTAGTCCACCATCAGATCCAAAAACTGCACAGGACCCGATAAGTAAGTAGATTAACAGAAGGTGGTAGCAGATGGGTGACAGAATAGGATTCATAGCCTTTAACTTTGATTTGCACCTATTTATTTATAGTGCCACCTGGTCCACCGATTCCAAGGGTTGCTGATACAAGCTCAACTTCTATCGAGTTAGAATGGGAACCTCCTGCATATAATGGTGGTGGAGATATCACTGGATACCATGTATACAAACAACTGGTGGGAGTAAATGAGTGGTCACGTTGCACAGAGAAGCCCATTAAGGTTCTACAGTATACTGTTAGAGAAGTCAGAGAAGGTGCAGACTATAAACTCCGTGTTACTGCAATTAATGTAGCTGGTGAAGGACCACCGGGTGAAACTGAACCCACAACAGTTGCAGAACCTAAAGGTATTTCAATTGTGTTATTCTCAAGAAATGTTTATTCTCTAGCTGTTTAAATTTTGTTTGTGAATCTCTCCCTTGAACTAATGAGCTGTTTCGCTCTCTTCTGCAGAGCCTCCCACTGTTGAGCTGGATGTTTCTGTCAAAGCAGGCATTCAGATCATGGCTGGGCAAACTATTAAAATTCCTGCTACTGTGACAGGACGTCCTACTCCCACCATTGTATGGGCTGTGGAGGAGGGTGAATTAGATAAAGACCGAGCTGTTATTGAAAATGTTGGCACAAAATCTGAGTTAACCATTAAGAATGCATTGAGAAAAGACCATGGAAGATATGTAATTACTGCTACCAATAGCAGTGGCTCCAAATCTGCAGGAACCAGAGTAGAAGTATTCGGTAAGAATAATATTTTCTGAAATCAACTGAGCATTTATTTCGGTGAGATAATCTTTGGGCTCTAATCCTACTTGTTCGATTTTGTTTTTCAGATGTTCCTGGGCCTGTCCTTGACCTAAAGCCCGTGGTCACAAACAGAAAGATGTGTTTGCTTAACTGGTCTGATCCTGAAGACGATGGTGGCAGTGATATCACAGGCTTCATTGTTGAACGGAAGGATGCCAAAATGCATACATGGAGACTAGCTATAGACACAGAGAGATCTAAATGTGATATTACAGGTCTAGTTGAAGGGCAGGAATATAAATTCCGTGTTAGTGCCAAGAACAAGTTTGGTACTGGTCCTCCTGTTGAAATAGGACCCATTCTTGCAGTTGATCCATTAGGTAAGATGACTAATATTATGGGGTTTTTTTAAAAATAATTTTTAATTATAGGTTAATAAACCAGTATCATTGTGTGGATTGCTTTCTATACAGACAGTGCATTTACTTTTCTACTACCTGGATAACACATCTGCCTTAGATTAGTTACTTCAGTCAGATCTCTGCATTAGTTCTGTAAAACTATTATGTAACAAAATACCGATGTCCACTAAGACACTACTTGTTTCCTTTTTTAACCACATACATGAGAAACTTTATACTATCCAAACTATACTCAGGTACTTTGTATACAAAAGCTGTGACTTAAAAAAACTAGAGCTACTGTATATGATTAAAAAATCTCTAGTTTTGTAAAGGTTTTTTCAATTATCTGTGTTAATAGGTCCTCCAACCGCACCTGAGAGGTTCATGTACACAGAGAGAACAAAGTCCACCATTACACTTGATTGGAAGCCTCCACGTAGTGACGGTGGCAGTCCCGTCTTAGGATACATTGTGGAGAAGAGGAGACATGATTCAAAAGACTATGAAAGAGTTAATGCAAGGCTCTGTCCAAAAACATCTCTTCTTGTTGAAAAACTTGATGAACTTCATATGTATGAATTCCGTGTCAAAGCTGTCAATGCTATAGGAGAAAGTGAACCATCATTGCCCCTGAATGTAGTTATACAAGATGATGAAGGTATATCTGCTTTAAAGAAATCTGTACAAATATCCACAGAACACTACAAAGCAATTTCTCTGTTTCATATCCATCTTCATTGCCATTTTTCTTCTTGTTTTCAGTACCTCCAACTGTTACATTACGCTTGGCTGTGAGAGGAGATACCATCAAAGTGAAGGCAGGAGAACCTGTTAATATTCCTGCTGATGTGACAGGTCTGCCAATGCCAAAGATTGAATGGGACAAGAATGAAGTTTTAATTGATCAAACATCCAGTGCACTTAAGATAACCAAGGAAGAAGTATCTAGAAGTGAGGCAAAAACTGAACTCATGTTGCCTGCAGCAGTGAGGGATGATAAAGGCACTTACACTGTGAGAGCTTCCAATCGCCTTGGCACTGCATTTCGCAATGTGCATGTTGAAGTATATGGTAAGGATGCAACATTTTAATATAATGACAGCTAAGAAAGTGCTTTTGCCTTTTTCTTGATGTAAATCTATTCTCCATTTCTTTCATACAGACCGTCCTTCTCCACCAAGAAATCTTGCTGTTTCTGATATTAAAGCAGAATCGTGCTATTTAACATGGGATGCACCTCTTGATAATGGCGGTAGTGAAATTACTCACTACATTATTGAGAAACGTGATGCTAGTAGGAAGAAATCTGAGTGGGAAGAAGTTTCAAAAAGTGCTGTTGAGAGAAGATTTGGGGTAATTTATAAAATACCTTTATTACACATTTCACTATACATTAAAAATAACAATAGTACACACTAATGAAAACTGCTGCATTTGTAGATAGCTGTGATCATACTTCATGTAGAGTCTAGAATTACTGGATGAAAGTTGCCCATCTCTATATATGCATGTTTTCCTCATGTGACAAAACAAAAGGAATTATTCTCTTTTGCTACTTAATCTCAGATGAGTTCATAAAATATCTTCCATTCCATTTCCAGGCATTATTCATAGCTTTATCAACTGCAAAACCAAACATGATAGCATTTTTATTTGTTTGGTGTTATGCACATGAAATAAGAATATACCTAAGGGCATTACATACAGCTATGTAGTACATAAACATAGGTACGTCAATGAGAGCTACTAAGCTGCATAACTTCAAATAAGTTTATTCTGAAAGTAACCAAGTATTGATTTAAATCTTATTTTTCAGGTATGGAATCTTGCAACAAATGAAAAATATCAATTTAGAGTCCGGGCTGCAAACAAATATGGAATAAGTGATGAATGCCTCTCAGAAAAAGTTGTTATCAAGGATCCCTACGGCCTTCCTGGACCTCCTGGAAAGCCAAAAATCTTAGATCGCACCAGATCATCAATGCTGGTGACTTGGGAGCCTCCTTTGGACAATGGTGGCAGCCCAATAACTGGCTATTGGTTGGAGAAGAGAGAGGTAGGAGGTGTCTACTGGTCACGTGTTAACAGGGCTCCAGTAACAAAACCATCAGTAAAAGGTGTAGAGTACAACGTGCTTCGTTTGGCTGAAGGTGTTGAATACCAGTTTAGAGTTATGGCTGAAAATCTTGCTGGAATTGGCCCTCCCAGTGAACCATCAGATCCCATGTTAGCAGCAGATCCCATATGTAAGTATATAATTTGTGTAATTGCTTTTAAGGACTATATCGTATCAGAATCAATATGTGCTACTGTTACTTATTCTGGATTTAGTGCAATTAATCCAATGCTTTGTTTTCATTAAACCAAAGAGAATACATTGACACAAAGTACTTTCCTGATTTGCTGTTTTTCACCATTTAAAAAACAATCAGCTTTAATTTTTTTTTTTGCCTCTTTTATGAACTTAAACTGTGATTACACCAATGCAAACATTGCTAAATAAACTTGAGATCAGAATCTGATTTTTATATTATTATTTTTTTTTATTGTTAAAGAGTTCAATCTTTATGCCTTGTACCTTAAGTATCCCGTTATAATATATGTAATATTTAGTATTTAGAATGCATGTTCTAGGATTATATACTCCACGTATGACAGAAGAAAATGAAAATACTTGCTTTCATCTAGAAACTATCCAGAAAAGCATAGGCAGACACTAACTCTCAGGTAATTTTTGCTTGCTTTTCTTTTACAAGTTGTTCCTGGTCCACCATCTTGCCCAGAGGTCAAAGACAAAACCAAATCATCTGTAGCTCTTACATGGAAGCCTCCACAAAAGGATGGAGGCAGTCCTATAAAAGGATATATTGTTGAAATGCAAGATGAAGGTAGTACTGAGTGGAAGAAGGTGAATGAAGGAGACAAGCTCTTTCCTACTTGTGAATGTGTTATTCCCAACTTGAAAGAGCTCAGAAAATACCGATTTAGGGTGAAAGCTGTAAACGCTGCTGGAGAATCAGAACCAAGTCCTGCAACATCAGAAATACCTGTCCAAGATATTCTAGGTGAGTGTTCTCAGAATTAATTTAGGTATTTATATCTAAATGTCACCTACTACTATGAATGTTCAAGCATGATGGCAAGCAAGCCAAAATCAAAATGAAGAAATATGCAAAAGTGTAAAAAAAGATTGACACATTCTTTAAAGTGTCATGGTGACTATTACTGCAAAAGAATCCATTAGAAATCTGATAAGCACCTACAGTCATACTAAGGAAACAATTTTATGTATTTGTATATTTTATAAGGAAATGACTACAACAATTTTTTGTATTTGTATACTTCCCAACTTCCTTTGTGTACACCCAACCTTTCTCACATAAATATGCATTTTGCATGTTCATGTGGGGTTTTACCTCAGTGATGACAGAAATTTACTTTCAGTACCTCTTAAAATTTATATATTAAAATATTTTTGCAGAGGAACCAGAAATCTTCCTTGATATTGGAGCACAGGATCTCCTCTCTTGTCGTGCTGGCACAACAATTAAAATCCCAGCTGTTATCAAAGGTCGTCCAGTTCCAAAAACATTTTGGGAGTTTGAAGGAAAAGCAAAAACAACAGCAAAGGTTAGTAAAAGAAGCAGGTTTTTTTCTACATGCGTTACTAGATATTTAATCCAATTTGCTTTTATATTTACATTATTTCCCTTTGTTTATAGGAGGGAGGTCACACTGTACCTGAAGAAGCTCAGGTAAAGCAAACAATGTTTATAACTTGAGTAGTTTTGCATTTTCCAAACATAAATATTTAAAGTTGATCTATAACTTCTCTTTCTTTCTATAATACACAGGTGGAAGCAACTGACACACGTTCTGTGATTATCATCCCTGAGTGCAACCGAAGTCATTCTGGACGATACAGTATTACAGCAAAGAACAAAGCAGGACAAAAAACTGTGCATATCAGAGTCAACGTGCTTGGTATGGTTATGCATATTGAATTGTTCAAATGCAAGGTTTTAGTCTTTTTTTTTTTTGTGTACTTACGTAAAATTGTTTATTTTGTGCTTTTTACTATAACAGATGTCCCAGGTCCACCAAAAGACCTAAAAGTAAGTGATATCACAAGAGGTAGTTGTAAACTTTCATGGAAGATGCCAGACGATGATGGTGGAGATAGAATCAGAGGCTATGTTATAGAGAAAAGAACTATTGATGGGAAAGCGTGGACTAAAGTCAATGCAAACTGTGGAAGTACTTCCTTTGTTGTACCTGATCTCATATCTGGCCAAGAGTATTTCTTCCGAGTACGTGCAGAAAACCGCTTTGGTGTTGGCCCTCCTGCAGAAACCATCCAACGGACCACAGCCAGGGATCCAATTCGTAAGTGAAATCAAAGTCAAAAAAGTTCTTTAAAACCTTATGTTATTGTACAGTGGATTTATTCACATTTCTGTTTTGTTTGTGAAGATCCTCCTGATCCACCCATTAAACTAAAGATTGGCCTTGTAACCAAGAACACAGTGAGCTTGACATGGAAACCACCAAAGAATGATGGTGGAGCTCCTGTTACACATTATAGTGTTGAATGTCTCCGCTGGGATCGTACTGGAGAAGTGAAAGAGACTTGGAAGCAATGTAACAGACGTGACGTTGAGGAAACAAAGTTTACTGTTGAGGACCTTGTAGAAGGTGGAGAATATGAATTCAGAGTCAAAGCTGTAAATATAGCAGGTCCTAGTAGGCCTTCAGCCACTGTAGGCCCACTTGTTGTCAAAGACCAGACATGTAAGTACTTATACCAGTAAATACAAATTCTATTTTAAAATTATGTATTTGTGTACATTAAATTTTTTCAACATTTAATTGTAGGCCCACCATCTATTGAACTCAAAGAATTTATGGAGGTTGAAGAAGGAACAGATGTTAATATTGTGGCCAAGATAAAGGGAGTACCCTTCCCCACATTAACATGGCTAAAAGCTTCTCCAAAGAAACCAGAAGACAAAACACCAGTGCTGTATGATCAACATGTCAATAAGATCGTTGGTGAAGATACTTGCACTTTACTGATTCAACAGTCTCGCAGAAGTGATACAGGGTTATACACTATAACAGCTGTAAATAATCTGGGAACTGCTTCAAAGGAGATGAGACTAAATGTTCTAGGTAGATACCAAGACCTCTTATGTGTTGCATAGATTGATATCATTCATGTGACACTACATTTTAATAGCATTTACATAAATTCCTCTTTATAAAATTGTATCTTTTAGGTCGTCCTGGACCTCCAGTGGGACCCATTAAATTTGAATCCATTTTGGCTGATAAAATGACAATATCATGGCTTCCTCCATTAGATGATGGTGGTTCTAAGATTACAAACTATGTTATAGAGAAAAAAGAAGCAAATAGGAAGACATGGGTACCTGTTACTAATGAGCCCAAGGAATGCATATTCACTGTTCCCAAGCTGATGGAAGGCCATGAATATGTGTTCCGCATTATGGCACAAAATAAATATGGTATTGGAGAACCTTTGGATAGTGAACCAGAAACAGCACGAAACCTTTTCAGTAAGTAGAAATAAGCTTTCAAATTATGTCAGTTGTTTTTATATGCTGATATGTGCACAGCACCCATTAAATACCACTACTACTTTTCTCTCTTCACTTGAGTAAATTTTCTAGAATATCTTGAACAGTTTCAGCATTAGTAGTTTTTAAAAGCATGTGTAGGACTTAAAAATATTTTTTTTACTCCTTGCTATATATTAAAATACAATCTCAAGCCTTTTTAAGTTTTAAATATAAGAAATAGAGTTTTTCTGATAAGATTCAGGTCATTCTGTTGTATTTGAGATGTTATTGACCTCATACATCAGGAATAGTTGATTTCTTGC